>CANSZD010003710.1:0-365705 GCA_947648045.1 Beta corolliflora
AACTTAGTTTGAAGTAAATTTTGGTATGAACATTATAGACACTTTTGAAAGACTAGACTGGAAATTTTCACTTGAATTGGACATTATTAAGACTATTTTTTATTTATTTTCTTAACTGAAGGAAAATCGGTGTTACGGAATTTAGCGATTTACATGTGCATTTTTGGCAAAATAATATAAAATTGTATAAAATTCATATGAATATGATTTTTATATTTCAAACTTATGGCAAAAGCAAACTTAGGTGGTCCTTGGACCCAATCAGGTTTGCACAACAAAGTTGTATGATTTTTAATTATTTGTACAATTTTTTTTTAGAAATTCCAAGACCCGATTCTTCGAAAACATCTTGCGGTTCATAGGAAAAATATTAAATCCTACAAACTATTTCATAATATCGACGAAAAATGGAAATGAAATTACGAATTAAGAAAGCTGACCATAATTACGGCATCACATTTTTTTATGGAGATGTTTATGCACAACTTTTCTTGAATTTTTTTTTATGAAAATATTTTTTTGGTGATGAGCAACAAGTTGTTGGGAAAATCACGTAATCACATTTGTTTCCTAAGAGTCTCCCCAGTCAGAGTTGACTATTCTAGTTGGGGTGATTTAAGGTTGGGAACCCATTAGGACTTCCACATACCCAAATCACTCCAAAGATTAAAAAAAATGATGAAGAAAACAAGGAGAAAGTTAGTAAGTGATTAAAGAAGATAATCAAGAGAAAACCCGAGCTCTGACTTTTACCTTGCTAACCCGATAATGCACTTCCGTTTTGCAAATTTTTCTACCTTTTTTGTGATTTTCTTAATTTCTAAGTGAGTTTCTAAATCCACTTAATTACTAACTTAAACCCTTTTTTTTGTGTTTTTCTTTTGATGAACTTCTTTACTTACTAACTACTTTCCTAACTTTTTTTTTTACTTTCTTTTCTTGAATGTGATTTTTAGTGGAAGGAGTAGAGAAAGATGAAGTAGTATTGGAAGTAGTGAAATTAATTTGATTTAGCTCAACTTGGTTTTGGTAAGAAAAAAAGCGGGGTATTTTATAGGGAAATGAGGAGATGAACTAGGGTTTCAAGAAGTAGAAAATCAGATTTTTAACCCAAAATACGGTTTTCTCATCTTAATCACCTAATGACATCTCTCTAATGACCTCACCCTAATGACATCATCAAAAATCTCTTTGGAAACACAAATATTCTTATTCATTTTGGATTTTCCTCATAAATGAGTCAAAATCAGCAGATTTCGATTTATATTCTTCCCTAAATACACCCTAATACGTAAAAAGTGCATCGAAAAACGTAAAAAAAAAAAAGCCGGGTTAAACCCCGCGCCCCACGTAGGAGCATCCGCAGCTCAGGTGCGCTAGGGCCTTGGGCTTTGGTCACGGGGCCCTGTGCGCTAGGCGCACAATCATGGGTCTAGCACGTGATCGTGTGCACAGCCCGCACTCGAATCTCAGGGGAAAAATCCAGGATTCTTCCCTTTTACACATGGGATTTTGATTCTTATTCCCATTCTTTTCATGATTCTTATTCCCTAACTAATGGATAAAGGATGTGATTTGTGGATAAAGAAAACTATTACTACCGGTTTTGGGATACGATTAAAATCCCGACTCCTAATTGCGACTCGTATTTTTTCGGTTTTTCGAAAGACTAACTTAAGACAATTAACGAAAACTCGTCGAATTAGTAAAGGCGAGCATGATTATACTACAGTCATTTCATTAAGCCTAGGTGGTTTGGTAGTTATTAACTACGACTTCACGGAAAATTACATTTCTAAGCCGGCTGCATGACTAACACGCGAAAAAACGAAAAACCATACGACGAAATGAAACTCACTCAGGGTGAAACAGGCATTTTGAGTGGGCGCGTGCTCCACGATGCAGCGATTTTCGTTATTTTTATTTCTTTTCAAAATCTTTATTTATACGAAAAGGGATTCAAAATTTGGAGTCTGAGGATCCCCCATTGGTCGAATTTTGGAGGGGAAATGATAACCAATGTTTTGAAAAAGAACCACAAATTTTTGACAGAGAGAATTTCTTTTGAGATAACTTCATAATCTCCATAGAAAATAGTTATCATCGGTGCTATAATTTGCATTGCTTTATGTAGAAAATCCCAATTAATTTTCTAAAGCGAAAATGCGACTTTATCGTCGCCTTAGATAGAAGATCCCAATTAATTTTCTAAACATTTGAAAATGCGCACTTTATCGTAGTCTTAAATAGAAATCCCAATTAATTTTCTAAAACTTTAAATGCAACTTTATTGTTGTCTTAAATAGAAAATCCCAATTAATTTTCTAAAATTGAAAATGCGACTTTATCGTTGTATTTTTTTAGTCTTATGAATTTGTCTTTTGTTAATGTGAGAAATTCGTCACTTAATGAGTTAACTCAGGTTTTTTTTTTTTTTTTTTTTTATTTTTTCATGGCCTTGATGACAAGCAAATTGTCAAATCACCATCACTTACTTTTTATGACTTCATGTGTTATCATGTCACCTTAAATTAAGACATTCTCGGGTCATGTCACCCTAAAGGGTTTACCTAAGGTTATTACCCTCTAGATGAACTATGGTGGACCAATCATCATATGGCAAAATTTATATGTGTTTTTCCAGGAAATCTTTCGAAATTTTTATGCGTAATGTTTATTTCTTTATCGGAGAATGGCGATCACTATAAAAAATAGATTGATCAAGGTCATTATTTTGGGTGATCATTAGGAAAAGGGATTGTATCAATGTTCTTGATTCATCATTGACACATTTTTTTATGTTCGGCTTCAACAAAAAAAAAAGGCCATACCACAAATGCTTGGTCATTAGCCATGGTGAAGGATGCTCCTTATAATCCTATGGACAATACTCGAACTTATTATCCATGGCATGAATCATGGATGATCATCTTTTCCATCTATAAAGGGGCATGGTTCTTCATTTCCAAATGCCACCATCTTCACTACTCAATCTTTTCTCTAATTTTCTTCTTTCAAAAATGGCTCCTAACTATGAAGAAGCTAATGAAATGGGGAGTCGTGAGGAAAAACAACTCTCGGTGGTCACAAGAATTTGGAGCAACCAAGGCAATCTTCTTCTTCTTCCCGCTTCACTAAAGGCTCTTATGCCTTTGCTTTCACTTTCTATACTTACGAAATGATTCATCTTTGCTTCCCGATTTTGGGGTGAAACTTCGCCGTGTCTTCCGCTTTGGCCAAGGAGATTGTTCCTCTTGTTGAAGAGGTCGAGGGTTTGCTAGGCTTACCATCTAATGGTCCGATTATTACACCTAGATCTCTACAAGGATCTCGGAGATTTATCAATAATTTTATATCTTCTAAAAATCTTCATGTGACTACCTACGATATGGTGAAGGTACTTCTTCTTAACTTATTGTTGACTTTCCAATTGGCACTTGGCAATTATCTAATAATGCCAACTATAGGATTGCTAGAGAAAATGCTTGCATTCTTATGATTTTGGGAAGTACCCTCACTAAATGGTCTTTAAACACATGTCATGTTAGGTGTCTTTCACTTATTCCTCAAATTATTAGTTGGGGTCGTCTTGGACCACTTATTTTGGGGAAAAGGTTTCTTGGCTTAGATGAACTCAAATGAAAACCTCAAAGTTTTATGAAGGGATGTCCATTGGCCCTTCATTTATGGTTTTATTGAAAAAAATTTCTCTCATGAAACCCCAAAAAGAGTCTTACTTACAAAACTAATCATGTCAGGAGATGGGTCTTCTTCCTTCCTTCTATCAACTTAGCAAACATGGTGGGTGGGAGGATTTTTTACGTGAGCAAGACATAAAAGTGGGTCACAAGCCACCTTGGCATTAGTGCAATTGTATATTGTAATTACGGTAGTAGGGTGTACAATTATCGGGGCTTTGCGAAGTCACTTTCTACCTTCCATGGAGGTGTCTTATGAGTGGTTGGAGGCAACATCATATTCTCCCTTCGAGTTCTTCCATCTTGTACTACTTATGAGGCGATATGAGTAGTATTCGAGAGAATGCCTACTATATGGTAGGGAGCTAAAGTTATATCGGCGCTACTGAACCTCACTTTCCTGATTGATGAAGATTACCTTAGTGGCTACAGCGGATATTGGTCGAGACAATGATTCGAGACGGGCCTACCATAAAGAGGAGAAGGGTTTGAGAGAAATATCATGTTTTTCCATTTTTTTTAGTTTTTTTTTTTTTTGAGTTTGTAGGAAATGAAGGCTTTATGTCTTTTTTATATATGAAATGAAGTACCATTTGGGATGAATAAAAAGATCTATTTGTGAGAAATTCAATGTGAACAAAATTCTAAACACGTGCGCACTTTAACATTAAATATGACATACAAATCATTATTAATCAATCATATGACACATAAAAGCATTACACGTAAACCTTAAAAAAAAACAAAAACATCCTTGCATGTTTCATCATTTTCTTTTTCTCTTTTTTTCCTTTTTTCGTTTTTTTTTTTTTTTTTCCTTTTTTAGTCTCTTTTTTTTTTTGTCTCTTTTTTTTTTTTTTTTTTTTGCATACATTATATGAATATCTAGAAACACATGGCATGTTTATTAAGAATAACCCGGATATGATACAAAATCCCTGCTTGAGTTACTTGACCATGGTAATTACAATTACTTTGATGCCTAAGCGTAATATTTCTTCAATTGATCAAGATTAGTGAAATGGGTGAATTCATTTCCATCAAAATCCATTAGCTTTATTGCTCGAGCCGTAGTGACATGCTTGACTAGGAATGACCACGACCAGTTAGGCTTGAATTTTCCCGAGAATCATGCAACGGGCTCCATGTTCCTTTAGGACTAGATCACTTTCTTGAATGTCTCTATCTCGAACATTTTTGTTAAATGCCTGAGCAATTCTCCATTGATAGAGTTGAATGTTATGCGATGCTTGTAGTCGGCGCTTTCATCCGAATCGAAGCTCATCATAACTAGTTTTATACGATTGGTCTTACGAGATTTCACTTTCTGTTGTGACCTGAGAGATTGTATATATCTCCACCTCAGCCGGTAGGGTGGCTCCATCCCATAAACAAAAGAATACGAGGTCGTTCTGTTGGAGTCTAATTGATATCCTATATCCCCCAAAGGGCATATGGGAGTTTGTCATGCCATTTTTCTAGTCTTTTTAGTCATCTTGGGAACAAATAGTCTTGATTGTCTTATTGGGTTGCTTCCAGCTCCATTTATTTGGGGACGATAAGGTGAGGATTGATGATGCTTAATTGCATATTTTGCGGAGTGGTCTTGAGATGATCCTCAATTGTGATTCATTATCGGAGATGATTTCAAAAGGTATGCCGTATCGAAGCGGATAATGTTGTTAATCACAAATTTCGAGACTTGCTTTGCCCCTAGCTTTGAAAATGATACGGCTTGACCCACTTCGAAAAGTAATAAATTGCTACTGAGAATATATTCATGCCCGTTTGAAGCCTTTGGATGAATTTGTCCGATTATGTCTATGCCTGACTTGAAAATGGCCAAAAAGAAGTCATATTATATAGTGACACGGTGGCATATGATTGAGGTTATGAATATCGACATTGCTTGCGGGGACGGACAAAGCGATGTAATCACCTTCTAGAGTGCTCCAGTAAAACACTTGCACGCAAAATTTTACGAGCCATCATCCTTCCATTCATATGGGATCCACATTCTCCTTCATGAACTTCTTCCATGATGGCTTGCTTTCACATTTGTCATTCACCGCGAGTTGCGAGTACCATGAGCCCTTTGTGATATAGTACGCCTTTTAGTATGAGAAAATGAGTAGCTAGCCTTCGATGGCTATGCGGTCCTTCTTGCCACTTCCACTGTGGATATTGCATTGTTTCCGAGAAAATTCTTGATATCCTTATACCGAGATATCATCGTCATCTTGTTGAGCTAGTGTGGAGACAATTTGTGCTACCAATCCTTTGTAGGTCCCTTCCATTCTTGATTAAAGTGTTTGGATCTTTGTACCATTTTCCCATGTTAAATTAACGGCGAGATTCGCTAAAGCATCGAGTGAAACTATTTTGTTCTAGGAAGATGTTTGAAGTTGATATCATCGAAATAAGGGATCGATTCTTGAAGATACTTTGTGTAGAGTGAAGTCTTTCATCTCCAACCCTCTAAATTCCTATTGTTTGAGATATGATGAGATTAGAATCTCCATACACGGTGAGATGTCTTGCCTTTGCTACGAGGCGGCTTTTACTCCATATATACATGCTTCGTATCCTTTAGTGGAAAAAAACGGAAGGGTGCGACAAAACATCCCCTAAGGGCTGCGTTTTTAGCCGGCGGCCTTTCATGATAGCCCTTCATTAGAAGTGAAGGGCTGCGGTTCTAAACGCATCCCTTCGCTGAAGGGTTGCGGTCAGGCAAAACGCGACCCTTCCAGTTGGAAGGGCTGCGTTTTTAACTTAAGCCCGACCCCTTCTATATGTGAGTATTAAAAAGCATACCCTTTGTATTAGGAATTTTTTTTAAAATAAAATCCTGCTAGCCCCGCACCCTGCCCCCCCGGCCTTCACCCCCCCCACCCCCACCCCGGCCAACGCACCTCCCACCCGGCCCGCCCTACACCCCCGCCTAGCCCCTCACCTTTGCTTTGCTCCCCACCCTCACCCCTGCTCCCGCCCGACCCCGCAGACCCCCGCCCGCCCCACCGCCCTTGCGACCCCCTGCTCCCTTTGAAGCCCCCTCTGCCACCCCCAACCCCCTGTTTGCTAGCCCTCCACTTCTTTGCCTAGTCCGGCCCCCGCTTTGACCCCCTGTGACCCGGCACCCTGACCTTGCACCCCACGGAATGTATTGTTTGTTGTTGGGAAATCCGGCACATAAATGATAAACGGAATATGAACTCCATCGGGATCTACTAACAAAACCTCTGCTCCATTACCTCTTCCATTAGAAGCTCCATCAAAATACATGCACCATTGTGGATTGTCAATGAATAATAAGTACTCATCGGGAAATACATCATCATACTCGTCTCCCGACATCTGGTCCTTGCTGGGGCTTTGGATATAGCTCTTCCTTTAGGATTTACGGGTGACACATTGAATATCAAACTCGAAAGCATAGCATGCCATCTCGCCAATCTTTCACTAAGAATGGGTTTCTCAAACGAGATACTTAATTGGATCAAGTCTTGAGATCGGATAGGTGGTATGAGCTTGAAGGTGATGCCTCAGCTTCATCGTGGCATAGACCCAAGGAAACACATGCTTTTTCAATGGGGTATATCTTGTCTCATACTCCGGGAATTTTTCTTTGAGATAGTATATGACAACTTCCTTCTTTGTTTTCTCTTGATATTGGGCTAAGAGAGCACCCATAGCCGTTTCAACGATAGTGAGGTACAAAATCAAGGGTTCTCCTGATCTAGGCGGCATTAGAATAGGTGGATTTGAAAGATATTCTTTCATGGAATCAAAAGCTTCCCGACATTCCTCATTCCACTCATGGGATGCCCCTTTTCTTCTTAAATGGCCTTCACCTTTTGAGTCTGAGTGAAATCCTCACTTTTTTTGAGGGGAATTTTAAATGGCCTTCACCTTTTGAGTCCACTTTGATGCCGTCTTGGCCCGACAATGAATCGAGCAACTTCCCAGAAGTGACGCCAAACACACACTTTTGAGGGTTTAGCCTTAGATTGTACTTCTGATTCTTTCAAAGAAGGATCTTAGTGCGGGAATATGCCCTCACGATCTTCACTTTTCCCAATCATGTCATCTACATAGACCTCCATAATGTCGTGGATGAGGTCATGAAGAATAGTGGTTGGAGCCCTTTGATATGTGGCTCAGGCATTCTTGAGACCAAAAGGCATAACTCGGTAATAGAAGGTGCCCGCCGAGTGATGAAAGATGTCTTTGTCATATCTTCTTGAGCCATGAGTATTTGATTATACCCGAAAATCTATCCATGGAGGAAAACATTACATGGCCGGTAGTACTATCCACAAGGACATCTATATGGGGTAGAGGAAAGCAATCTTTTGGTGATGCATCATTCAAATCACGAAAATCAATGCATACCCGAACTCTTCCATCCTTTTTAGGTACAACCACTATATTGGAGAGCCAACTCGGATGCTTTACGGCTTGGATGAATTTGGCATCAAGTGCTGTTTGGATTTCTTTTTCACTTTCATACTAATCTCTGGTTTCATTCGGCGGAGCTTTTTTGCTTAGGCTTGCTTTCGGGATGTAACGGAATGCGATCTTCCGTAATTTCTCTATTAACACCAGGCATATCGGCATAAGACCATGCAAACACATCTACATACTTTTTAACAATGCAATAAACACGAGACTTTTCGGTTGGGGAGAGGGATGAACCTATTTTTGACTTCTTTTACGGCATTTTATGTACCAATATTAATTATAATAGACTCTTCCATGAGTTTTATATATGTTTACGTTGTATCAAGTGATTCTTCATTATTAAATTCATTGCGGGAATAACATTTTGCATGCAAATGTATTTAGATAAAGGTTCACATTCAATTTCCTCAATGTCGAGTCTTATTTGGGTATCAATGTAGATTGGTGGAAAATGAGCTATCGATATGATATCCATCGAAAGGGGTGAAAAGGTAGTTTCATGAGATGGATGTGGAGGATGGTTTCCCTAAAAACATTCTTAATTCTATAGGCCCGTCTTTTGCACGACACTCAATACTCCACTTATGTTCAATGCTTCGCGAAGGTATCATCAAAGACACCGGGTCAAAATCTTCCCTCCTTAGAAGACTCGGAGGTGAAAAGCTTCTTAAGGACTCCATGTTCCAGATTATCTACCCGGTCATTTTCTTTTTTTTTTTTTATTTTTGGACAAACCAACTTTTATTAAGTCCAAATTTCTAGCCTCATTGAAGAATATCTCCAATCCCAGATAAAATCACATTTTCCTTCCCCTCGAGCTAAGGTTCTCGAAACTCATAGTACAACTCATTATCTCCTTGCGAGGATGGGCCGGCCGTTAATGGTAAAAGAAGATTCTTTGATGTTGCAAGAAGTGTTGTTTGGATCATATCCTAATCCATGCCGA
Source organism: Beta corolliflora (assembly GCA_947648045.1). Lineage (NCBI taxonomy): Eukaryota > Viridiplantae > Streptophyta > Magnoliopsida > Caryophyllales > Amaranthaceae > Beta > Beta corolliflora. Next base: position 9,106 of record CANSZD010003710.1, read on the forward strand.
TTTTGCTTTTCTAATTATCGGGATTGGGTGCTTTATTTCCCTACCATCACGCCCTAATCCGGTTCCTTGAGTATAACCCATCTTCATCATGATTTGAAATCCTTTGGACAGAGGTTGCACGACAAATCCTATGGGCTCTTTAGTTTGCATTTGTGGATATGGTGAAGTTTTTTTATTCTAATGGTAATTGGTCATCCTTAGAGAAGGGACAAATTTCTTCTTTTTGGACCTAAAGGTAGAGAAAAGAATTAAAAAAAAGAGAAAAAAGCTACATATTGCGAATGCATTGCTAAAAGGAAATTTTGAAAACAATTTTGCAATACTTTGATTGGAATGGTCCACCTTTACAATTTTGGTTTTTTTTTTTTATTTTTGACTCTCTTGAATGATTTTACTTGTCATTGGGGTTGAAAACAAATGTTTTTGTTTCATTCTTCCATTCCCTGCTTTAATATTGAATAAAGACGGAAAATATAGAGATTAGGGCATGTATCCCCATTGATGTATCAATTCGGCATTACGAAATTGCTCCCCATGATGACCGACATCTCGAACTCCGATCACATTGCACGAAATACAATGGTTAATACATTTGAGTCGAACCCGAAAGGTTGCCCTACATATCCCCATTGCTCCGGGTGCATTTTATGGGGAATCGGATTCAGCGTAGTTCGTTATTTTAAAAATAACTAAAGGTTTTTATTTAATAAAGCATTTTGCACTCATATTGAGCTACCTACGTACCCCCAAGTGTTACATAGGTGGAGTGATCTCACGGTGCAAGTGTACGTGATAATGGGGATTCAAGGTGCACGTAGTTCTACGGTACTAACGAACTGAAAGATTTTTTTTATGGGCTAACCCCCTACGGGACTTTTACAGAAGATTTTTTCCCTTACGTGAGATGATCAAGTAGCTTTGCGGTAGACAAGAGCTATGTTGGTGATTTGTTTGATGCGATAGGTGAGAGCATGACATTGGTTTGTCTTCGTGACCATGCAGCGATGATATTGGCAGCACTTGTGGAGATCACAACCATTTGCAATTGTTCTTCTTCATTAGGCCTACTCGTCATTTTGAAGGCTTTGTTTCTCCACCGAGTGATGAATGAAGAAAATGCCTCATTAAGGTTTTGAGAAGTGGTCTCCAGATCCCTTCTAATAACATCAATTTCTTCATTATATTTGTCTTGGTTTGAGAAATCTCGACTATATCGGCCCAAGTGGATTTCTTTGTGTTTTCAAGGTTGAGAAACCAATGTCTTTGCGACACCATCCAAATCTTGTTGGAAGAGTTGGGCCATCAAAGATTCTTCCACTCCCAAGGGACTCATTGCCCCCACATACATCTTCGGGGAAATTGGTGGGGCTACCGGTCCCCATCAAACTTTATCGGATTAGGCATCTTGAAACCATGGAGGTAACGGTGCCTTTGGGAAAAGTGTTAACCCATGAATGTCCATCCATGGTTCAACCTTCGTCATGCCTATTAAGACTTCCTTGAGCTTGACTACTTCCTCGAGCTTAGTGGGAATTTCTCTCTCATTGTTCATAGGCTCAAGGCCGGTGAAAAGGTGAAGCTACTTCAGCTCCGGGAAGAGGATGAGGAGGTATCTAGGCGCTTTGGCGCATTATGCCCAACACGGTTTGTTCACTATTATCCTGTCGGTCAAGCATGGCACGGACAAGTCATCGGAGCTCGAGTCATTGGATCGGGTGGAGGGTAGAGTTTTGTGGGTGCTCATTGTTCGGAATTTCGGACATGTTCTTTGAGTCGTGTAGCAGAGAATACGGCTAGTGTAGACAATGATGACGGTATCATTGAAAGAGAACGTTCACTATGGTCAAAACTCGGCGAATCGGCCTAGATCTGGCGGGCCCGGGCACAATTCTGTGAAATGAGATGGAAAGGTTAGCACAAAAATTTATCCAAACTTTGTTTCTTCTTTTCTTTTTTTTTTTTTTTTTTTTGGTGCGGGGAATGAATGAAATGATATCTTTGAAAATTATTTTTTTCTTTTAACCCCAATTTCAGGTTATCCTTTATTAAAAGGTACGAAACCTCGACTCATCATTTGTTTTGGATTTTTCATTAGATATCTTTGGTGACTTATTTTATTTTTTTTTAAAACATGGACCTTTTTATTTTCTATTTCCGTCTTTTAGACTCATTTTTTTTGGGATAATACACAAACATTTTTTTCTAAAATCAATTTGGTGATATCCTTCCATTTTTACATTACGAGTATTAAGAGAAAAGAGGGATAACGAGGCCTGTGTCCTCATTTTGACAAATTATAATGCCCCAGACATCGTTCTTCTTGGTGATCTGCATGTATTTATTGCTTTTAAGCGCTGAAACCATATAGGAAAATATCAAATGCAAAAGGGCCGCACCCGAAGGTTGCCTACGTATCTCCATAAGTGCATTTGGATTTAGGGAAGAAATTTTTCTTGTAATGTTTTTTTTTCAAATGGAAAATCGGACCCAACGTAGTTCTAATATACGAAAAATGAAATTTTACATAATTTTTTGTTTTTTTGCAGCTGCACTCAGAAAATGAGTTGTCTACGTACCCCCTTTTAGTACATTACATATTAGAGACTCTAAGATATATGCATTACAACATTGTAATTTCTTTTAGGGGATCGAAGCCGCACGTAGCTCTAATTACAAAATACAATATAAAAACAATTAAATGATTCAGGTACTTCTCAAAAAATTTCAAATTTCATGTTGAGTCATGTAATGTTTTGATGATTGTAAACAAATGATGATATCACATCATGAAGGACTTCCAACAAGTGAAGTTCCTAAAAGAGTTCCTATAAGGAACACAAACAGAGCGGTTCCTAGGTACATCCTAAGAGGAACATTGAATATGAAGTTCTGGCGGGAACTATGAGTGCGAAGTTTCTTAAAGGAACTAGCACAGAAGTTCTAGTGGAGGAGCTATCAACATGCGATTCTTGAGTTGGAGTAGCATGGTGCATGAAGATAGAAAATATGAGTTTATTTTCTGGGATTCATGTAAGTATGTGGAAACATGAAAGATAATGGAACAAGGTCAAAAAGAACTCGTAAGGTCAAAGGAACTCATGGAACTTAGAGTCAAAAGTAATAGTTTGTTTGTTCCTTCGTAAGGAACAGACGTACTGGTACTATTAATCTAAGTTAAAGGAACGAAGTAGCAGTTAAAGGAACTAGGCGTGTAAAAAATATTGTGCAACGCTTAAAAGGAATTTGTTGTGTTTTTGAAGGCTATATTTTAGGAAAATAATTTTATCTAATATTAAAGGAAAGATCTTTTATGGAAAAGATTTTATCTTTATTCTAAAATAAAATCATTTTCGGATTTAAAAGAAAATCCTTTAAAGATATTATTTGATAAAAAGATTTAAGTTTGGTGTTATTAATTAATATAGTTTTTAATTAAAAACCAAATTAAAAATACTGTTGCATAAGTAAATGCTAGATTTTAGGAAGCATTATTAACTTGTTACACACGTTCAAAATGAACGTGGTGTTAGTGGGAGATCATGGAGCTTGTTCCTCAAGCTAAGGAACAACATGGGTTAATGCTTTTAACCACTAACACATTATCAATCCCACGTTCATCCTAAATGACTGCTATAAATGTACAAGTTCAATTAAGTTTCAAGTTTTCTGACTTGTGTCATTCCATAAGAGTCTAACTTAATTAATCTAAGTGGGGGAGTTTAATGTCATATTCTAAGTACACATATTGAGTCGGTTCCACGTGTTTCAAAGTTCCATTGTGAGTTGCTTTATCATCTACGAGTGCCATGTTCCATTACAGTTCTTCGGTTTCTATATACTAGAGTTCCAACTATATTATCAAATGTCTGTATTTAAGTTTGGGGTTAAATGGTTTGAGTGAACTCTTGTAATGGGGACTTGGTTAAGAGTTTGAGTGAATTCTTGTATCAAGTTCAAGTTAGGAACTTGAGTAAGTTCTTATTGTATATGTGTAGACTAAGGGTGAAGTCTATCTAGGGGGTGAAGGGTTTGAGTAAACCATTTTGTAAAGAGTTATGGGAACTCTTGAAAGACTTAGAGTTAAGTCAAGAGTATAGAGTGGAGATTGTGAGAGAGTTTGAATTCCGAGGGGAACTTGCGTATGTAATAGGTTGAAACATAGGAGGTTTCCTATTATAGTGAAGAGTTTAAATCCCGAGGAGGTCGTGGTCTTTCTTCTTGTATTGAGACAAGAAGTTTCCACTCAAAAATCTCTCTTGCACTTTCTGTTCCTTATTGCTTATGTTTTAAATTACGCATTATTTGGGCAATAATTTCCACACTACAATCCCCCCCTCTTGTAGTGTTCCTATAGAAATAACAATTGGTATCAGAGCCGGATCTCAGTGATAAGCAGGAAACCCTGCTGAGTTAAGTTCCTGCAAGAAGAAGGAACCCGTACGAGAAAGGAACTCCACCCTAAGTCATTCAAAGGAACAAGTGGATGTTGACTTTTTATAATCAATTAAAAGTCACTCAAGGATTATCAACGACCCCTTTGATGTAAGTATCTCTTCCTTGAGATATTTTTTTAAGCATACATTAAATTGAAACTTGTTCCTTATATTGTTTCTAGTAAAATTGTTCTATTCGGCTTTGATGTTTTTTTTTTCAATTTTGGATAACTTTAAAAAAAATTTAAAGACAAAATTCAAATTTCCAAATTGTTTTGAAATTTCAAAGAATCAGTATACTAGAAATGGTTCAAGGAACAAGTCATATGGAACAATGCACATTGACACTCTTTGAACTTGGTTTCTATACAAAAGGAAACGTTATTCTTTAGGCAGTGCAATATATGACTATTTTATTTATTGGCCAAAGAATTGTTTCTTCATGCATATTGAGTATCTTGGATTTTTCTTTGTATGAATGCATGCTTGTTCTTGTTAGTAGTAGATGATATGTGAATCTTATTTGATTATGGATACTCGATGTTACTCTTACTAACAAGAAAGGACCCAACATATATTTGGGTACCAAAAAACCAAAGAACTTGCTTATATTGCGGTGTCATGTGAAAGGAACCTACATCTCTTGATGTAGAGGTTGTTTCTAGAAAGTAAGTTCTAGACATGAGTTCCTCTCATTAGAAAAGCTGGAAAAAGAACGAACACATTAGGAACAAGTTCTTGATAATGGAAAAGGGAGTTCCAGCAATTATATTTCCAGATGAAGATATCAAAATGATGGAACTAGCAGTTCAAGAACTCAAAAGTAAGTCATCAAAATCAGTTCAGTGCTTGAGGTAATTTTATGGTGAAATGTGACTTAAGGTATGATGTTCCTATTCACATTGTATCATGATTAATAAATTACATTGTTAAATTATTAATATGAATGCATAACCTTTTATAAGTCTTGCTTTACATTATGTGAATATATGTTCTTTATAATTTCACCTATTCATGGGACAGTTTAGAGGAACAAGACTTGATGAAGTATGACTTGAGTGTAAACATGTTCTTTTCCAAAAGTTTTATCGAATTGGGCTCTTACACATGTTAAAAATTGAAGTGATTATATGCACAATAGAGTAAATATGTTACACTTAATTTTTGTGTCGTAAAGGCATACTCACTTGCCTAAGAGTGTTAGAGGACTCATAATAGAACTATGGATGCTATCAAACATGAAAATCCTAAGTTGCCAAAGGTATAATGAAAGAAACCTTGATGGAACAAGACAGGTAAATTCCCATAATATATTTCTTTAACTTTTAGAGGGAACAAACCTATTCTTAGCCAACTATCATCAGTTCACACCATATTTCTTCAAATATCCTTTGATTGTTGAATTCATAATTCCATTCATATCATGTCGTCACTTCAAATCTCCTAATTCCCATGTGCTCTAATGTAAAATGACTTTTTATGGTTCAATGATTCATAAAGAGTGATAAATGGTAAATACATTTTGAGGGGGAAGTTATGGAAGAAGTGAGAAGCGAAGTATTTTGTAATTTATCAATTGATGCTCAAAAAGAATATATTATGGAACTAATCATAGAAGTTCCTAATGATGAAGGAATGGTAAGGAACTCGGGGGGAATAAGGAAGAAATAGATATAAATGTGACATTCTAAGAAAAAATGCAACAACTTGTAATGACACTCTTGTTTAAGTCAGTTCCACGTGTTTCAAAGTTCCATTGTGAGTTGCTTTGTCATCTACGAGTGCCATGTTCCATTACGGTTCTTCGGTTTCTATATACTAGAGTTCAACTATATTATCAAATGTCCGTATTTAAGTTTGGGATTAAAGGGTTTGAGTGAACTCTTGTAATGGGGACTTGGTTAAGAGTTTGGGTGAATTCTTGTATCAAGTTCAAGTTAGGAACTTGAGTAAGTTCTTCTTGTGTATGTGTAGACTAAGGGTGAAGTCTATCTAGGGGTGAAGGGTTTGAGTAAACCATTTGTAAAGAGTTATGGGAACTCTTGAAAGACTTAGACTTAAGTCAAGAGTATAGAGTGGAGATTGTGAGAGAGTTTGAGTTTCGAGGGAACTTGCGTATGTAATAGGTTGAAACAGATGAGGTTTCCTATTCTAGTGAAGAGTTTAAATCCCGATGAGGTCGTGGTTTTTCTTCTTGTATTGAGACAAGAAGTTTCCACGTAAAAATCTCACTTGCACTTTGTGTTCCTTATTGCTTATGTTTTAAATTCCGCATTATTTGGGCAATAAGTTCCACACTACAATTCCCTCCCCCCTCTTGTAGTGTTCCTATACAAAGAACATTTCGGTTCTTTGGGCGCCAAGCCATGCATTATCCTGTTTGAATACGTCCATTCCACCTCTTAGGATTAGACTAATGTGAAGTACCCGGGTTCTTCTCAACCTTTTCCGAATTCGGTTGCTAGGCGCCAGGCCATGTATTCTCCTATTTGAATACGTTTGTTCCACCTCTTAAGATTAGACTAATTTGAAGTACCTGAAATGTACACACTAACAATGTTAGTCAATGACTGATGAATTTTTCTTTGTATGTGTTTTTAGCAGGAAATGGAAGAATTTTCCTTTTTTTTCGAAAATGATTATCCCTTTTGATTTTATCTTTTTGACACAGTTTTTTTTTTTAGTCAATTTGCTTTAGACTAGACTTTTCGTGTTTTAAACCATACAGTCTTAATTACATTCTAATTCCTAAACATGATACGTTTTGAACTCGTGATTACGACTCTTTTTAATTATTATTTTCAATTTTTTTTGTTTTATTTTGGGATTATATTTTCGAAACAGGATTTTTTTTTTTTAAAAAAGTTTTTTTTTTTTGGAAAAACCATTTTGAATAAAAAAAATTATGAAGTAAATGTGAATTTTTTTGAAAATGGGTGAGAACACATCTTTTTTACATGACACTTATGATAAATAAACAAGAATACTCTTAATATTTCAATAATCATTTCGAAGAGAATTCAACTACATATAATGATTATCAAAATATTGACCGATCGAAAACGGACTAAAGAATTTTTGAAAATTTTTCACATTATTCAATAAATGAAATAAATAAAGGACAATTGTTCATTGATCCTTGTGTCCTAAAAGTCAACTAAAAGGTGATTCATTTAGGGAGAGATTATGTTAAAGTGGCCTCGAGTCACTTCCATTGTGTCCATCGAGGGTGGACGCTCCCGACAGAGCTTCGGCCGCAATAGCTTGCGGATGCAGGTTTTACTAGGGGTGTTCAAAAAACCCGACCCGAACTACCCGACCCGAAAACCCGCTGACCCGCCCCAAAAAAGCCGGGTCAAATTCGGTTTTTTGGATTTTATCGGGTCGGGTACCTGACCAGTAAAAACAAGGAAATCCGGGTTGGGTAATGGGCCGGAGATAAAATGCAAGCGGGTACCCGGTACCCGGCTCGAGTTAAATTTGATCTTTCAAGTTTGGATGCTGACCGGTATTTTTGAGCTTTGGGCCATACTACCAGTCCAGTAGCCCAAGTACACTCCACAATTCTAGGCACCACAACATTCAAGCACGTCCGAGTGTCGACCAAGCCGAAAACTTTTGAGTTTGTGGGGCATGCAAGTGGTTTGCAATTTGCATTTTGCAACTAAACATCAATGAACATGATGCATGAAAATAAATTATTGAGTTGGCAGTTGTAAACTTGGAAGTAATACTTGTAATAATATGGCGAGATTTGCGGCTTGCATAATGTCATCAAGTTAAACTATTTATTTTATAAAAATAAATTAAAACGAGCCGAGTACCCTATGACCCGACCCGAAATCGGGTACCGGCACCGGTTTGCGGGTACCCGATTTTAACGGGTCGGGTCACTGGCCGCACTTTCAAGTACCCGCATAGCGGGTTCCCGAAATACCGGGCAACCCGGTTATGAACACCCCCTAGGTTTTACACCCTTAATTCATTAATTTGTCATTCTAAAAATTCTGACCCTGGCCAATAGACAGAGGTATCAGACCTAATAAGAAAATGGTTAAAAAGAGTGCACGTGTATGGATCGATAAACTACCAAGCACACGTAATTTTCACATAAGCATGCTATACACAAAAATTAAATTGTGAATAGCCATGATTAACTTTTTTTTATTATATATACATATGGAAAATAACGCATTGTTCGGTGTTTAAACCTCATATATTTCAAGTGGAAGTTAGTGGTGTCAATACGGGTCACTAGGTTGGTTTGGGCTGACCCAAACCCGGGTCGGAATGATTTGGGTCGGAATAATATGGGTGAGAGTGTGCCATGAGTCGAATCGGGGTGGGTCGGGTGGACTTGGGCCGGGTTAAACTGGGTGAGGGGCTCTCGAACCTGGGGTGGCCGGGACCGGTCGGCCAGTATCTGGGTTGGGTGAATTTGGGTCGGAATGGAATAAGGTGAAGTCGGCTCAAATCGGATTTCGGAATAACTTGGGTCGGAATAAATCGGCTTTCGGAATAACATGGGTCGGAAGAAATCGGCTTTCGAAATGACTTGGGTCGGAAGAAATCGGCTTTCGGAATGACTTGGGTCGGAAGAAATCGGTATCGGAATGACTTGGGTCGGAATAAATCGGCTTCGAAATGACTTGGGTCGGAAAAATCGTTATCGGAATGACTTGGGTCGGAATAAATCGGCTTTCGGAATGACTTGGGTCGGAAGAAATCGGCTTTCGGAATGACTTGGGTCGGAAGAAATCGGCTCTCGATAGGACTTGGGTCGTGTGAAGCCTCAAACCGGCCGCGCGTATTGACTTGGGCCGGAACAAATCGGCTCTCAGAATGACTTGGGTCGGAATGAATCGTCTCTCGGATCAAGGCGACATCGGGTGCGATTGGGTCGGCTTAGAATAACTTAGGTGGAGTTTGTTTGGTTGTAGCCGTCTTTCGGGCGGACTTGGACTCTTGGAGAGCCTAATTTTACAATTGCCGTTTTGGCGTTTTCATATATTATATTATATATATATTAAGTTACGAAGTCGAAAGTTATAACAATTAACATGTGATATAGTGATATACTGATATTATGAATTGTGATTGAGTCATTGTGGAATTTTGTGATAATACATTGATACTTATATTACTAATTTAAAAAGTTACTAAACTAAGACTTATAATTTATATAGTTATATTATTGGCTATTGCCCATCGGGTTGATCTTATTCATGATTGCATATTTGCATAATTGCATTATTACATACACATTAAAGATTTAAAAGTTATTGAATTTAATCATTAAAGAATAATGATAAAAATATCAAATATTCAAATATCAATCATCAAATGAATGAATGATCAAATGATTAATACTTAGAGTTGGTACTTTGTCATTTGTGACAACTAACATGTCTAACAAGTATTCAAGTAACAACCATAAGGGCTAAGGCATAAGTCCATACCGATTATTGATTAGAGTCAATAAACTATTAAACTTAAACATTTAGTTAGTTAGTGACTTACTCACTCTGATCAAGATGAAGATGATAACTGTGATCAACGTTAATCGAATATGAAGATGATAACTGTGATCAAGATGATACATAATCATATCAGTAGAAGATGAAAAATTGAAACTATGAAAGTAGATCATAGTTAATACCAATCATATCAGTGGAGGATCAAGATCGTTGATGTTTCGGTTGTTGATCTTAAAAGATATTAACATAGGAGGCGATCTTATTAAACGGTCCATATTTGAAAAACCACGTTACGGTTATTTATCTTACAAAATAGAGCTCGATGTTATTACATGATTCACAATAACTGAAGCATCATTAGATTAGATTGATCGACTTTAGTTAAGTTAAGGTTCACATAAATCAAATGATCATAAGATTGATTGTCTTTGACATTAATCAAAACCATCAAAAGATTGATCGTCTTTCATCCTTCGTGTTACTGGGTTCTTTATAAATGTTAGTAAAATTGCTCTTTCAATTGACGAAGACATAGATTTTCATACCCTCTCCTACATGGCAATTATATGTCAACAAGCATTAGTTAGATTCAACAAAATATGTTAAAGTTCAACAGAAAGAAGATACTATATAATAGAAAAAAAAAGGTTAAATAAGCAATATACATATTAAGTTCAGCATAAAGACAATAAGAAATAAAATAGCCTAAATTATGTTGTTAATGGAGTTTTATAGGACATTTATTAAATTTTGACTTGTGCTATAGATGTACATCCTTCGTTCTTTATCTATATCAACAATTGAGTTTTCACGCTTGCTAATACACAACTCTAACTATTAATATCTTTAATTACTTTTTAGCTAAAATTATAAAAATTTGATATTTTGAAAACATATATCGAGGCGAATCTAACAATTCCCCACATGACTATATTTTTCCTTACCTAAAAATCATAATAGATAGTGAAAGAGTAATGAGTCATGGGTAAATAGTGTAAATGTCCAATTGTTGCAATAGAAAAAGAACGACAGAAGTAAATAATATTAGTTCATTAAATTAATTAATGTGGGTAAAATCAATAATTAATATTTTGTTAAACCACCCACAATGGCACGGTATCCTTTGAAATACTTTACCAAAATTCACTATTCAAATTCGGTTGAAAATTTTCACTATCCGCTGTGTTTTCCCACAACCCCGCCACATCCAAAGTTAAAAAAACACACCTCACATCACACAATCCGCACCACTCCTCCAAACACAATCTCCACCGTCTCTCAAAACTAATGAACGATCCAAAACACACCTCTCCCTCACACACGGATCGATATCCACAACCGTTCGATTAAAACCAATCTTCACACCAAAAAAAACTCCTCAACACCCAAAAACCCGCACCTATAGATACCCCCCACACTCCACATTACACTTCCATCAAACACCTTCACATCTCACTTTCTCTCTCTTAAAAAAAACTCACTTTCTCTCTCTTAAGAACCAAAAATGTCCGGGCGTGGTAAGGGAGGTAAGGATTTGGGAAAGGGAGATGCAAAGCGTCACAGGAAAGTTTTAAGAGATAACATTCAAGGAATCACAAAACCTGCAATTCGTCGTCTTGCAAGAAGAGGTGGTGTGAAGCGTATCAGTGGTCTGATCTATGAAGAGACACGTGGCGTCCTTACGATCTTCTTGGAGAATGTGATCCGTGATGCTGTTACCTACACTGAGCATGCAAGGAGGAAGACGGTTATCGCCATGGATGTTGTTTATGCTCTTAAGAGGCAAGGAAGAACTTTGTATGGTTTTGGAGGTTAATTTGATTTTTTCTAGGGTTTCTACACTAGTGGAAATAATATCAAGTGCTCCGGTTAAAATCCGTACAAGTGCTCCGTATTTTACCCATAGCAGACGCCATACGAGCACTTGAATATTTATCAAGTGCTCCGGTTGAAAAACGGAGCACTTAGATTTACAAGTGCTCCGGTTGATAGGGGAAAACCGGAGCACTTGTGAATCAAGTGCTCCGGTTTTGTCCTAACAACCGAAGCACTTGACATTTTTTTTTTTTTAAAATCGCTGCTGTAGCTGTACAACAGCAAGCATACAACAACAACAGCTGAGTCATAGTTGGGATAATTTCTTCAAATAGCTGGTAATGCAGCAATGCCAAGCGAAAATATTGTACTAAGTATTGAATACATACTTGACATCAGGCAAGGACTAAAAGAAACCAAGACAATATTTACAATATAAAAATTACAATATAATCTATCATTTTCTCGTATTAAGGTGCGCTTATTACATTACGGCTCTACTATTTTATCACGCTCATTTCTCTGGAAGCCCCAGTTTACAATTATCATATCATAGAACCAGCTCAGTTGGCTTGCCATATTGAACTCAAACACAACAAACTAAGAAGGTGACACCACAGAGCACCGTAATAATAGATGCCTTCCAATCTCCTTATTCACTTACATGTTTATGAATTTAAGAGGAACCCATCCAATATAAGCCTAGACAATGATCAAACAATTCAAGACATAATATCTGTAAATAGTCACCTTCCAAATAAATTCCTCCAAAGAATTGTACTCCCTTGAATATAATAGTCAACACTTTCAGCAACTTCTCCAAGAAGATCACTAGCTTTCAAGGACCTAATAAGATTGGAAAATAGCTGGTGAAAAAGAGAATTTAAAAGAATATCAATGTGGTAATACGAAAAAAAAGGTTTCGAGACACTCCATGTGTACATTTCGAAACTAGGAAATTCAGATTTGATTTCAAAAGGTACGTAATGTCTCCGATTTATCAAAGAATCTCCAAAAGATTAACACCACTCTAGGGGATGAAGGTTACCGTCAACTTCGTAATAGGAATCTAAAAATTCAAATATTTCGCTGTACAAGAGTCCCTACCAAGTCGACACCACTCAGCCGGGGATGAAGGCTACCGTCAACTTCGTAATGGGAATCTATATAAATTCAAATATTTCTCTTTTCAAACAAGAGTCTCTACCAAGCCGATAGTCATGCTACATGACTTGTCGTCCTCCCAAAGAACACCGTATATTTTGGTCATACGGTTTATACTATTAAAATGAGCAGTGAGGCACGGAAAGAGAAAATTAGAAAGAGAAATAGTTCAAAGGATAGTCAAATAAAAGATTAAATGTGATGGTAACTATCGACATTAAGCTCCCCATAAAAACACATAATGCCTGTTTGACCCCGGAACCCCGCCCCAAAGTCTAGGTGTGTCTTTGCTCTACGGCCAAATTGTTCAACTCTTGAAAGTTGAAACAAACCCGAAATCAAAATTAGAAAGAGAACTCAAGAAGCACAAATTCAGCTAAAGAATATTGTAATTTGCAACTGCATCTCGAAACATGAATAAAATTTCAAAAGCCACAAGAATGGGAACCCCATGACCACAGTAGAGATTTGAACTACAGCAAGCATGATGTTGTGACCAATCAAAGGAGCGGATGCAAGACAAAATTATTTCCACAAAACTTTGCTATATGCATTTTTTCCAAAGGGGTTAAAATCATATACCCAAATTAGGAAGCTTATGCTCTCAATTCACAAGCCAAACTATTCATGGATAAAAGAAAGCAAGAGGAAGAAAGATTCATACTACTGCAGCAATGTTGATGAGTTGGTAAGCAAAAAGAGTAGAAATCACCTTACCATTGTTCGTGCCTCAAAGCTTATGATCAAATATGCATGACATTCATCCTCCTCGGAAGCTATCTTGGATGCATCAGAATTGTGACTGCGAGAACTCTTGTGATAGACAGTCCATATACCTTTAACTCCAGGCAATTCGACCTTTAATCATCCAAAGAGAGGAAAAGGTACCAATTACTCACAACATGCTATCTTGCAAATGTGGAGAGAATTGGAGGATGAGCACGTGTTAAACCATGCTAGAGAGCGGGTGAGGGAGAGGCTGAGGCATGAGAGGAGCGTCGATTGTAATACTGATGTCTCAACCATAACAACGTCAGAAAGCGCAGGGGGTGAAAATCAGGGTAGTGTGGAGGATGCAAGTGAGAGTGAGCATGTCCTTGATAAATTCAGTTTTCAGCTTCTCATTGTTTGTGAAAAGATATGTTGCTAATGGCTTTGGTTTGGACTTGATCACTTCAAAACTATCTTCAATTTTTTCAACCTTAAAGTTGATAGCAAAAAATCAATAATTGACACATTTTAGAGAAACTTGCAATTTGCATCAGATATAAATTAGGAAATTTCAGCTAGAAAATGCAATAGTGAAATGGAAATCTGAATATACCAACTTAGGCTATGTTCTTTTCACCTTAAGAAAAATAAGTTTCAGGAAAATATAAGTCAATAAGGAACAATATATTGAGATGAGGGCTTCCTAAGTTCAAATATGGGTCAATAAGTTTACATAGGATATCAAGTTAAAAGAACGAAGCCTCGGCCCTCGCCTACACCGGACAAGCACCTTTGAAAACCGAGTTCTAAATATACAACACTACCGATCATACTCACAAGAACAATAGGAAGCAAGGGTCCTAAAATCTCCTCTGTCATCAAAAGAGAGTCTTCGGAGCGTCTAGCAAGATGGTAGGCGCTATCTTCCTATATTGTAAAAACAATAATATTTTCACACATATATTTAGACCACTCGAGATTCATTTAAGAAACTAAGTATCGATTATGGAAACTTACAGGTTGCGGTGCATTTGTTTTACCATCTAAAACGATCTTATCGGATACTCTATCTTCCTCCATTAGTTTCATTAACCGTGTGAAATGATACGAGTTGACAACTCTAGACATGTCTTTCGATTCCATATGAACCTTCCCGAAAAACTTATCCAACTCCGATCTTAGAGCAAAGAATCCGCCAATAAATAAGACATCAAAATATCAAATTATATATGAACATAATTTGTTACCAATAATAACCTTAGTTGGCACATTAGCAGATATCGGCAAGAACACTGCTACAATTTGTGGAGCGAAATCTTTGGTAGTAATAACATAATCTGGCAAAGCAGTGCAGTGTCCGCCCACTATTGCGGGACCATTTTCCTGCTATAATTCTTCTTGCCGCAACCTTTAATCAAATAAAAGATTAGATATATGTATTTCTTTTAAAAAGGAGAAGCTACATTACAAGTAAAGGATTTGTACTTGCAAATTGACATTTGAATCAACAACTACAGGGCATTTCCCTCCAAGCTCTAGTACAACCGGTGTAAGGTGCTTGGCGTACCGCTGACCATGATTATTCGGCCAACTCGCCACTACCTAAAAAAAGGTAAAAAAAAAAAAGAGAGTAAAATAACTATGCATTTACTGAAAAATGTTGTATCTAGGATCAGGAAAAAAAGAAGATAAAAACCTGTATAGAAAATTTTATCCCACTTTTGCATATAAAGTTAAGAAAGCACAAGAATACCTAACTATGATACTGTGTGGTTCGATAGGAGGCATTCATGAAGAAATCAGTGCCTGATTTAGTCAATAAGATTAGAGCATGATTGAACTCTTCCCGTGATACAGAAGCTAATACAGGTTATAAATAAATAGCAAAAGCTACAATTTGACAGAGGATATGTCATCTCATCATCAAAGAGCAAAGCAGAAAACCCTAATTCTCATTCAATTACATACTTCAATCAAGTAAAACTAATCGCAAATCAGAATAAAAATTAAAATTAGAGAAAGTAAGAGAGAGCATACTAATCTTCATTCATGGTTGCGAGTAGTGAAAGATGATCGAAACCCTAGATTTTAAGTTTCACCAGAAAATTTCAAGTTGAACGAATTGCATTAATTAGATCAATGAAGAGTTGGATTCACGTGCAATGCGACAGGATAAGGGAACCCTAGATTTTGGGAAAATCGCCAAATTGAGCATAAACACCATAAAAATTTAAAAACAATGAAGAACAACAATAATTTGTAAAAGTGTGAATAGAGTAATAATTTGTGATTCATTTGAACAATTTATCCTATAATTATGAATTCGAAGGAAAAAGAGAGAGAAAGAGAAAGCAAGGAATAAACTTACGGTATTTTGGGAGATTGGAGTCAAGGCGTGTCGCCGTCGATTGAGTCAGGGATGCCTGACTTCGACGACCTTTGAGTTCTCATCCATGGTGGTAGTGCGAGTCACGAACAAGAACTAGAGTGTTTCGATTTTTCGATGAGAGAAGGAAGACGAAGGATGAGCTAGAGAGAGGGGGAAACCACTGTACTGTGTACGGGAACTTTCGGGTTTTTATGAATCCCAAACAATCAAGGGCTTCGGTTAATAAAATCCACCGGAGCACATTGTAATATTTTTTTCTTTTTTTAAGAAAAGTTGGACCAAGTGCTCCGTTTTTAAATTAACCGGAGCACTTGGTAAGTAGCACAATCATTTTTTTCCACTAGTGCTAATTAACAAATTGGGGTATTTTGGTGGTAGTTATGGTTTGTTTTGTTACGAATTAGGGTTTAGAAGTTGTAGATGTTTGTTCGGGGATTAGTGTTTTGATTTTGATGGTTTTTAGGTTTTTATGTAATTGAATCGTAATGATTTCATAAACCTTAATTAGTGATTAAACATGATGAAAGGTTTGCATTCATTCTCATTTGATTCAATTAGCTTTGCATTCCCTTTGCAGCCTTCCACCAGAGGTCTGCTTGGCCTTTCAGATAGAATACTGCGAAATTCACCTTCCATTTCTCAGGGCACTGAGTGGCGTCAAATAATTTCTCCATATGATTAATCCATTCCTCGAACTCGATAGGATCCGGCTTGCCATCATAGGTTGGTGGTTTGTGAGCAGCAAATCGCTTAAACATGTTAGAGCACTCTTCTTGCTCGATTTGGGCTTTGTCGATTTCCTTGTAAGAGTTCCATCATTACCGGTCTTAATAAGTCCGTTCTATTATCGTTAGCAACGTCTCCGGTGGCTTCTCCGAAAATCGGATCACTTCGCAAAGCATCGAGTCTTGTCCTAATTTCTTCCAATGACACATCCGACACGTGATTTCCATTTCCTCCTTCAACGTGACCGCTCTCACTTGTTGCCATTTTCTAACATATTGAATGTTTCACATTCATATCACATTTAATGCAAATAAGACATAGTGCACTCAAAAAGGTAGAGAAAATTTTATCCCATTTCCCGATCCTAACGCTCACTCTCATGGCTATTATAGTTTAATATATTGTTTACCAATTTAAAGAAGTTAAATCTCCATTGACTTTTCAAAAAGAAGTTAAAGAAGTTTAATATATTTTTAAGACTATTTTTTATTTATTTTCTTAACTGAAGATAAAATCAGTGTTCTGAAATTTAGCGATTTACATGAGCGTTTTTGTAAAAATGATATAAAATTATATAAAATTCATATGAACATGATTGTTATATTTTTGAAAATCTACTGATGTCTACTTTGAATTTGATGTTTTTAGTTTTATCTAAATGGTTTTATTGTAAACTTTATTGCGAGTAACAAGCTTAGGTGGTACTTGGACAAAATCAGTTTTACACAACAAAGTTGTATGATTTTTAATTATTTCTACAAAATTTGTTTTTTAGAAATTCCTAATCCCAGTTGCTGGAAACATCTTGCACTTTATAGGAAAAATATTAAATCCTACAAACTATTGACATAATACAGAAGAAAAATAAAATGAAGTACGAAATTAAAACTGACCATAATTACAACATCACATTTTTTTATTGAGATCTTTATGCACAACTTTTCTTGAATTTGTTTTATGAAAACATTTTTTGGTGATGAACAACAACTTGATTAAGGAAAATCACATAATCACATTGTTTCCTAAGAGTCTCCCCATTAGAGTTGACTATTTTAGGTGGAGTGATTTAAGGTTGGGATCCTATTAGGACTTCCACATACCCAAATCACTCCAAAGATTAAAAAAAATGATAAGAAGAAAACAAGGAGAAAGTTAGTAAGTGATTAAGAAGATAATCAAGAAAATAACAAAAGCTCCAACTTTACCTTGCTAACTCAATGATGCACTTCCTTTTTTGCAAATTTTTCTACCTTTTTTTTATTTTCTTAATTTCTAAGTGAGTTTCTAAATACACTTAATTACTAACTTAAACCCCTTTTTTGTGTTTTTCTTTTGATGAACTTCTTTACTTACTAATTACTTTCCTAACTTTTACTTTCTTTTTCTTGAATGTGATTTTTAGAGGAAGGAATTAGAGAAGATGAGAGTAGTATTGAGAAATAGTGAAATTAAGTTGATTTTAGCTCAACTTGGTTTTGAAGTAAAAAAGCAGGGTATTTATAGGGAAATGAGGGAGATGAACTAGGGATTCAAAGAAGTAGAGAATCAGATTTTATAACCCAAAAAACCTGATTTTTCTCATCCTTAATCACCCTAATGACCTCACCCTAATGACATCATCAAATCTCTTTGGAAACACAAATATTCTTATTCTTTTTGGATTTTCATCAATGAGGCAAAATCAGATTTTCAGAAAATATTCTTCTCTAAATACACCCTAATACGTAAAAAATGCATCGAAAAATGCGAAAAACAAAACTGAGTAAATCCATGCGCCACACGCAGGAGCCTGCGCTAGGCACAACTCCGTGCGCTAGGCGCAGGGCTCTGCGTCTGGTGCAGGACGCCGCTGTGCGCTAGGCGCACAATCATGCGTCTAGCGCATGATCGTGTGCCTGACGCACTCTCGAATCTACCAGAAAAAAATCCGGATTCTTCCCTCTTACACATGGGATTTGATTCTTATTCTCACTTCTTTTCATGATTCTTATTCCCTAACTAATGGATAAAGGATGTGATTAGTGGATAAAGAATATATTCTTATTCTTTATTCAATGAACAATGACTTGACCATCAAGAAAACAGATTACTACCGGTTTTGGGATGCGATTAAAATCCGGACGCCTAATTGCGAGTCGTGTTTTTTTCGTATTTCGAAAGACTAACTTAAGACAATTAACGAAAACTCGTCAAATTAGTAAAGACGAGCATGATTATACTACGAATCATTTTATTAAATCGGTGGTCGTAGTTATTGACTACGACTTACGGAAAATTACATTTCTAAGCCGAAACTGCATGACTAACACGAGAAAAAACGAAAAAACATACGACGAAATTAAACTCGCGCTCCGGGGCGAAACATGCATTTGACGGGGCGCGCGCTCCACGATGCATGACGGTTTTCATTATTTTTATTTCTTTTCAAAATCATTATTTATCCGAAAAAGGGGTTCAAAATTTGGTGTCTACAGTAGGGTCGTTGAAATAGCTATCGTATCGTATGGCGTTGCAATAGATATAGAGGCGTTGCAATAGACCTTATAGATGACGTAACGACTCTTTACACCTATTGCAACGACTTTGTGGTAGCCGTTGCAATAGGTCCAAAAGCTCGTTGGATTAGACCTATAGCAACGCCTTCAAATGCAACGGTTGAGAGTCGTTGCATTAGGTCTACTGCAACGGTTTTGGCCCTAATGCAACAGATTTTAGGCATTGCATTAGGCTTTAAATGTAGGGTTCGGGGTTTAGATTAAGAGGTGCGAACTTCTTTAACTCGTCTCCTCTTCTGTTCTACAGAATGGGCTCTTACTAAATGCGTTATTTTCCATTTCAAGTAATCATGGCTATTCGAAAGAAATAAAACCACATAATTTGCACATATGCACATCAATCATTTTTAAGAGGACCAATATATCATTTGTACATGGTACGTTTGAGCACTGAAATTGCACTACTTACCAATCGTTGCGGGAATGGAATCCACTCATTGATCAATACCATCGTAGTTCGATCTTATGTCTCACCCTAAATGGCCAATTCCATTGGGGATGAAAAGGAAAGATAGGAAAATAGACTATGAATAACTCACCATTAGAATTATACAAATCTATTAGAAATGAGGTAATCACTCTAATTAGTTGATTGAAATTGGGGTTAAGATAATCACCCTAATTAGTAATTCACTACAAGAAAGGGCGTATTTAACGACGGCTAAAAGCCGTCGGTAATTTTGGAAAAACCGTCGGTAAAATATCACCGACCGCTAAGCCGTCGTTAAACGGCAGTCGGTGCACAGGTGGTCGCTGAATTTGGAATCAACGACCGCTAAGCCGTCGGTAAATAATTTAACGACGGTTTCCTTGTAATCAGCGACCGTTTCCAAAAACCGAGGGTGGCACCAAACCAACGACCGTTTTAATTTAAAGTTAAATCAACGACGGTTTATAATCGTCGTTGATTTACCGAACCGTTAGAAACCGTCGGTAATTCACCAACGGTTATAAACGATCGTTGTTTGGGCCACATCAACGTCGTTATAAAGCTGTCGCTATTATGTAAAAGCGATCGTTGAAGTGGAAGTCCTTGGATGCATAGTATACCTTACAACGACGCCTAGCCGTCGTTGATTTAATGTTTAGCCGTCGTTGTTGTTTTGAAATAATATTATTTAGAATATTTTTGTTGTTACCAATAATTAAACCTCGTACCATCACACCCGCATGCTTGTGGACCACACTAAAGTTGTTCCTCCATCGCATTCAATTACAAAAATATGCAATTTTGATATATATTACAATTTGCATTGATACTTGTAATTTGCATTGATACTTGTATAATTACATGAAATAGATTACAATTATGTACACAAAATTGATCCCGATGTCGGGAAATAAAGTAGAAGTCTGTGTTTACAAAAAATATATATCGACAAAGCTGGAAACTAATAAGCTAGATGCCGATAAATATAGACACTAAATGTCTATAGTTAGACAAACTACCTAGATTAAATATATGTACGCAAAATAGATCCCGGTGTCGAGAAATAAAGTAGAAGTCGGGTTCCAAAAAAAATAACCCGACACATCTAGAAACAAAGCGAGATGCCGATAAATATTGACACTAAATGCATAAAAGTTAGTTACCTAGTTGCCGAAACCAAAAACACTACACTGTCAAGGGTGTCTCTGTAGCACTACCGCCACCACCAAACCCTGGGTCATCGTCTGGTCTGCGATGTGGAGGGGGGCCTGGGTTGCAACCTGAGGACATGTGACCGAAACTAGACATGTTCCTCATCATTTCCTCAACAAATGACCCGACTTGACGCTTCCACCCGTCTTTGCGACCATTGCCTCCACCTCTTCCATCCGCGCAGCGACCTTTGCATCCACCTGCGCCTCAATCTGAGATAAAATGGACGGCTCATATGGTTGTGAAGAGCCGCCATCTCCTCGCCCTGATGAAGAGTTGTAGTACAAATGATCTCCCTGACCCAACCCCTGAACTTTTCCTCGGTTCCTCCCCCCAACTGTCTCCCAATACAACAGATCAGGGTTCGGCTGTGACCCCTGAGTGGTACAATGGTCCAACTTCTTCTTGTACGTCTCCTGCATTTGGTTAAATATACTCATATTCAAGTAAAAGAAAGTGGGTAAAATGGCCTATATTAGCCTACATTTGGTTCTAACTTTCCTACTTTGTGTATTTTCAATCAAAACAACTTATAAATACATTAAACTAACTACATATATGATGTTTGAGGTGGTTATAACTTAAACTAGCATCAAACTACTCGTATTCAAACATTTCCAAGTAAAAAGGCCTAAAATGGCCTATATTAGGCTACATTTGGTTCTAACTTTCCTACTTTGTGTATTTTCAATCAAAACAACTTATAAATACATTAAACTAACTACATATATGATGTTTGAGGTGGTTATAACTTAAACTAGCATCAAAGTACTCGTATTCATTCATTTTCAAGTAAAAAGGCCTAAAATGGCCTATATTAGCCTACATTTGGTTCTAACTTTCCTACTTTGTGTATTTTCAATCAAAACAACTTATAAATACATTAAACTAACTACATATATGATGTTTGAGGTGGTTATAACTTAAACTAGCATCAAACTACTCGTATTCAAATATTTCCAAGTAAAAAGGCCTAAAATGGCCTATATTAGCCTACATTTGGTTCTAACTTTCCTACTTTGTGTATTTTCAATCAAAACAACTTATAAATACATTAAACTAACTACATATATGATGTTTGAGGTGGTTTTAACTTAAACTAGCATCAAAGTACTCGTATTCAAACATTTCCAAGTAAAAAGGCCTAAAATGGCCTATATTAGCCTACATTTGGTTCTAACTTTCCTACTTTGTGTATTTTCAATCAAAACAACTTATAAATACATTAAACTAACTACATATATGATGTTTGAGGTGGTTATAACTTAAACTAGCATCAAAGTACTCGTATTCATTCAATTTCAAGTAAAAAGGCCTAAAATGGCCTATATTAGCCTACATTTGGTTCTAACTTTCCTACTTTGTGTATTTTCAATCAAAACAACTTATAAATACATTAAACTAACTACATATATGATGTTCGAGGTGGTTTTAACTTAAACTAGCATCAAAGTACTCGTATTCAAACATTTCCAAGTAAAAAGGCCTAAAATGGCCTATATTAGCCTACATTTGGTTCTAACTTTCCTACTTTGTGTATTTTCAATCAAAACAACTTATAAATACATTAAACTAACTACATATATGATGTTTGAGGTGGTTATAACTTAAACTAGCATCAAAGTACTCGTATTCATTCAATTTCAAGTAAAAAGGCCTATAATGGCCTATATTAGCCTACATTTGGTTCTAACTTTCCTACTTTGTGTATTTTCAATCAAAACAACTTATAAATACATTAAACTAACTACATATATGATGTTTGAGGTGGTTATAACTTAAACTAGCATCAAACTACTCGTATTCAAACATTTCCAAGTAAAAAGGCCTAAAATGGCCTATATTAGCCTACATTTGGTTCTAACTTTCCTACTTTGTGTATTTTCAATCTAAACAACTTATAAATACATTAAACTAACTACATATATGATGTTTGAGGTGGTTATAACTTAAACTAGCATCAAACTACTCGTATTCATTCAATTTCAAGTAAAAAGGCCTAAAATGGCCTATATTAGGCTACATTTGGTTCTATCTTTCCTACTTTGTGTATTTTCAATCAAAACAACTTATAAATACATTAAACTAACTACATATATGATGTTTGAGGTGGTTTTAACTTAAACTAGCATCAAAGTACTCGTATTCAAACATTTCCAAGTAAAAAGACCTAAAATGGCCTATATTAGCCTACATTTGGTTCTAACTTTCCTACTTTGTGTATTTTCAATCAAAACAACTTATAAATACATTAAACTAACTACATATATGATGTTTGAGGTGGTTATAACTTAAACTAGCATCAAACTACTCGTATTCATTCAATTTCAAGTAAAAAGGCCTAAAATGGCCTATATTAGGCTACATTTGGTTCTATCTTTCCTACTTTGTGTATTTTCAATCAAAACAACTTATAAATACATTAAACTAACTACATATATGATGTTTGAGGTGGTTTTAACTTACACAAAAATTAAAATATAGAATTTACATGAACGAAAACAATATAAATTGAAGACAAAATATGGTAAAAAATTGCTACTAACCTTACAATTAAGCCAAAGAGAAACACCAAAGTGCTACGTAATCCTACATCATGTAGAAAATCAATTATTCAACGGCACCTTTAAACGCTGTGAACAAACTTAATTCCAATTTCTCAACATGTTCACCAGAAAGTACAATGCATATGATAAAAAACGTAAACGTTTACATTTGCATTACCAAATAACAAACAAATTAAATGGATGTAAACCATTATCCATAGAGAACACACATAGATGCATCATCTCTAAAATAAAAAATAATAGCCTAAGTTCAAGCTTGTTTTCATCAGATGAACAACACCCATATCTTCTTTCTTCATTATTCATCATCCTTTGTTTTTCCTTTGATATTAAGTCCAACAATTTTGGGTTACTTTCACCCATTCTTTTTTTCCACCAAATGTTAGAAAACAAAAATACCCACATGCTCTTTCTTGTTACTTGATTTCACTCACCAAATCACTAAAAATCGACTATGAAATTATATGAAAAAATAATAAGTAGTATGAACTTTGATTAAAGAAATGATTTATTATAAGATCAAACACTTAAATGAAGAAATATACATAAAATAAAGCAAGACTAACAAAATGTGAGTAAAAAACTGACAAAAACAAGATTCGAATTTTTAGGAGAAATAACAAGAATTAGCAAAAACCAAAATTTCTGGGTTTAGTTTCATGAGTACACAAATTATTAAAAAAAAATAGATATTGGCACTGCTTACCACCGGCGAAATGTAGGTCCGGCAAGAGTCGATGCAACTTCGTCGCCCAAGGTCGTCGCCTGAAGTTCACTTCTCTCACGAGGAAAAAACCCAATTGTTAGGGTTTGGTTCATGAGTACAAAAATTTAAAAAAAAAAAGGAGAAAATAAAGCTTACCGGCGAAGTGAGGTGGAGGTGGGTTTAAATCGCCGTTGGTCGGAGGAAGGAGGAAAGGCAGGTGGAGGTGGTTTCGTCGCTTTGTTGTGCTCGCCCAAAGCTTCCCTCCTTTTTTTTTTTGTTGAAAATAAAACCCGATGAAACACTGATTCAATTAAACCCCCCCTTCAGAAATCAACGACCATTTCTAACCGTCGCCCAAGCTAAAAAAAATTCTGCTTTTAATTCCACAAAATCAACGACCGCTGTTAGCCGTCGTTATTTATCAACGGCAACTAAACCGTCGTTATATGATACAAACGGCGGTAATCAACGACGGCTTATAGCCGTCGCTTACTATGGATTTGCCGACGGTTTTACTAGCCGTCGCTGATAGGCCGTCGTTATTTTGTCATTTTCTTGTAGTGATTAGATATAATGAAGATCGATATAATCACCTTAATTAGTGATTAAAATGAAGTTTAAAATAATCACCTTAATTAGTGATGAAACTTGAAGGTTAAGATAATGACCTTAATTAGTGATTAAACTTTAAGGTTAAGATAATCACTTTAATTAGCGATTACAAATAAAGGTTAAGATAATCACCCTAATTAGTGACTAAATAAAGGTTAAGATAATCATCTTAATTAGTGATTAAACTTGAAGGTTAAAATGATCACCTTAATTAGTGATTAAAAAGGAAGGTCAAGATAATCATCTCAATCAGTGATTAAATATGATGAAAGTAATCACCTTAATTAGTGATCAAATTTTAGGATTGAAATAATCACTTTAATTAGTGATTAAATTTTTGATTTTTCAAGAGATCTTAGAAAAAAGAAATTTGCTTCCTAATTGAAGGCTTTTGGATGGATGACAAATAATCTTATTTGAAGATTATTAATTCATTTTTAGCAAAGAGCTCAATTTGACATGGAATTTGGAGATTGTGTTTGGTTTAACGGAATTTGGCCATTTAAAGTGAGACACGTGAAACAGCCTAAAATCAATTAGTATATCATAATTACCTATCTAATTATGTAAAATTATATAATTGATCCATTTGAAGATGGGGAACAATTTTTAAATGTAAGATGGATCATCATACAATTTGAACTTAGTTAGATTTGTAATTTTTCCTCTTAATTGAGATTGGGTCACTTAATTCATATACTAGAATAGATTGGGCCCAACGTGCAATATTTATAATATTGGTTGCTCATTTGATGCAAAAAGAATTGTGGAATTATTTATGAAAATCATGCATAATCATCTCCATATTTTTCATTAATTGAGTGATGTAATAACTATTTACAAAGAAACTATTATTACAACAAAAATGTACAAATTCTATGATCTATACAAGTCTTCAATATTGATCTTACCATCATGCTCCTTGATCTTCATCTTTTTGAAGGAGCTTTGGAATTCATGTTTATTTAAAAACTTTTGAAAATTAGAGATTAATTAACCTCTTTAATTTGATTTTTTATGATGATTTTAATTGATTTTATTTACATAATAAAAAATGAGCCATTTTAAGAAGAACTTAAAATTTAATGACTTTTAATTATCATTTTCTTATGAAAAGAAAATTTGTTTTTCATGAAAATTGAGTTAATCACTTTATTTCAGTTTTTCAGATTACACTTTTGTTCTTTTACTTACTTCCAAAATTCATAGCATTCTGTACAAAGCGTGAAATTTCGTATGTGATATGTCTATGGATAGGTTAGTGATTTCTGTATGTTATGTCCAAATTTGACATGCAATTAATGATAGCTCAAATTATGGTGCATTTTATACTAAAACCGGTCATAACAGAACCTTTATCCAATTTGTTCTTTGAAATCCAACTTAATGAACTTAGTTTGAAGTGAATTTTGGTATGAGCATTCTAGACACTTGGAAGGACTAGACTGAAAATTTTACTTGAAATGAACATCTTTAAGACCCTTGTTTATTTATCTCCATAACCAAAGAGAAAATCAGTGTTCTGGAATTTGGTGATTTGCATGAACGTTTTTGTGAAAATGAGATAAAATTATACAAAATTAATATGAACAGTATTTTCATGTTATTGGAAAGCTACTGATGTCTACTTCAATATTTCTGTTTTTAGTTTTTGCTAAATGAGTTTAGTCTGAACTTTATTGCAAGAACAATCACATATGGTACTGGATAAGATCAGTTTTTGACAACAATTTTGTATGAATTTTAATTAAATGTATAAAATTTGTTTTTTCGAAATTTTAAAGCGTAGTTGTTGTAAATGTCTTGAACTTCATAGGAAAAATAGATCTTATAAACTATTTACATATTACAGACAAAAAATGAGATTAAGTACGAAATTGAAATGACTGTAATTACAACATCACATTTTCTTTTTTATGGAGATGTTTTAGCACAATTCTACTCAAACTTTTAATGAACAAATATTTTTTTGGTGATTAATGTTGGAACATTTATAGTTAAATATGTCCGTTGATGATATGTGATGATATTATAATTTCGAAGTTGTGGCGTTTGATGAAATGTAGTGAGAAAGAAGAAAACGGAAAATATTTTACAGGGCACTTGGTGCGCCCGCACCAAATACAATGGTGTGCCCGCACCTCACATAACGGTGCGCCCGAACCATCGAGTCTGGAACACGAAATTCTTGTCAGGAACCCTGGTGCGCCCGCGTCAGGTTATATGGTGGGCCCGCACCATATTGTTGTGACACGATTCTTCACGAAGTGATAATATTCCTACATCATCAAATATTCCTACATCATCAAATTTATTGTAAATCTAAAGATTCTTATTCTTCTTAAATTTCATTTTGATTTTTACACTAATGAAGCAAAATCAGATTTTCAGTCAATATTCTCTTCCTAAATACATCCTAAAACGTGAAAGTGCATCAAAAAACGTGAAAGTGAAGCTGATTGGGCAACTGCGAGGAACGCAGAAGCTTGAGCTGGACGCAGGCATGGAGTGCTGGCCGCACGGTCGTGCGCTGGATTACCGAAGAAAATCGGATCTTTTGGCTCTTACACCTTGGATTTGATTCCGATTCTTATTCCCCTTTCATGATTCTTATTCCTTAACCAATGGATAAAAGGATGTGATTGGTGGTTAAAGAATATATTCTTATTCTTTATCCAATGGACAAACAAAAGTGACTAGTGGGCAATGACTTGATCACCAAGAAAATTGATTCCCACCAGTTTTGAGAGACGAGTAAAATTTCGGCGCCTAATCGTTTTTTCGTTTTTCGAAAAACTAACTAAAAACAATTAATGAAAACTTGTCAAATTACTAAAGACGAGCACGATCCTACAACAAATTATTTTATTAAATCGGTGGCTGTAGTTATTGACTACGACTTACGGAAAAATTACGTTATTTAAATCGAAATCGTATGATTAAAGCGCAAAACAGAAACCATATGACGGAATGAAACTCACGCTCCAAGGTGGAACGTGCCTTTAGCGGGGAGCGCGCTCCACGATATATGACGGCTTCGTTATTATTTTCTAAAATCTTTATTTTAATTTTTTTTATCCACAACTGTGGTTCAAAATTTGGTGTTTACAGAGTTGTTTTTTAGCAAGAAAATAGCGGTGCGGTATAAACAAGGTACATTAAAGGGCCACAGTGGGTCGCGTTCGCCAGATTGACTTTTTTGAAACGTGCGTTCCAGCGCGTGTTTCACACGCACGGCCACACGCATAATTATAAGTGTGATTGGCCGTCTGCACGACGCGCTGATGGATTTTGGGAATTGCCTTTACTCTTTCATTTAGTAGTACTAGCAAATTATGCAAGCAGTGCGTGCCTAATTTTTTTTTATTTTTTAAAACATGAATTCTAGCCTTTTTGGGCATAAACAAGGGTAAAATTTTAAACATTAGACTTTTTTTTTGTTAAATTTTGTAGCTTAACCCTCTATAACTTAACCCTTCTTTTATTAATTTTTTTTACTTATTATTTCTTTTAGATTCTTAAATTAAACTGGATGAACGATAAAAGAATGTTAAGTGAATTTATTTAGGATTTCTTATGTTGGATTAATATAGTCTTTTGTGTTAACTAAATCATTTCTCTTTGTTAATTGATTGAACTTACCATTTTGATGTAATTCTTGACTATGTTTGTGAATTGGTTGATGTAATATTCTTTTTTACCTTTTTAGCATAAATGTACTAAATCTTGTAGTCAATGTTTTTTTTTTGGTGGCTCAATTATAACTTGATTGCCTTAAACATTTAAGTAAATTTTGTAATGTTATATTTGAGTTTGAATTTGTTTTTCCCTTTTTTTGATAGTAGTTGATTTACTAATGGGCAGTTAAGTAAATTTATAGCGAGGACACCATAGCTCCCCCTTCCCTTATATAATAGAAATTAGAAGAGTATATATAAGGAAAAATATGTAGTCATCTAAAATCTTGTTAGATTTTTTCCAATGTATATTCTCCAATATATCAAACCTTAATAATATGTATTAAAATAAATTACTGGCCAATTATGTGTAAGAACTAGTGTAAAGGATTAGGAAAGCAGAAGAAAAACTTAAAGAGCATTGTACATCTATATATATTTATTTGAGCTCCTTAAATAGACATTTAAATTGCTTATATATATGATGAATTATCTTAAATTGGTTTCTTTCTAGAAAAGCACATTAATCATATCAAATTTTACATAATGACTCCATGTAATAAATCAAACTAATGGTGGCTGCAAGAGAAAACAATAATAGACAATACTAATAATATATTTCGATATTTACGTAAATTTTAGCTGTAAGATCATCATTCATTCAAAAAATCTAGCAACCCCCTAAATTCTCTAAGAAAAGAATTTTTAAAAAAATAGAAAATAATTTTTTTTTTGTTATTGCATTAGTTTCACAACCCTGAGGCAAATTGTTGCAAGGTCACAATGACGATAATTGTTCTTCTATTATGCCTAATAACCTCATCTGTATACAAAGGAGAAGGAAGACCTAGCGGAAAGCGTGGCCCTGCAACTGGCCCAAGTGCGCCAGGAGTTTTTGATATTAACAGATTTGGTGCTGTGGGTGATGGCTCCGATGATACTTCTGAAGAAGGAGAATCTACCAATTCTATGGTATAATTTTAGCATTTTATCCTTTGCATGCAATACTTGTTTTCCATCATTGCTCGCAAGCCAATTTGTCGCCCAGTTATAATAATGTGATATTACAACGTAATTACGTAAAATAGTCATATGAATGACATTCATGGCACTAAATTTATATTCCTAATGAGAAACTTCCAATCATCAATTTTTGTCAATATATTAGTTGTAAAGCTTCTGTTCAACTCCAATTAATGTAGTATCTCAATTGTTAAAAAAAATCATAGAATTTTATCTATTTTTATTGATGGATATTCTATAGTGGAACCTACATGTGATATTAAAGGCTCGAAATAAGTTTAATGTTCAAATTTTGAAGAAAAACAAAACAAAACTCTCAATATATTGATACAAACTTTGAGCTAATGAGGTAAAAAAAAACTCTTATAGAAAGAAAAATAAAAACTATATTTTATCAAATTTTCTCAAAAGGGAAAGAAGTAAACATAGTTCAAAAATATTTCAAAATTGACCACTTCTAACGTAGAGAGATAATCTTCAATGATAAAAGGTTGAGGTTGTTCTTCATTTTAATTATTTAAATTGCAGGCATTTATCCTGGCATGGAGAAAAGCATGCGATGCCACCGGGGTAACAAGAGTAGTGATACCAAACGGGAGGTATGTGACAGGGCCAGTGCTATTTAGTGGTCCATGCAAAGCACAAGTTACTGTAGATATTCAAGGTATTGTGTTAGCCAACACTGATCTTAGTCTCTATCCTGAACCTTACTTGATCATGTTTGAGAATGTCAATGGTGTCATCTTTACCGGTCCCGGCATCGTCGACGGCCAAGGTGCAAAAAATTGGAGGACTAATGATTGCTCTAAGAAATCTGATTGCGCTCCTCTTCCTACTGTGAGTAAGCAATCTATACATCAATAAGTTTTGCAAGAGATGAATTACTAAATTAGTTCAATGTTTAAACTTATAACTTTAAAGTTGCTTACCCAATGTCTATAGAGAAGTCTAAAGTGAAAAAACTTATTAGCATTTGCAATATATGATATATCAAATATCTACCACGTCGCTCAAACTACTAGCGCCTCATTTATAGATGTTATTCCTACCGTTCTTTCTATAATCTTAGAGGAGGATGTTCGAAGGGTGCCTTGCCACGCCAAGTCCCTCCGTAGGTTAATGTTTTAGGTTTCTAGTTTGTTTTCTGTATTTTGCTTTTGGTTTTCCCTTATATATATACATATACCACATCACACTTCTCTAATAAAATGACTTAAAACCTGTCAAAAAAAATGACTTAACACCATGTCATAAACAAACATTTATCATTATTAATTTCTCATTATAAAAAAAACTTTTGCACCTATGAATGCTTTCATGACATTTAATGTAATATAATCAATTCAAAATTATGTCTAATGAGAGCTCTCCAAAAGCCCAATTTTCCACCCACAACCACAAACTCTTGCCAAAATTATTTGAAATGATTCGAGCCATTTAAGAAATGCTACCAAAGCCAGGAAATGTGCAACCAAAACATGACAAAGAAAAGGCGAGAAAAAATAATAGCTTAAGCATGTAAGATTCTACAACCACAAGAAAGAATCTACAATGACATAATTGAAAGCAAAAGCTAGAGAAAAAGGAAATGAGAGCCTTGTTTCTACACATCGAGTTAGGCTTTTCCACATCCTGATGCTCAAAATTCATTAGTTGTGCCTTAATGCACATATGCAGGCACAACCGTACGCTTATGCTACCATAGCACCACATTTGGACAAATAAGCCCCTTTAATTTGTGCTTAGGTTCCAAGATTATGTCGCACACTTGACATAGATGCTTGGGCATGAGCTAGTCCCGTACGCAGCTATGGACGCTAACTCATTTGGCACATGCTCATGAGTCATGCCGGATATTCCTCATTCACTCTTAGGCCAGAACTGTGTGAAAAGAATGTTGAAGAAAAAGTCGCCAGCAGTGAGCATAAATACTTCAGAGGATTATATATTATATTTGCTTAACTCATGTGTTTAGACTTTTTTTTATAATTTATTTCTTCATTAATTAGTGCCAAAGGAGGAACAGTTACAAAATAACCTAGAGAGACCAGGCTTGTAGAGGTCTAGGTAAGTACAAATTAAACTCACATTACAGAAGAATAATCAAGACAAAACGAACTAGAATGAAGTTTCAGTTAGAGGCAAGCTAGAAATTCATCCCTACTTGAGAGCCCTTTCTTGGCAAGGTCATCCACAACCATATTTTGCTCCTCTAGACTTGTGAAGACGGATAGGAGGGTAAGTTTTTCAGAGCTTCACGAATGAAGTTTAATAGAAAGCATAGATTCTAAGGTCCCTCCTTGATTTGGTTGCACCACATGATTGTGTTGGCAGAATCAGATTCAATTATGATGGGTTGCGAGCTGGGGAAACCACAAGTCAGTGTAATTTGAATTTCACGTTTGATTGCGAACACTTCGGCCGAGCTAATTTCAATTGGAGGAATTGGAGAGGAGAATACACACATGAACATACCACTATTATTCAGAAGCACCGCACCTATTGCAGAGCGAATTTGAATAGGATCATAAGAGGCATCCATATTGCACTTGAGGTGGGAGATGGGTGGAGGTGACCATTTAATGGTTTTGGGAATGGAAGCAACTAGAAGTCGGGGTTTTTCAAATCAGACATTGCGGATTTCTAGTAACATCATCAGGAGAGTAAGGGAAAAGATATTTCCATGCCGAGATCCACCAACTTAACTTGAGAAGAACCAAGTGCTGAATTTCCTTTTGAGAGCAGGTGACATTGTTGAATATGTGGATGTTTCTCTCCATTCACAATGACCAAACAATTACAAAGGAACTTGTCAGCCAAACATTTTTCAAGAATAGACCATGGGCATTGAAATTCCATTGGAAGAAAGCTTCTTTGAGAAGAGATGGTGGGGCCCATTTAACATCATAGTGGTTTAACCACCAACAACAAGGCTGCCATGAGAAATCATAGTGGAGGAGGATATGGTTAATGCATTCTTGCTTGGGTTTGCATAGAATACATTGAGATACCGAGGCCGTGAGAATACCAATATGAATGAAACGTTGGTGAGTATTGATTTTACCAAGTAAGGCCATCCAAGTAAATACCTCGATGCGATGTGGAACAAGACCGGGCCAAACTCCTTTGACGGCTTCAAAGTGAGAGGGAGTAGAGGAGTTGGCAAGGTCGAAGAAATCGGATTTAACTGAGAAATCCCCGTAGGGGTCCACATAAGAGAATCCTTTCCAGTTTGGGAGAGGGAAACATTTTCAAGGAGATGAAGCAGGTTAAGTTTTTCCACCTCGTCATGGGGACGAAACACACCAGTCCAGGAGAATAACCGTGTCCAGAGAAAACCATCCCAGAAGCCCAGGGAGGCCATTACCGAATTTGGTGCGAGGCGAGATTAAAAATACCATAGGAAAAACAACTTTGAGGGGCGAGGCCCGATCCATAAATCATGCCAAAAATAGGAATCAAGCCCATTCACAACCCTCTTGCGGAAGTTTGTCAAGAGCATATTCGAAGCCACTAGATGGTTTAGAATGGCGTTACAGATGTTTTTCCAAGGCCTACCAGATGTGGGAGAGGTAATGTCACCAGTGGTGTTTCAATATACGTACTTGGCCTGGATGAGACTTCTCCACAAAGCATTTGGTTCTTGAAAAATTCACCACATCCATTTCATTAAGAGGGCAGTGTTTCTTTTCCACAAATTGCCCACACCAAACCCTCCAAGGGCCTTAGGGAGCTCAATGATATTCCATGCTATCGGTGGGATAGAGCGTTTGTGTGTTAGACCACTCTAAAGGAAGTGACGCTGAATTTTTGTGATTTTCTTTATAAACCCCTTGGGTATAGCAAAGAGGACATGAAGTATAGCGGTAGGCTTGAAAGAGACGATTTGATGAGGGGAACTCGGCCACCAATGGTTAAGAGCTTCCCCTTCCATGTTGCAAGCTTTTTGGAGATTTTTTTATGATGAAAATCCCATAAACTGATTCTTGAAACATTTCCACCAATAGGCAGGCAGAGATAGGGAAAAGGAATAAACCTATTTTGCACATAAGTGAGCTCGCCGCAAGATTTAACCAATCATTTTCGATATTTATTCCCAAAATAGAGCTTTTATGGAAGTTGACATGTAGACCTGAAGCAAGATGGAAGAGAATTAGTTCTTGATGTTTAAAAGACTTTCAATGCTTGGCTTACAAAATATTATTGTGTCATCGACGTATTGAAGATGTGTGATTTTTTTTCCCTCTACAAATCTCAATCCGTTTCCATAACCGCATTTCCGTTGCTTGGAGGATCACCAAGCTTAAGCATTTGACCACTAATTAAATTGAAGAGGAAGGGGGACAATAGGTCCCGTTGTATAAGCCCTCGATTCAACTAAAAAAGTGGAGTTGGTGAACCACAACGGAATTTATAACGGAGGTCGATCTAATACAAGAGGCAATTCAACATCTCCATTGTTGAGAAAGCCATTTGAGTCATTATCCAATTCAAGAAGGACCACGAAACACTATTAAAAGCCTTGGGGAAGTCCAACTTGAGGATTGTTGCTTTGGTTTTTTTTCTTTTGCATGATTCAATTAATTCCCCCTTGACTAGGGGGCCCTCCAAAATCTGCCTACCTTTGATAAAGGAGGATTGATACGGCCTAATAAGGTGCTCCACGATCTTTTGAAGCCTACGTTCAAGGAGTTTTGATATGATTTTGTACACACACCCTACCATACTGATTGGTGCGAAGTCCTTTAATCCTGTGGATGATCAATGTTTGCAATTAGAGCAATGTATGCGAGTTGCAACCCTCTCGGTAACCTCAATGAAGCCCAAAAAATTACGCACGATTTCATTGATATCCTATTTAATGAACGCCCATGAGGATTTTATGAAATGGAAATTGAAACCATCCCGCCTAGGCGCCTTTTGGCTGTCACAAGAGCCCTTTGCTTGGTCTATTTCCTCATGGCTAAATGGGGATGTCAAACGGATGCATTGCTCTTGAGAGACGAGTTTGAAATTGAGGCTTCTAAATGCGGTCCGATTGGAATTCTTCGAGAAAATGTTCTTGAAAAAATCCATTGATTCTTTTCTAATACGAAACATTATAGACGTTAGTATTATTAATAATCAAAGAAGTAATTGAATTTTTTATCTTTCGAATGGATGCGATTGTGTGAAAAAATCTTGAATTCTAATCTCCTTCCTGCAGCCATTCAATTCTGGCGTTCTGGGCCCAATAGGTCTCCCGTCCTTTCATCCACATCCAAAGGTCGGATTGATCTTTGGTTATGGGTTTTTTATTTCATGTATTTTTAGGAGTCTTTCATTGGCAATTTGATCGAGGGCTTGAATTTCATGATCTAGGTTTGAGATGGTATTGTCAATATGACAAAATTCCATTTTGTTCCATTTTTTTTAGGCTCAATTTTAGGTTTTTAAGTTATTACGGGAGAGAAATGGATTTTTGAGTCGGTCAAACTTGTTTACAAGTTTCAAGTAACATGGGTGAGATAACTAGCAATTTTGGAATCTAAATGGTTTGGGGCCCCCGGTTTGATTGATGGAATTTGTGAAGAGTGGGCAGTGGTCGGAAATACTTCGGTTTAACAAGGCTAGGTTGAGAGAAGGGAAGGTGGATATTCAATCAGGGCTAACAAATAGTCGATCAGTCTTACTTTTAGATTGACCCCTGAACCACGTGTATTTACCAGTAGTAGCCGATATTTCCATTAGATGAGCATCCTTTATGATGGAGTGGAAATCATTGACTCAGTGGGCGGATATTAGGTTGCTCCCCAATCTGATTCCATCAAAATTCATTGAAATATCCATTGATAAGGAGATGGAGATTTGAAGGCTGCCAAAATTCAAGAATTTCATTCCAAACTTAACGCCTACCCTCTACATAACATGAATTGTAGATATTTATGAAGCAGCATTTGAAGCAAGGAGAGATCATTGAGCCACTTATGGCAATCTGGTGTTTCATCACAAGTTTGGATTCAACAATGAAAGATTTGGATTTCCATAAGGAGAGAATTCCCCCAGAGGTTCTTAACGATGGGTCGTTTTTGGGCATAAGCACTCCATTTTTGTCTCTTGGACAAAGACGAAACTTGG
This sequence comes from Beta corolliflora, assembly GCA_947648045.1. Lineage (NCBI taxonomy): Eukaryota > Viridiplantae > Streptophyta > Magnoliopsida > Caryophyllales > Amaranthaceae > Beta > Beta corolliflora. The sequence goes on from CANSZD010003710.1 coordinate 44,720, forward strand.
GTCGTGGTTAGAAATCATCTTCTTCGGTTTTCGCCTCTTAACTTTGGCCCCAAGGCCTCCAACATTCCATGATAGCTAAATCATTAGAAATATCTTAAGTTGAATTGGGTGAGGTGGAGATTATGTAAGATTTGCAATCCATTCCTCTTGTTGCTGCGAAGAATATTATCACTTCGATCCTTGATTCGCCGGGCGGCCCATCAAAATGAACATTCATCTCTTTTGCTAATTTCATAACTTAGTGCTTTGTGATAAAGTAAGGGGAGGATGAGATGATCTTTTTCAAAGGAGGTAAGCTGGGTTTGGGAGGTTGAAGGAGAGAGGTTTTTCGTTTTTGAGTTTTCTTATGTCTTTTTTCTTAATGTGGGCGATTTAATGTGAGGAGAAGTTAAGGCTTCAAAGCCGGGGAAAAGTTGGTCCGAGAGGAACATATGGAGGAGATTGAAGGTGTCTGGGCTTGGACGAGAGGAGATAATCTATTTTTATTTAGAAAGTTTTGGAGGAATTTGTGGGGGAAAATAGGTTGGGCTTTTCTATTTTGTGGGTGGGGGAAATGGTTTTGGGCGTGTGGGAGGGGTGCGGTATTATTTTTGTCATAAAGCTTTTTACATTTTTGAGATGGGGGCCACTATGCGAGGATTGGTTGACGGGAGTTGGACAATGTGGGCTTACACTCATCATGGCGACCATCGAGTGAAGGAGAATTAATAGGATGGGGAGAAATGACGGTGCGATTATTTTCATTATTGGGAGACACAAATTGGACATTTTCTCTTTGGGTGGCTTTGATGATTTTCGAGGTTTTTAATTAATTCAGTCTCGGGTTTGCCAAAGCTTAAACACAGGGAAGGTGAAGGGATCTCCAACACTTCGGCTAGTTTGCAAGGCCCGGAGAGGTGGACTTAGGGGTGGAGGTGGTGGTGGTTCTCGATACATTGATGATTGATGGAATTCAAAAGCATGAATCGAAAATATATGCCCTTCGATTTCTTAGATTGTTTTTGTATTTATGTGGAACATGCAATTTGTAATTACCATGACTTACGTATAGTTAAATTTTGAGCAATCCATGAGGTTACTCTTCCATATATGCATCGATTCGAAAAAGTTTTCATAACTCCATGTTGCAATAGGAACTCGATTGATTTTCGGATTATCTTGTCTCCATTTTGAGGCACAAACGTTATTAACGAATCTAAGCTTGATAAACCATTTGTACCATTACAATCTTGGCCTCAATTGTTTCAAAGGAGACTAGGTTAAGAAGACCACCCATCGATTTGATTGTTAGACAGGTTAACACCTCCGGCTAAGATACTATCATGAATCACTTTGTGGAAGAGAGTGAGGAAGTAGCGACTCCAATCATGCTTCGTTTAAGGAGTTCTTCATGAGGGGTTCCACGGGAACCTTTTAGTGCCACTAGCCGAGTCTTCATCAAATTCTACAACTATTGTTTCATTTCGTACTTTGACAATTTCATCTCCTAGAATCATGGAGCTCATTTACCGTTTTTACGCTTGTTTCTTTGTATATGAGTTTTGTTTGGTTGTCAAAGGATTGATAGGGTGGGTTGGGATTTATTGTTTTTGTGTTTTGATCTTCAATATGGTTTTGTTTGGGTGCCTGGTTTGGGGTGAGGTTTGATAAGGGTGAGGGATATGTAAAGGTGGGGGTGGTGGGGGTGGAGGGGGTGGTAGGGGGTGTTGGGATGTGGTAGGATGGCAAAACGCTGCTTTGTAGGTTTGGTGATCACTATTTGAGGGTTTATGTGGTGGTTTTGATGGTTCCAAAGCTGTGAAGATGAACATGTTTTTGATTTGAAATTATTTGGGGGTGGAAAGTTTTTTATCCTGTTTGATGCGCATAGTTTTATGGCTATTGACCTAAATTTCCTGTGCGAAAAAAATGTTGAAGAAAAAGTAGTCAGTAATGAGCATAAATACTTAAGAGGATTATATAATATATTTGTTCAACTCATGGTGTTTAGACTTTATGCATTATAAATGTTTAGTTTTTATTAAGCAATTAGTTGTTGGTCCGGGCAATGCCCCAAATTTTTTTATTTACTAATGTGTGAGATTAGATTTTATACAATTATAGAATAACTTTAAAACATCACATTTTGTGATAGTTGGAATAGTGTAATATATTAACTTGAACCTGTTAGTCATCTTCCATTACTAAGAAAAACCGAATTCTAATTTACGAGACAAGCACCAAACTAAAACCTTTATTTATTTATTTTTTGTTCAAGCCAAACTAAAACCTTTCAACATCAAAGAAATGAGATAAATTAATTTAATACACACTTATAAAATTCTAGTTAGAAAGCACCTTAACTTAGACTATATCCATTTTTTTGTTATTGATCCAGCAAATAAAACCAAAATTTTATTTAACGACACATGATAATAAAAGCTAAACGTACGATTGATAGTCATTTGAAAAGAATAATACTCATGCAAGAGATTAAAGGAGTCATCATTCTTTTTAAAAAAATTATCATAAATTTATTTTATTCAAATTATTTAGTTTTGTGTTTTAAGATATGAAAATGTCATTTTGGGGTAATTGTGGAGAATATGTCGGGAAAGAAAAAACTCTTTCGTATCAAGATCAAACAACCTCCACCCCTTTTACCAAAAGGATACCCCACAAACACACATTTTCGGCTACGACTCTCAAATTAATCCCCTTTAGTCTTATGAGTATGAGCAAAGCAAAGACAACCAAAAGTGCGAATAGCTTCATAGGCCGGAGGGAAGCTAAAGAGAACATCAAAGGGAGATTTATTTTGTAAAAGAGAGGAGGGAGTGCGGTTAATGAGGTGAGCTGCAGCAAGGATACTTTCACCCCAAAAATAAATTGGAAGATTAGCTTGAAATCTCAAAGCACGCCCAACATTCAAAATATGCTGATGTTTTCTTTCAACTCTCCCATTTTGTTGAGGAGTGGCAACACAAGAAGTTTGAAAAAGAATCCCAGTAGCAAAAAAATATTCAAGCAAACAATTAAACTCAGTGTCATTGTCACTTTGAACAACCTTAATTGTTTGAGAAAATTGTCTATCAACCATTGCTACAAAATTCATAAACATATGGCTGATCATCTTTTGGATCGCTTTGCCATCATGCGTGAGAATGGTGGAAAAAAAAAAATATTACGGCTCGATAGCATGTGGAGAATATGTTTAGGGTTCAAGCTTGCCTTCTCATTGATGATTTCACAATATATATATATATATGTTACAATAGGAAACAATATATGCCAAGGACTCTAAATACAAAGAAAACCTTCGTATAATATAACATTGCCTAACAATAATGGATGTAATTGTGCATTACCTGTTTGATTACCAGTTATTGAATTCATTAATTATGGGGTGTATGTCATCTTGTTTTTAAATACTTCTTTTTCCACACAAAGTCAATATGAGATTATTGATTTGTTGGTTAGTGTCTTTGTATTTCAAATGAGAGGTTATGAGTTCAAGTCATTCAATACACATTTTTATTGTTTACTTTGTGTCATTTATTTGGGAGGGGGAAAGTACATGTGGTAGCATGACAATTCTTGCCGAGATATCTCATTTTAGGGGAATAGGGGTGTGCTAAGCTGCTAAATGACAAATAAATTGATTAACTTAATTAGAAGGAGGCGATAATCGTCAATGCTAGGAAATGTTTGACACAAACGTTATGCACTCTCACTAGTACAGAATAGACGATTTGCGTCGGATGCGAGGCGCCCATTTGCGTCGGACATGGGTCCGGCAGCACGGGCCTCGTTGCGGATCGGGATACGGGATCTGCGTCGGATGTTGTCCGAGCGGTTGATTAGCCATCTGCGTCGCACTTTACTCTTCATGCGACGCAGATGACTCCTCGCCCGTCACGCATGAAGATGGCCAAGCCAGCAGCCCAGCTCACTCATGTGCGTCGCACATAACACTACATGCGACGCAAATGAAATTCATCTGCGTCGCATGTTATGCGATGTGCGACGCACATGAGGTCTAGACTCAACATACATTAGCCTATGACTACTACTTCCAAATGGGTGAGGAACGTTATGTTGAACAATGATAATAGTTCAATTTAGTATCCAAACATAAAACCGAAACAAACAAAAAAAGTATCCACAAGAAAATCGAGAAAGAAAAGATGAAAAGCAACTCAATTTCATTAAAAAAAAAATGTAATTTACACATATTGATTACAAATTTTACCGAGATCTAAAAAATAAATTGAAAGTAACTTATAAACTTCCTAAAAGCGAAAACTAAACCTAAATTACGCTTGCTTGAAAATCTCATTCTTCAACTTTGCCTTGCTATAGACTTCTTGAAAATCGATACAAATAACAAGTAAACCCATAAGTTAACTAAAAAGAACTAAAATTTCTTGAAAATTAAATATTAGAGACAAACTCTACACTGCATGAACTAAGTCAATTTTTATTTTTCAAATGCCAAAAAATCAGATATAAAAGTTCCTATTTTTCAGATCTGAAAATGAAAAAACGAATTTTCAGATTTGAAAACTAAAATAGAAAATCAGATCTAAAAAGAAAAAACGAAATTGAAAAACACTAATGTACGTCAAACGAAATTCTAACCAGTCAAAGCGCTGTTCGTCGTTCGCCGTTCGCCGCTGAAGATTCTCTCGCCGGAAATGGAAGCGAAGCGGCACGCATCACGAGGACTAGTGAAGGAAGGCTGCGATGCATCCTCCTCCTTTTTCTCTTTCTTCTTCTCTCTTTCTTGCAATTTTCGATTATCTCCATTAATGAAAATGATAGGAGTTGGAGAGAGAGGGGCTATAAAACGGCTGATGAGAGGCTGAGAGAATGAGAGAATAAGGAAGTAGGTTTGAGGGCAAAATTAAAGTCCAAAAAATATAACACGGTGAAACAAGCGGGTTGGGCTTAGCAATATGCGTCGGCTCCTCAAGCCCATCCGACGCGCTTCTATATTTTGGCCCACGAATTTACAACTGCGTCGCACAGTGGGCTTCATGCGACGCGCATAGCTTTTGTTATGTGCGTCGTATTTTTGGCCCATCCGACGCACATAGCTGTCTTGCGTCACACTTTAGTTAAATACGACGCACATAGGTCGTCTTTTGCGTCAATTCCCTGTTGCATGCGACGCAAATGAGTCTTTTGCGACGTTTGTCCTGTTGTGCGACGCAAATGGTGAGACGCAAATCGTTGTTTTTCTACTAGTGTCTCTATGTTTCCATAATTAAATTGTTAACTGTTAATATTGATGTCAAATGTTTTTATTAACGCAATTTATTCTGGATTTTTAGTCCATAAAATTTCACAGGGCGAACAATAGTGTGATTGAAGGAGTGAAATCTGTAAATCCCATGTTTTTCCATATGTTTGTAAGCAACTGCCACAATGTGACGATTCGTGATGTGAAGATCACAGCTCCTTTTAACAGCCCTAACACTGACGGCATTCACATTGGAAGTTCAGATCTTGTTACTGTTGCAAACAGCATTATTGGCACTGGTGATGATTGCATCTCTGTTGGCCACGGGTCCAAAGATATCACTGTTATTGGTGTCACATGTGGCCCAGGACATGGTATAAGGTAACTAGTACTTTATACTCCCGTGTGAATTTTACTCATAATCATATTTAGCACAACTTTATAGAAAAATTATTTACAGTAGATCCAAAATAAAATTTCTCTTTTTTCATTTTATTTGGCAAAGGGATAGATATATAGCAAGAAAAAGATTACACTCTATTGTCATACTTCCGAGGGATGATAAACATCTAACATATAGATGTGTTAGATACGCGTTTTAATGTGACAAATATTGTTTGTGTATATAATTAATATGGTATGTGTATGTAAAAATATTTGTTATATCTATAAACAATATTTCTTACGCGGAAACTTGTGTTAGATACATCTAACGGTTGGAGATTTATCAAACCTCCATACTTCCCTAGCTCGAGTAGCAAGATAATTGGCTTTTTCTACTTTTTCTCTAGTAACATTTAAGAATCTAATGTATTCAAAGTTTCTAGCTAAGCTTAGGATATCCTAAGTATGAGCTCGGGTAAAAGATATTGCACTCTTGATCTCTTTAAGTCCTTTCACCACCTGTTTGGAATCTGTTCACACCTCCAAGTTTTTGATTTGTAGTGGAGAATTCTCATTCAGGCTATGAGGAATCGCATAAGCCTTTGCCTGGTAATTGGTGGAATTTGCGTCTATTACTTTGCTCCCTTTTGCTCTTTCTATGCTGTTTTCTATTAAAATCCAACCATAAGCTGCATTCCTCGGGTCATCTTGTTCTTTGCTAGCTTTCCAGGCTCCATCCACAATCAGTGTTGCATGCACCATTTGCTTAGACCAATTATGGCTCCAATAACAGTTCTCCCTTGATTTTTATTGATCTGGTCCTGAACCCGTGCTTCCTTTCATTTCAATCTGAGTTCTGTCATCACAAATGTTCCATCTATGTTTCCATATGTTCAAGATGATAAAAGCTTCATAAGATTTTATGTTATCCTTGGGAATGAACACTGCTTTGTTTTTTAATAACCAAATACTCCATAATATTCCCATGAACTCAAAAGTCCTTGAACCTTGTTTGTTGTCCTTCTGCATCAAGTACCATAACCAGTTTCTTGTCAATTTTGCCGCTGTAAGATGTCTGTTGGTCTACGATGATTTCGAGATTTGAGCTTTTCCAAATTCGTATAGATATTTCACAATTTTTGAAAAGATGAGTATCAGATTCCTCTTGTACTCCACATAGTGGACAAAGAGTCTCACTTAGGACTTTCGTTTTTCTAAAGTTTACTCTGATGGCTAGAGCAACATCAGCTAGCTTCCAATAAAATTTTTCCATTTTGGCCAAAATTTTGACTCCATAATTTAGAAGTTTCTATTTATGTTGAGACTGCGGGCACTGAGCCAATACCCCGACTTGATCTCGTAATTACCATAGTCTATAGGTCGTTGGCTCCCAGTTTTATTCATCCTCTCACTCTTCACTGTTTTAATGGTTTTGAATGCGCCCGTGTCAAACCATTTCTGTAATTTGCTCTCATCCCATTTTCGATCTTCCGTCAAAATCTGGCTTACCCAAACTGGTTTTTCGCCCTGGCTGTTTGAATTACTTTGCTTGAAGGAGATTTTTCTCCCTCTGGCCCGAACCGGCCCAATGATAAATGTACTTTCTCCATTAACAATTATTTTCCCCATTTGCTTGAAGGAGATTTTTCTTCCTCCGACCCAAACCGGCCCAATGATAAAATTTCCTCTTTTATCTCAATCTTTGAATAATTATATATTTGGAAATAAAACATTATCCATTCAAGAGATGTCACATAGTTCTTGTAAAACAATAAACAGATAATCTTTGTAAGAGAGCCCAGCCATTTTAATTTAAAATTAGGCAACTGACCATCCCATTATTAAGAAGAGAAAGAACCACCTTTCTAAATATAGTGATTATTTTAATCTATTTATTGACCAATATAATCCATTCACTGTCACGTTCTTCCATCCATTTAGTGATTAATTTAATCCATTCGGTAAGACTGTCAGATGTTTTGAAAAATTATTTGTTGTAGTTCGATATTCAAAGGGGAACAAAGGAAGGAGAAGAGAAGGGACGACTAGGTTAGCGCGAGATGTTTAGGGATAGTGTTGGGTTAGAGTGAGATAGAATGAGCTTGTTAGGATAATGTACGCTTGGATTTGTCTAATTTTATTATTCTAATAATTTGTGAACAATAAATGTGATTATCGTATTCGTAAGAACGAGTAATTCAATGCAACACTGAGTGTCTAAGTTGGTTGTTTTCTAAGAATATCCTAAGCACCACAATAATGAATTTTGCATTATGTGTCAAATTTACATGTAATATCTAATGTAAATTAGATGCTTTGGTATATGTGTAACTCTCTTATCACTAAATCATGGAAATTTAATTACAAGGACAAAGAAGAACAGCTTAATGATCAAGGATATGGGGTTAGAGTACATTATAGGAAAGGCTACTATATATACCAAGGCATCCAAATCAAAATTACAAAATTTGATTAAAATCAAGCCAAATTTCCATCTTTGTGATTTTCTTTCCTATAACGTGTGAAAGTAACTTTTACCACCCATAAAAAAAAACTTGTACCAAAAAAAAACTTAACAATCCTAAGAAAACTCTCAAAGCTGGGAGGTTTTCCTTCCCAAAGAGTATTTTACCATAATAGTAGTCTATAAAGTCTACACATCAAAAGAGAACATTATTTCATCAAGATTGGGTTTGAAATTTGTGTTGATATTATTTATTTAGTGCAATTAGTAGGGGTGTACATTTTGGATTATCCGATCCGAAATTTTTGGATAATTTTCATATCAGATATTCAATAACTAGAAACTTTGAAAAAAAATTTATGAAAAGCTCGAAAAAAGAGTTTCAAAACGGATCAGATCACCAGATAATATCCGATCACGAAACCGGATATTTCAGATCGAAAATCCGAAAATATCCAAAATTATCCGCATGTTTCAGATATTTCCGGATACCCGAAAACATTTCCATAGATAATTATTTTCAGATATATCCGCATATAAAAAAAAAGCGGAGGGGTAATGGTAAACATTTCCATAGATAATTATTTTCATTAGGACCTTAACTCCCTCAGTAGGACATTAAGTATTATTACTCCAAGATAGAATCGCATTTTCTTTTTCTCCTAATGATTGGAGAGTTCTAATTCACAGGTACACATAGGATTTTTTTTTTTTTGAATGGGGTACACATAGGATTCTTAACAAGTTACCACTTTGGCACTTTTCATGGGATAGGTCTGGTTCTAAACTCAATATCAAACAGTTGTTAACCAATACTATGGACAAGTGAATGGTATTACTTTATTAGTACCAGAAACAAGCACATCGTATGATTGTTGGTCTAGGCCTGCATCATTTCTTTCTTTGGAACTTTGCCCTTGTTATCTATTCACCTCATTATATGCCTTCGCTTCTTTGATCTTCACGTTGGATGATGAATAGGCTTGATTAAGAGCTTCCTCTATCTCGGGTTCCTCATGATGGGCATGGTTTCCTCGAGAAAATCTTGGTGTAACAGCTATCTTGTAACTTCACATATACACATTCGTATGATAAGAATCATACGCGCGATTAACGTGAGCGACTAGATTATGAACACGTAGGCCCAATACCAATGTGCCGAGAGATGTATGTATGTTCATTTGAGCATTGTCCAGTGTACGTGTGTTCATTTGGCTTGTCGTCCAGTAGTACGTGTGCGCCATCTTCTACGCACTAGCGTGTGCACCATCCTAACCTTTGTGTAACAACCCATCATTTAAAAAAAATCCATTTTTTTCTCAAACAAGTCCATTTCTTGCTCCTTACTCCCCCTTCTTCACCACCACTCCCACGTCCACCCTGCCTCCCCACCCTCTCATGTGCGCCCTAGCCCACCTAAATTGCCGCCGCCTTTTTCTCTCATCACCACCTCTTCCTTGCTTGTTTGCACCGTTCTCCTCCTCCTTTCTCTCTCATATCGTCGAAGAATTTCCAATCGATGATTTAGTTTTGCGATCGTCGTTCAAGGATGGAAACTTCGACGTCGAAGTAATCATCCTGGGAGAATTATTCTTGATGATCCGAGTCCGAACCTTGATGGCAAGCGTTGAATCTTCGAACCAGATTTTTTCGATATTATTCGTGAAATCGAAGGAAATCGTACCAGATTTTCGAGATTTGTTGTTAAAACCGAACAAAATCGGACGAAATTGAACCAGATTTTCAAGATTTGTTCTTGAATTTGAACTAAATTGAATCTTGGAGACTTATTTGCAAATAAATTGATTTTTTGACCGCTAGTTTTTATGTGGTGCCTTGCGGCCAGACGGTGGCGAATAGTCGGTGGCGTGTGTCGCGGTAGCTAGAATACGTCCTTTGGTGGTCACGGCGATGGTGCGGTGGTGTGGCGGTGCTGGTGCGTCGGGAAGGGTGAAAGGAGGTGGAGTGATGTGTGGGGGTCGTGGAGTCATGAGGGGGAGGGAGAGAAAGAGAATATATAATTATTTAAGTTTACATAAAAAATTAAAATAATGATATCATTTATCTTATACATGGTATCAAATTGTGTAATAATGATTAGATATGTAAAAAGTGAGAAAATGATAAAGAAATAGGGGAAATAATATAAGTTTCTTTGTAAAATGAGATAAAAGTGAGTATTAATGATATCATTTATTTGACAAATGATATCGGTAATAAGGATAAGGTACATAAAGAGTTGACAAATGATAATGAATTAGGGGAAAATGAGATGAAACAACTCCAAAATGATATAAGTTTGTTGAAAAATGACATGGACTTAGTAATAATGAAGTGCAAGAGTTATATAAATGACATGAAACAAATTTTAAAAAATGACGTGAGGCAACTCCAAAATGATATGAAATACGCTAATAATGACATGAAATAGTTTTATAACGACATGAAACACTAATATATTGATACTTTTGTGTCTGTTTAAATAAGAGAGCCACATTTATTTGCTAGGCTTAAATCTTACAAATGTATTGCCGACTAAAAGTAAGCACATAGAAAAAGTTTTTTTTAGAAGAAGCATATAGAAAATAATGTGTCTTCGATATAACATTGTTGCACAATAACTTATTGTGTAACAAAATTTCACATGTGCGAACTAATATAAGCTGTTTTCATGTCATCATAAAACACTTTCAAGTCATTATCGGTGTGTTTCATATAATTTTGGAATTGTTTTATGTCATTTTTTAAAGTTGTTTCATATCATCTACAAAACTCTTTCATGTCATTATTGGTATGTTTCATATTATTTTGGAACTATTTAATGTCATTCTTAAATCTGTTTCATGTCATTATCGGTATGTTTTGTATCATTAAAAATTGTGTTCTATATTATTTTGAAATTATTTCGTGTCATTTATAAAAAAGCTCTTTTCGTGTCGTTGTTAGTATGTTTCACATTATATTGGAGCAGTTTTATGTCATTATCAAAACTATTTTACGTCATTATCAAAGCTTGTTTTAGAGCACCATTATTGATGATTGAGAAATAAGATCGTCAATTCTCTTTTTTAACTTTCTCTCTAAAAAATTACAGCATGATCCATTAAAACTTTCTTCTTAACAATGAACCCAAAAAAAGATCATCCCGATTATTTTTTCTTCTCTCTCTTACTTTTTGCCACTACTTTTTTATGTTTCCATTATCCGATATTTTTATTATTTACTTTTTAATGATATGAAATATTCATTACTAATTGCTATTTTATTATTAATTAATTAAATTAATAATTTTAAAATTATAATTATCATTTTAATAATTAAGTTATCTACATAATTAGCTATTATTAATACGTAGCATACGCAATTAGCATTTTAAATATATTTTTATTAATTAATTGAATACGAAATTAGCTACCACTATCTTATGCATACATAATTAACGATCTAATAATTAATTTATGAGACACAATTAGTATTTTTAATATATTTTAAATTTAGAGACATATAATGAAATACAAGAACGAATTATAAACTTAATTAGGAACGAAATACATAAAATACATAATGAAATGCTCTTAATTAGCGTTACGGCCAAACTTCTGCCATATATTGGCAACCAAATCACGTTTCAAGGATTGATGCACATGATGATCTTCAATTGCATCTCTATTCGCCATGTAACGGTTGATATCTACGATCCGATCATGATAATATTCAAATTCGTCGGCATTATTACTTGTGTTTGAAGTGAACTCAGTAGTATCTGCGTAGTGTGCATATGTATCTCGTTCATCTTCCACAATCATGTTGTGCATGATAATGCAAGACAACATGATATCATTGAGAATTTCATCATCCCATGTGAGGGATGGTCTACGAACTATAGCAAACCGAGATTGCAGCACCCCAAATGCTCTCTCGGCATCTTTTCGAGCTCCTTCTTGGTGTTGAGCAAATAACTTGTCCTTGCGAGTTTGAGGACATGTAGCGATTGAATGAATGTTGCCCCGATTCGAGATATATACCATCGGTGTGAGATAATAACCACTTATCATATTGGTTAACATTCACCGTAAAGCGCACGGGTGGTGCTCGACCTTCTAAAACATCCCTAAACATAGGAGATCGGTGAAGAACATTCGAGTCCTTTGCACGAACTGGTATCCAGAAGAAAGAATGCCATATCCATAAGTCACGATCAACCACGGCTTCGAGAACTAAAGTAGCAACACCGGCTCTTCCTTGATATTGTCCTTTCCATGCCGACGGAAAATTTTTCCATTCCCAATGCATACGATCTATCTTTGTCGATCATGCCCGGGAAATCCACGTTCTTCACTAGAATCGAAGTAGTCTAGCCGAATCATGCGGGTTGGCGCGTCTCAGAAGTACTCGACACCAAATTGGTTGATAACCCCTTGGTGAATTTCATTAATGCTATTCGATTTGTGCTTTCACTAATTCGCACATACTCGTCAAGCGAGTTCGCCGCTACCCGTATGCAAGCATTCGAATAGCGGTTGTACACTTTTGAAGGAGCGATAAACCTAACTCGTCCCGTACAATCTCTTTTTGAGTGAACCGGGTGTCACTTGGTACGACACATTCCATAATCAGAAGAAAGACATGTCGCTGCATTCGAAATCTTCGACGAAATAAACAAGTAGGAGAGACTGGTTGATCAGTAAAGTAATCATTGAACAATCGTCTATGGCCTTCCTCCTTGCCTCGAATAGGCCGCTGATGATCCTCATTATGATCAGTCACTTTTGCTCTTCTATTCCTTGGTGCTGGAGTAACATTTGATATAAGAGTTAGAACATTTGGTTGAATAACATTGATCGAGAATTCATCTATTTCTTGATCGGTGTTTCTTTCGAGATGATCTTATTTCATCCTCGGAACTAGATGAACTTGAAGCGGTAAAGTTTAAGTTGAAGGAGTTCATTGTATAAATTTGACAATGTGTTTAGATTTGGTGTGAGCAAATGGTGAACAAGTATGCTCGAGTTATATAGCAGAACAATAATACATAAAAGCAGAACAATAATGTTAAAAGCAGTACAATAATGTAAAATGCAGAACAATAATACATAAAAGCAGAACAATAATGTAAAAAGCAGAACAATAATACATAAAAGCAGAACAATAATGTAAAAAGCAGTACAATAATGTAAAACGCAGAACAATAATGTAAAATGCAGAACAATAATGTAAAAAGCAGTACAATAATGTAAAAAGCGGAACAATAATGTAAAAAGAAGAACAATAATAATGTTAAAAGCAGAACAATAATGTAAAAAGCAGTACAATAATGTTAAAAGTAGAACAATAATGTTAAAAAGAGTACAATAATGTCAAAACGGGAACAATTTACGTAACAAGCGGAACAATAATGTAAAAACGGTACAATAATGTTAAAAGCGAGAACAATAATGTCAAAGCGAGCAATAATGTAAAAAGTTTGTATTGAAATGTTAATTCAGATAATAAGTGAAGCTTAAACGTAAATTACACAAGTACATTTTTTAACTTTTTTTTATTAATTGAACTTAAACATACAATTGTTAACTTATACATAAACTTCAAAATAAACATAAACATAAACTAAAATTTAAACTTAAACATAAACTAAACTTGAACGTAAACTTAAACATAAACTTAAACTCAAACATGAACTACACTTAAACATAAACTTAACTTAAACATAAACATTACTTAAAAAGGAGAATTATTAGTCGACCATGTTGTTAGTTTCTCGATCATTGCCTCCTCAAATGGTGCTCGATTTTCCTTTACAAACAATGATTGCGGCAAATCCCGATTCTTATGATACTCTTGTATGTTCAAGCTCTGGTTTTGCGGCGCTATTTCTTGTTCCTTTGCGTGACCATCCTTGTTTGACCTCCGACTTTCGGCTTCTCTTTCAACATTGCACTCCTACCCTCGAATGGATCCGAAGTCTTTCATTAAATGAATTGAAACACTCAATTGTCGACCGATCACCCCTTTGAACTTAGACTTCGCTTTATTCACACCATAGGGTCGTGGGTCGACTTCACCTCCTTCACCCTTGGTAGGTGTCTCGGGCATTGAGTCACTTCCATCGACTCTCGGCCTTTTACCGCTACTTCCACTTCCGGGTGAATCCACATTTTGTTGTGGATTATTGGGGCGACCACGTGGAGGTTCCAATGATTTTTTTAACTATGACCCTCCATTTACGAAACCTCTTCATCAAATTCCAAGCATGTTCGAGGATGAACCTACCATGTTTCCTATTATGCAATAAATGAGCTTCTTTGGGAACATCATTATCGTTTTGACCACTCTTCTTTCTTGCGAGAGCTTCGTCATAAAATGAAGCCCACCTTAAAACCCGTGGAGCAAGTCTACTCCAACGACCTTTCACCATATCCGCATTTCTTGGAGCAATTTACGTTGGGTTGGCAATTCTTCCGCCTCGAAAGCTTCCCAAATTTTTCCCCCGGAGAGACGCATTTCTTTTGGCTCTTCCCAATCACCTTATTAAGAGAAGTGTTCATAAATCTTTGAGATGAGATTCTCATCTTCAACATGATCCCAAACCCTCTTTACCACCACAACTTGCTTACGGGTAGGTGGATTTTGTGATTGATTGGGTTGTGGTTGTGGTTCTTTGAGATAGACTAGGTGATAGTAATTGCGAAAAGGATTGAGTTGGTTTGAACAAACTCATCATAATCATCACCTTCTTGGTATTGACCAACATCATCATCACCTTGTTGGTATTGACCACCATCATCATCAACATCATTGTATGGAGATGAATCTTCTTGGTATTGAGAAAATCCATAATTAGGATCGGGTTGACGATATGAAAGGTTGGCATTTTCGGATGGAGATTCATGGTAAAGGTTATCATATTGAGGAGAATAATATTGAGAATTTTCACCCCTTTGATTCGTAATTATTTGAGAGGGTTGACGATAATTTGGTGATTTTGAGAGGGTTGAGGATAATTGAGTTATTTTGAGAGGTATTTGAGCGATTTTGTTGCCTAGGCAATTGGTTTTTTGAGCGGTTTTGGGGTTGATTTCTTATATAATTAGGATGATTAGGATCCATGATTATAAGAATTTTAAAATAAAGAGCAATAGAAGAAGAGTTAATGAAATAAATTAGAACAAGTAGAAGAAATTAGTGAAGATGGAGAAAATTAAGTGTGTCAGAAATATAGCAAAATGGGTCTCTATTTGTAGAGCTCGAAAAAATAGAGCCGTTGGTAAATTTTTTTTTTTATGTATTTTTAAAATATAACTGTTTGCAAAATTTACAACGGTTATATTTTTAATGACCAATGGGAGCGAGGCCAAGTGGAAAGGCGTGACATTTGCCACGTTGCTAGCGCTGGAAAGAAAAGCTATTTGTCGGTCTTCTGCCCGGTGTCGATGCAGCGAAATTTTTTGGGTTTCCTCCGGCCTAAACTATGCGTTTTGGTGGAGCTCTCTCGCGGCTCCGGCCAAACGCACCGTTTTGTTTGGCGGAAACCAAAAAAAATTAAAGAAAGTCGAGATCGAGGACGGTGGGTGCCACTCCCACGCATCATAGTTTCACTCGTCCCGTACCATTTTTTTTCCAATCACCCCTCGATCTTTGTTTCAATCATCAATAAGAACACCCTTTTAAGATCAAGTACTTGATCTTTTTTTCACTCATCATTAAGTGTGCTCTTATGTCATTTAGAATACACTTTCATTTACATTATCTATGCGTTTCATATCAATATTTTGTACCATCCATGTCATTATTTTTCTCTATTTCGGGCCCCTCGAATTACGGCGTTCATGGACCACCGCCCTTCCAACTCCTCCCGCCACAACCTATACCACCACACCACTCACAACCTATGCCTACTTGCTCTAGTCCTCCCCCGGACTTGACTCTCCAGTCTTGCCGTTGCTTTTTAGCTTCTAACGTCTTTGTCCCTCCTCCCCGATATCCCGCATTTCTCTCTCCTCCATCATTGATCTTGGTGGCGTGCGTGCGGTGTCGACGGAGGCGGCGTCGTGGCGAGAGGTCGGGTTTGAGTTCAATAAAGCAAACTCAATAAAATAGTTAGATCATGTTAGTTAAATCTATGAGAATAATTGAAATCCATAGAAAACATCAATCGATCAAGCCTGAGATGACAATCTCATACTAATAAACAATGAAATTGAACCTGAAATTGTAAATTGATGGAAAAATACTAATTACGGTAGAAAATAATTGTGAAATATCAACATAAATCAAAGAGAAATGATGGCTTACTAATGATGCTAGATCCTACGAACCAATCGTCATATTTGGAAAAGAAAAGGGGATCGGAAATGAGCATGAGCGTGTGAGGGGTGGATGGAGAAAGAGAGGCTAGACGAGGTGGTGCGGTGGTGGTGGAGTATAAGAGATGGGCGGAGGGAGAAAGAGAGGTGTGGAGGAGGTGGTGCGGTGGTGGTGGAGTGAGTGAGGGGTGGAGGAGGTGGTCGGGTGGTGGTGGAGAGAAAGAGGGTTGGAGAAGGTTGTTATATCTAGGGGCTTGCACGGACTAGAGTCGAATCGAATTTAATTTGGACCGAGATCGGACCGAAGATTCCGATCGGTCCCTTAACCCCATGAAATTCCCGTTTTCGAGTTTCGGACCGGTCCAAACCCGGAAAATTTCGGTCCGGACCGGTGGACTCGAATTTGAGTTTTTTTAGTAAAAAAAAAGTTTACATGTTAAAAAAGTTTAAAAGGTAGAAAGTTAAAAATATTTATTACGTTTAGGTTTATTGTTTGTAAAATTATTAAATTTAAATATAACTAATTTATCAATATGTTTAAATCAAATAATTTTTTTTTAAACAACATATAGATTCGGGTTCAAGCAGGATCGGGGTAGGAATCCGGAAAAATTTCGGTCAGACGGGACCGGACCGAGAGGTCCGGTCCAAAAAAAATACAAATTCGGGTTCAATGGGTTCCGGTCCGGTTCTTGACCATGTACACCCCTAGTTATATCATCACTTATGATGTAAGTGTTACACCCATAGAAAAAAATTATAAATGTGTTTTTTACGAAAATATAGCAAAACGCATTATTAATAAACTTTTTTTTGGGCCCCTTTCGGGAACCCTGTGGTAAGATGAATTTCCTTTGGGCTACCCTCGCCGGGGTTACTCACCCAAAGGCCCAACAAGCCCCAAACCCCCTGCCCCGCAACAATATTAAAAATTTTCCTTCCACCAAGATTTGAGCATTGGTCTCCCATGTGGGAGATAGGAAGCCATCTTATTGGCCCAAGAGTCCTTGGTGCATCATTAATAAAGCCTGGGTTGCTAAATGCCGCCCTATTTTTTCCTACTAACGCCTTGTATTTCGTATAAAAATACGAGGGTCTTTCCTTCTCTTTCCCCTCCATTCCCCGTTCCCTCATTCATTCCCCTTCCATCCCCCTCCATTCCTCCCCTCCCCCTCCCCTTACATCTTCCATTCCCTCTCATCTTTCACTATCTCTCTCTCATCCCTTCCCTCTTCTTCCATTTCCTTCATTGATGGACTACAAGATTTTTCAACGACTTCGGGTTTTTTGACCATCTCGTCATATCGGCGGAAAATGCTAATGTAATTAAAAAAATTTCGAATAAAACTGATAAAATGTCTTGAATTTGGCGCTTCGAAAAACATAGCACGGGGGTTTACTGTAACGATTTTCAGTTTCATTCCCTATATTAGCCGATTTAATTTAGCTTAGATTAGAACATCTCGGACTAGAGTAAAATTTGCGGGAAGGCGACTTGAAATTGTCGAAAAAAAACGCCGGCGTGGTCGGGCGCCTAAAATAGGCGCCCGACCTTAGGTAGGCGCCTAAAATAGGCGCCCGACCTTAGGTAGGCGCCTAAAATAGGCGCCCAACCATAGGTACAGCGCCTATTTTAGGCGCCTCACCTATGGTTGGGCGCCTATTTTGCGCCTATACCTATGGTTGGGCGCCTAAAATAGGCGCATGTACTGTGGTTGGGCGCCTATTTTAGGCGCTGACCACGAGGTTCGATCGTCTATGATAGATGCGTGGGCGCTTTTCGACAATTTCAAGTCATTCTAGTCTATTTTTTTTAATTAAATAAAGTATAAAATTTTCATTAATATTAGGGATATTATCTCGAGATAACCCTAACGTATAGGCCTTTTTCCCAAATAACCACGACAAATTTTTTTTTCTCAAATGACCCTAAACTTGTATTTTGTCATTAAACTGCCGAATTTTTAACAGTTAACTATTTTCAAACAAACCAACTTCTTTGCCTTTTTAAAAAAAAAAAAAAACCAAACTCATCTCTTTCTCTCTCTTGTTCTTCATCTCTTCTCAAGAATTCATCAATGGTTTCGAGAAATTAAAAAGTACCACAGGCAACCACAACATTCATCAATGGTGGCGCACTCCCCTTAGCCACTGACCTACCTCCCCCACCTCCGTCGCACCACGGCCCACGCCCGCGAGAAATTAAAAATTACAATATAAATAATTACAAGAAATTAAATCAACGGTCCACCATAGATCAAAAAATGTTGGCGTCAATGGAGCGAAGAAGACTAAAATCGGGAATTAAAATCAAATTACGAAGAACACTAAAATCAAAAAATTACAAAAAAAAAACAATCAGGAACCATAGATCTGGGTTACAAGCGACGAGGGAGATGTTGGCGTCAATGGAGCTTCACGAAGATGAAGAAATAATGCCGCCATTGTTGTCGCTAGAGGTGGTTGAGTGGTTATTTGAGATGCTCGATGATGGAGGCGGCAAAATCAACGGTTCTTGGTGGTTGGTGGTGGTGGTAAGTTCGCCGCTTCGAAGAGAGGGGATGAGGACTACGGTGTTTCGATTTTTCGAAGAAAAGGGATCGAAGAGATGTTGAGGAATTTTCGAAGAGAGGAGATGAATGGGATCGAAGAGATGGGATGAATGGGATCGAAGAGAGGGGATGAATGCTCATTGTTGTTGTCATTTGCTTTGTGGGTGAGATGAGGAGAGCATATCGGAGAGGGCGTCGGGAAGGAGAAGTAAGGATTGTGTGATGAGGAGGAAGCGGATCGGGGGATGAAGATCGGGAAGGAGAAGGAAGGAGGGCGTCGGGGTAGGCGGGTGCGGCGGTTACGGGTGTGATGGGAACAAGGGAGGAAGAGAGTTGGGCGGGTGGTTGTGCAAAGGAGAGAGGAAATGAAGAGGAGAGAGAAAGTGGTGGGCGCGGTTGATGAGTCTTGAGAAGTTGAGAATTCAAGAACATGAGAGAGAAATAGATGAGTTTTTTTTAAAAAAGCCCTAATTATTTTTGTTTTGAAACCATGTTAACGTCGTCGACATTACGTTAGGTTTAATGGCAAAAATCAAGTTCGAGGTTATCGGAGACGGGCGCTGTCAAAGTCGGGGTTTTATTGGAAAAAGGCGCATAAGTCGGGGGTTATACGAGATAATATCCCTTAATATTAATAATGCAATAATATGGTCGGAAAAGTTGCACGTAATATGGCCAGGAAAGGTTGCGGAGGTGTGGCGGCGTGATGATGTCGTTCAACCTCCTTCAATTTGTGATGAGAGAGAGTGGCCGGGAAAATTGGTCGGAGAAGTGGCCAGGAGAAGTCCTTGGGTGATGAGAGAGAGTGAGAGTGTGTGAGGAAGTATGAGAGTGGGAGAGTGAAAGAGAGTTAGGATGCATGAGAGTGGGAGAGTGAGAGAGAGTGAGGGAATGGGTGTGAGTATAAATACATAAGAAGTATAAATACATAAGAAGTATAAATACGGGCGTTAGTAGGAAAAAATAGGGCGTTATTTAAGAAACCGCTTAATAAATGTCTTATTTGAGAAATTAATAAAAAAAGTAAATAATATATCTTACGACTAGGGGTCTTATCGCACGGCCGAGGCCGAATAGCACTTGGCTTGGCTCGAGCTCGTTTAACTTTTCACGGGCTCGGCTCGGCTCATGAGCTCGACGAGCTTGGGGAGCCGAGGCTCGGCTCGAGCTCGAGCTCGTGATTAGTTTTTCTTTGCTCGAGCTCGGCTCGTGAGTTCGACTAGGCTTGAGCTCGACTCGTGAGCTCGACTAGGCTCGAGCTCGTTTTCATTCTCGGCTCGAACTCGAGTTCTCGGCTCGTTAGCTCGGTTGGGCTCTATTTTTGGCTCGAGTTCGTTAAGAATTAGTAGGCTTGTTAGCACTCTTTTACAACAATAAAGCTGAATTTTTCTTAATGATACGAAATTAGGGGTTATATTTCCAGAAATTTTTTTTCCGAAGAAACTTAAACAAAGAATGATATTTGCCTATTTGGTTCCAGTTTCTCATTAAAAATAAAAATCAATCGAGAAACTTAATCATTCAATTGAACATTATGAAAACTAGATCTAGATATTTAGAGCTATACCTAAAAGTTAAAATATAAAATTCTAAAATGAAAAACAAGATCTTATGTAAACTAGATCTAAAGGATTATGTACATTTATACCAAAATATTCAATGTTTAACCACCTTAATTTTGCCCAAAATATTACAGACCTCCAAATCTAAAATTCAAAACATTACAACAACTTTCAATTGATTTCCATGTTCCAAAAGCTCAGATTTCATCCAGTCATGCACCAACTCAAGTAGATTCCATTGTTTCAATTGATGTAGGATCCGCATATTCCATTGTAGCTTTAACAAAAACAAAAAATAACATTACAAAAACAAATTACTGCTATGAGAGAGTTCAATTCGAGAGTGAATGAGAAAATAAAATAATAAAAAAGAGATGAAGACCATGAATTACTACTATGATAAATACGAATTATAAAAGTGAAAAGATTATTACCTTAAACAGATGAAGACCACAAGAATTTGCGGAACAGATCTACAAAAAAAAACAATCGAAAATCATAAAGGAGATTAGAATCAAACTATATTAATGTTGAGACGAGATTAATGGTGAGCTCTCAATCAACTATGGCTGCTTTGCTATTGCTATGAGAGAGACGAAAGATTCAGAGAGTGAGAGTGAATGAGAAAGAGATAAGTGAGAGAGGTAGGGTTTGATAATTTGTTTATGACTAGTAATGAGTGAGATTAGGTTATTTTTTATTTTTGGGCCATTTTCACTTTGGGCTAATCCATAGTGTAATACTTCGTATAAGTTATTTTTTTTCTATAATTTTTAAACAAAGTATTTTTTTTATTTGAAAAAAAGTAATCGAAGCTTGTTCACGAGCTTTCGTGAGTCAGTCTAAATTCATTCCAGTGTTCATTAAGCTTTGAGCCGAGCTCGAGTTTGATAATTTGTTTATATATGACTAGTAATGAGTGGGATTAGGTTATTTTTGGGCCATTTTTCACTTTGGGCTAATCCATAGTGTAATACTTCGTATAAGTAATTTTTTTTCTATAATTTTTAAACAAAGTATTTTTTTTTATTTGAAAAAAAGTAATCGAGCCTGTTCACGAGCTTTCGAGCCGAGTCTAGTCTAGCTCAGCTCGGCTCATTGGCTTTAAGCCGAGCCCGAAGCGTGTTCGCGAACGGGGACAGGCTCATCATCGCCCCAACTTACGACTGCAAATGTTACATACTCAGATTTGCTTATGTACATGTTCATATTTGATGTTTAACAGTGTTGGGAGCCTTGGGAAGTACAAGGACGAGCTAGAAGTAGTACGCGTCCTAGTTAAGAACTGTACGCTAACTGGAACCACAAACGGTGCAAGAATCAAGTCATGGCCAGGGAATAAGCCAAATAAAGCTTCAGCAATCATATTTGAAGATTTGGTAATGGATCATGTAAAGAATCCAATCATCATTGACCAACAATATGGCAAGAAAGAAAGTAAAGAGGTAAAAACTTTACACAGCTTGTTTTTCATTAAACCTTTTCTTGGCAAAAGATCATTTTCTTCATTTCTTGTACCACGTCGACTATGCTCAATATATTATTTTTTTTCTTTCATGGTACTCAATTTTTTTTATCATCAATATTTTCAATCATATATAAATAAAATTTGTAAAAAGTTATTGATTTGAAAATACACATTGAATAAAGCGAAATAAGATCGCATATGATCGTATTTTTTCTTATATATTAGTGAAAATATATGTAAAATGTTATGACTTTTTAAGGAGATAATCAAATTTCTAAAGTATTGAGAGACAAAGAAAATACGGAGTTCTTTTAAGCCTATGAGATGTATGGATTTCTTATCAAATTTTTTTGAAGTGTTTATTTTGTTGTTTAATGTTATTCTCAGTGTCATTACACTTGCAATAAAGAAAGTAATTTGAAAAATAAATCACAAAGGCAACAATTGAAAAACTGGACAACTAAATTTTTAATTTTTTTAAAATTAATATTGATTAATTTATTGATTTGAAGTAAATACGACGTGCATAATATACTGCCAAAACTAAAAAATACATATCAAGTTAGATCAATCAATTTTTTTGCTATGGCAAAACCACGACTGTTGATGAGATCTAACAGTTATGAAAACCTATTTCACATTATTGTTTAATACAATAAGATGGAGCCTATCGTTTTGTAGTGATTTTGATTTAAAACTTGATTTGATTCAATTTATTATAGATGAAGAATTGACATCTGTTGTGAATCCGTACAAATCAACTTTTTCATATAAATATAATTTCGCAACTAATTTCAGCTATTACTACGAATTTCCAACTAAAGTCAGCAACTTTACCACAAATCCAAATCAACAAATTCTAATGGTACCACAAATTCAATTAAACAAATTCAGCAAAAAATCACAACAAAAAGTCATCAAATTCGCAACTTTAAAAATGACTTCCACAACTAATAACAAGTTGACTCAATCGAAACTCTGGAACACAAAATCAAGGCCCCCCAAAACCAAAAAAATAATTTAGCTTAAACCCCCTAAAAAATCAATAATCTTTAAAATTGCGTAAGCCCGAGTTTCCCAAATGTGATCGAAAACGATATATATGTAGATCTAACTTTATCACATGCCAATTTAGTTTACCTAATATATGCAATATTTACTACATAAGAGAGATACGATGGAGGAGATGGTGGTGTCGTGGTGGTTGGGGGCCTCGTGGCTGGTTAGAGAGAGTACCTGGCGAGCTGGGACCGCCAAAGAGTAGCTGCCCAGAGAAAAGTGGTCATTAAGGGCTGGTGGATTCGAGGGACGGTGGGCAGTGAGGGGATGGTGGGCATCAAGGAATGGTGGGCGTCAGGGCTAGTGAGCGTCGTGGTAGTCTGGTAGATGGAGGAGAGAGAGATATGGGAGTGAATGTGAGAAGGGATGGCTAAAAACAGGACTTAGGGTTTTTGTTAGGATTTATTTAATGAACAGTTAAAACTAGCACAACGCTTTTAAAAAAAAATCTACGAATCCGAGTCCGAGTCTTGGGTTTAGATTCAGATTCGGATCCGGATCAGCATTCTCAAAGACAAGATCTGGATCAGTTAGTTGCATATTTTCGGGATCAGGCGCTGAAAGGATCTTGATCTATGGATCCATGTCTGTTTAATATCCATTGTCATTCCTAGTCAGGGATTGAAGATTGGTGGTAAAGGTGGGAGTTTGGCGTTGGTAACAACGATAGTTGGTGATTAATGGGGATATCGTGGAGTCTGTTGGCGAGGGTTGGTGGAGTTGTTGTGTAAAGGATATTGGTCAAAAGTATGGTGTATATGATTTTGGGGATTTTAGAATCATAGTAGAAGGCTTTGGGAAATGTTTGAATTGAAGATTGGGGAAAACGGAAAGTAAAATATCATTAACCAGATACCTCAAAGAGAAACAAGGGACTTAATTACCTTTCTCTTTATCAAAAATCCCATACCAAACACCTTATAAGAAGGACAATAAATTTTAGGACAATTTTTACTGTAGTATTTTTCAACCTTTAAGCGGTTCCATCAAAATAATCCAACCATTTGACGTATGTAACTGTAGGTTTGGAGGTTCAAAGTTGGAATCACTTTAAAACTTTTTGTTAGTTAGGGATTTTTTTTAGGGGAAACCCACCACCGGGTTAATTTAATAAATTAGAACGAGCACCAGCAACTACATCGGAAGGGAAATCATTGTCCCAAATGCGCACACCCACCTCAACAGGCTGAAAATGGGCTAACAAATGAGCAACCTTATTACCTACACATTTAACAAAAGACCAAACAACACAATCAAAACAAGAAGCTAATTCAAAAATATCATCTAAAATAAGAATAAAAGTGCTCGTTCCAGACGCATTTCAACGCATTCCACTTTCAAGTTGTCACATTCCACTTTCACCATACGCTTTCTTTGAATCCTTGCAAGTTGAAGACCCCATCTAATAGCCATGGCTTCAGCAGTAGCCACTTCATACACCGAAAGAGAGAAAGACGACCCACATTACAGCACCTCTCCACTATCTCCACGCATCACCACCCCCATCCCCGTACCCCAACCATCTTTGCAGCCAGCATCCGAGTTCACTTTCACCCAGTCCACCTCCGGCAGTTGCTAGATTACTTTTCTCACAACCCTGCATTCCCCACCCCCGAATCTTCCCTTTTCTCCATCCCCTGCATAACTTCCCCCTGCACCCGCAACGCGTATTTGCACACATCTTTAGCACTGCTCCCGTCTCCCGCTATCACCCACCTATGTCGAGCCCCCCACACTGCCCACACATGCATTAAAAAAACATGCCCATTCGACTTCCCCCACCTCCTGCATCACATCGTCCCACCAATCTCCAATTGAGGCATAACGCCTCGAAGCAAACCAAGAGAAGATACTCTCATCCCAGATGGCCGAAGCTTGACTTGCGTGCCCCAACAAAGCGTGTATTTTCTCCTCTACAGAACGTTCACACACCCCACATTCCTCAGAAATCTTTGGCACTCGACGGTTCAAGTTCTTTCGAGTGGGAAGAGCTTTGTGACAAGCCCTCCACGCAAAAATCTTCACTCTTGGCAGCATTGGAGCACTCCATATTTTTTTCCATAACTTGGTACGAACTCGAGGCATCATTGCAGCGATTGTCATAAAAAATTATGGCTTTATACGCAGATTTCACAGTATACTCACCCTTTTTTTCCAAAGCCCAAAATACCTTATTAGGAGGAAATCTAGTACTAAGAGGGATTCTCAAAATCCTCTCTTGTTTGAATGGAAGGAAAATTTCAGCAATTAATCTTGTATCCCAAGTCCGCGAAATAGGGTGAATAAGGGTACTAACCTCCAAATTCTCCACATACTCTCCTCTAGGCGATATAACCTTGTGAGTTTGAGTCTCCGGGATCCAAGGGTCCTTCCAAACTCTCACGGACTCTCCATCCCCAATTCTCCAACACAAACCTCTTCTAACCACCCATCTTGCCTCCCAAATTCCTCTCTAAGTATAACTAAGATTGTTACCCAACTCCGCCTCCATCATAGAATTATTAGGGAAATAGCGAGCTTTTAGAATAGCATATAACAAAGAATCCCTATTGGACATCAATCTCCAAGTTTCCTTACCAAGTAGGGCCCAGTTAAACATTTTAAAATCACGAAAACCAAAACCTCCCTCACTCTTTGGACGACATAACTTCTTCCATGCCAACCAGTGTATCTTTCTCTCTCCACTCTTTTGACCCCACCAAAATCGAGCTACAAGGACTTAACTTAATTGCAAAAAGAGGATGGAAACTTAAACACACTCATCGCATAAGTAGGGATAGATTGGGCTCTGGCCTTTATCGGGACCTTCCTACCCGTCTTAGAAAGAATCATCCCCTTCCACCCTTGCAACTTCCTCCACAATTTCTCCTTCACTCCCCAAGTAATCACCTTCTTAGACCTCCCCACTACTGTTGGTAGCCCAAGGTATTTGTCATGAACATCAACCTTTCGGACTCCCAACTTCGCGGCCATCTCAACACATCGTCCCTCACTCACCCCACTACTAAAAGAAACATTTATTTTTTCCAAATTCACCTTCTTACCCGACGCTTGTTCATATGTGTCAAGCACATACATTATCTTTTATAACATATGCATCATGGTTAGAAGCTTTGGAAAAAATAATACAATCATCAGCAAAGAGTAAATGAGAAACAACACGGGCTTCCGAGGCAATAGTAACACCACTTAGTCCACGCGACACTTCAGCTTTCCTTATCAAATGCGAGAAAACTTCAGCACACAAAATAAAAAGGTAGGGAGATAAGGGATCTCCCTGCCTAATTCCTCTCCCAGGGATAAAGGTATCTATAGGCTTCCCATTTAAAAGCACCGAAAACGAAACAGAGCGAACACAGGCCATCACACGAGAACTCCAAGCCTCATCGAACACAAATTTATTCAACGTAGCTTCTAAAAAATCCTACTCTACTCTATCATAAGCTTTAGACATGTCAAGCTTCAAAGCCATACAACCCCCCCACTTGTTTAAAATTCTTCATATAATGGAACAGTTCGAAAGCCATAAAAATGTTATCTGTTATCAATCTTCCCGGCACAAAAGCACTCTGGTTTACAGAGATTATTTGTGACAAAAATACTTTCAACCTGTTCGCTAAAACTTTTGAGACAAGCTTATACACCACATTACACAAAGAAATCGTAGAAAATCCCCCCATTCGATCGGGTTTACTCTTTTTAGGAATAAGAGCAGTAAAAGTTTTGTTCAACTCCGGAGGAATAGGGTCACCATTTAAAATTTTCAGCACATCAGTAGCAACAACACGACCAACAATGTGCCAATATGACTGGAAAAATTAAGGACACATACCATCCGAGCCATAAGCTTTAATAGGATGCATTTGAGTCAGCGCCAGCTTCACCTCCTCTCCAGTATAAGGTTGTTGGAGTCCAACATTCCTGTCATCAGTCACACGGGCTTCGAACTCAGCAAGAGCTTGAGCAATCAAAGAAGGGTGAGCTGTAGTGAACATAGATCGAAAATAGCTAACCGCTACCTCACCTATGGCCTCCTGGTCTTCAACAATAACACCATTCTGATCTTTTATTCTGTGGATTGTATTTTTTCGGTTCCGTTGCGAAGCTCGTTGATGAAAAATTTTTGTATTTCGGTCTCCCTCTTTCAACCACGAAGCTCGTGATCTTTGCTTCCAAAACAACTCCTCTTGTTGGACAAGACTCGCAATCTCCCGCACTAGAGCACGTCGTTTATAAAGTTATCTTTGTGTAAGCCCCCCAATATTGAACGCCTCCAGCTGCTGCCTTTTCTTTTTTAACACCTTAGTCACGTTTCCAAACTTCAGTCCACCCCACTGTTTTAGTTCCCCAGCACAAGCCGTGAGTTTGGAATTTAAATCTGAGCCCGCGATCTCCCACACCTGTGCTATAACCTGCTCACATTCATCATCACCCGCCCAGATCTGCTCGAAACGAAACGGCTTGGCCCCCAGCACAACATGACCTTCTTGATGGGTAAAAACAAGTTTAAGGGGCGCATGGTCGGACCACTCACGGTCCAAGTTAAATAGGTGAACCATAGGGTAGCACACAAGCCAAGTATCACTAGCTAGCCAAAGCTCTATCCAACCTACTTTGAACATTGTCTTTCCCTTCCCTCCCATTGTCATTAAATTCATACCCCGAACAAGGAACCTCTCTAAACCCACAAGTGTCCACCATATCTCTAAAATTATTCATCTGCCACTCCGCCCGATCGATTCCCTCTACCTTTCATCTCATGGGAATATAGCACATCATTAAAATCACCTATACACACCCATGTCAATTGAGACTTGGATGTTAGCTCACGTAGCAACTTCCAAGACAAATGCATATTAGTCACCTCCAGCCAACCATAAAACCCTGTCAATCTCCACTCTTCATCACCAACTCCCCCTCTGATAGTGACATCAATATGGTAGAAAGACATTGACATCAACATCACATCTACATCCTTCCTCCACAACAATGCCAAGCCGCCAGAACGACCCCTAGCATCAACAACAAGTCCATCAAAATCACTTATCTTCATTTTAATTCTAGAAAATTCACTCACACTCAATTTCGTCTCTGAGAAAAACACCAAAGACCAGGCCTCTCTCCGGATCAAATCCCGAAGACCCGCCACTACAAAGGGGTTGCCCAGCCCTCTACAGTTTAGGCTAAGACAACTCATTGGACCTGGCGGGGTTGGGTTCTCCCAACCTCCGCCACCATGCCACTAGGATCAATGCCATTCTCAAGCACAATTTTCTTAAGGCCAACGTTTCCTCCTTCATCCCCATCCACACTCTCCCTACTCCTTTTTCCGAGTTTATGGCTCACCATCGAATTATCAAAGCCAAGCTTCCCCACCTCCCTCGCCATCTTTCTCCATTTTTTCCTGCTTGTAGGCCCTATACTATCGTATGAGCTCCCACCCTGCTTACTGTTAAATCTTTTTCTTCTTTCTCCCCACTCAACTGATCCCCATGTTCCTTTATACCCTTACAACTCTCAGTAACATGAACATCATCCTCTTCCACATTACTCCCCTCTATTTCCCCATCTTCATACCCTAACCCTTTTTCTCCTCCGACACACTCCCAGCAGCCCTTATACCCCCATCTATTACCCCCGCACTCTCTTTTTCCTTTGACTTACTCCCAGCATTCCCTACACATGTGTCCACCATCTTCTCCTTCCCCCTCTCATCAGCATCTTTCGCACCCTCCTCCCTACTAGCGTTTCCCAGCACTGCAACCTGATTTGAAGGAGATTTTGATACAAACGCCTTGATCGAGTCGTACTCCTCCATTAGTTTCTTCTTACCTTTCTGTGGAGAAGCTTTAAGCCAAGCTTCCCACCCAAAACTCGACCCTTGTTCATCGTAGCCTTCATTAGAGCAGTCCTTTTCGCTATGACCCATTATACCACAAAGGAAACGAGAAAAAGGGAAGTCTTTCATATTGGAATGTCACACGGATTTCACTTCCATCCTTGCCTTTAATGCGTTGAGCACTTGAGCTCTCCTTAATGGCATTGAGATGTCAAGCATTATTTTAACTCGGCGGAAAGAATCAAGCCCCAAATCATCCGGTTCCAACTCCATAATATAGCCAAAATTCGCAACAATAGCCCTAACATCCATATCTGACCTACAATTGAAAGGAAGAATTTTCACTCTCACCCAGAAGGGAGAGTGTGTAAGGAACTTCATTAGGCTGTTCGTGCCCCGATATTTCGTTCACAACCAACAACTTTTGCTCGAAACACCATGGCCTCCCCGCCATAACTTTCTCCTTATCCCTCCAATGGAAAAATTGTAACACAAATAAGTTCGCACCAATAAATCGGATCACAATCTTCTGTGCCACTCCCCAAACCTATGTCATGGTCTTCTTAAACGCATCAACATTAAACGGGCGGTCCGTCACCAAAGGTCCTACAATCATCAGGGAAACCCTAACGGTGGTTTCGTTCGTAGTACTATTCGTCAAGTCCACAATCTCGTGATCTTCATCATCTAATGACAAATTATTGCTTCGAAGTGCTAAATCATCAGTCATGATGGCTGGAGAATCAACCTCGTCCGGAGAAAAAGCCCTAGTCGCCTAGGGGAGAGAGTCGCCTGTCTTTCAAGGGAGAGATTAGTTAGGGAATTAAAAGAATGGGGATTATAAGAAATGGACACATGTATTGACGTATAGATTATAAGAAAAGTTCCTATCCTCACTATACAATATACATCAATGTGAATTAATCACACTTCATTTTGTAGGGAACCAGAACATTGTAATGGAAAAATGTACGACAATGGAATTAGAATTGTTGCGACGCGTATAAGAAGTATTGTTTTAGAAGCGATATCGCCCAAATGCGGGTGCATCAGATGCTGGCAACACCCCCCCCTAAGATTCAATATAACAAATCTCGTCTGGTGCTTAGTCACAAAGGAAAGCTTGGAACTCGTACCCTCAAAATTTAATGGAAAAGTATTTTGGAAAAATCATCTACTGAATGTAAGAAGAAGAGGTAAGAAAACTTTTGTTATGAAATATTCAATTAACAAGCCAAGGATGAAAAACAAACAATAACAACGCACATATTTACGTGGTTCACTAACAACGTGATAACTATCTTCACTGGTAGAGGAGAAACTTAATTGAACTGATTTTATTATCTCTAAGGAGAGGAAGTATATAATACACGGAGGCAAAAAATGATTAGAAGGTGATACCCCAGTGCTTGGTCATTCGAACAAACTGATAACATATTCATCACATTCCAACAACTTTTATAACCTTGGCTCTGAAGGTTTAAGACCTGGTCCTGAAGGAGAGTTTGGGGGGAGTGGGGCTAAATATTGAAAAACAATTACTAAATTGATCGACAGTTACAAAATCTCGTCGATGATATAAATTAAATTGAGCAAATATATTACAGACGAGACTCATTAAATATGGACTGTAAAAAAGATGACAATCCAAAAAGGCAACAACACAACATCACAATTCAAAGAGTACATAAAATCAGTTTGCATTTTGTTTTGAATCTAAACCAATTTTTCTTTAAACCAAGTAAAACTCTTCGAGTTCTTTTATATAAGACAGTAGATTTTTCTACTTTACAAAAGGTTTTCTAGATGTAGATTAAGTAAAACACTTCCAAATTCTCCCATATGGGATAAGGGATTTTTCCACTTTATCATTATAGGACATTGATTAACATATTTTACCAGCTTAATAATTTAGAATATTAGCTCTTACTTTTTTGAAATTAGAATATTACTCCCTCGTCCCATAATATAAAGCTTATTTCTCATTTTTTACGAGAATTAAGGAAAGTGGAACATGAATGATAAACAATTAATGTTGTGGGAAAAAAGCTGATTTTAGGAGAGAGAATGGTGTATAATGGGTGAAAGAACATTAAATATATGGCTAATTCAACCCTTTGGTTCATTAAACAAAGAAAAAACTTATTTTCAAGGAGCAAATAAATGATGGTTGCATGGTTTTTTAGGCAAATCAATGAGAATTGTGGAATTAAAATATAGAAACAAGAACAACATTTTGGGACACCCAAAAAATGGAATTACTATATTATGGGACGGAGGGAGTAGCTCTTACTCAATGTCGGACTAATAGTTCTTAATTCATAAAATTAGCACTATAAGCGAGATAGAGGTGCAATAAATTGAATTGATATTAAAAATATCAATTAAAGCTATTAAATATGTGAGACACCTCGATATTTTTTATGAATGCACAAAATTACATAGATATTAAACTGAAAGGAAAACAAAATCATATACTCCCTCCGTCCCGAAATATAAGTCCTGATTATGTTTTTACACGGGAATTAAGGTAAGTGAAATCTTATTTTATTTGGATAAATAGATTCATTTTTATTGGGAGACACTTACATTTTGTTTTTTTTTTAACAAAAAATAAAAACTGAACATTTAATGTTGCACGGTTTAATGTGTAGAGAAGTTCAATAGGGTAAAAGATTCCATTTTGTCATTAATAATGATGCATTGGGAGTTGAAATTATGAGGATATTTTGGAAATTAAATTATTTTCATGAGGGTATATTGGACATAATTATTGATTGAAAATAGAAATTAGACTTATATTTTGGGACACCTTATAAGGAAAACAATACTTATGAGTACAATTTTTAAAAAATCATTGCTTTCAAGTTTCATCAGGCCATGGCGCTTAGGTAATTGTAACCCTTAATAGCTCCGAAATTTTGGGGAGACTTAATAATTCTATAATTGAAAATTGCAGGCATCTCATGTGAAGATCAGTGATGTGCACTTCAAGAATATAAGGGGAACCTCAGCAACAATTGAGGTGGTCACTTTTGCATGCAGCCCTGCATTGCCTTGTGAAGGTATTGAGGTTGCAGATATTAACCTTACCTTTGATGGAAAAGCAGTCTTGCATAAAAAGGTTCTTGATAGTGCCCTTGGTATGGTAACAAATTGCCTAAATGCCAAAGTTGTCTTCACTGGGAAACATAATGGTATTAGCTGCAAATAATGCACTTTTTGTATGTAATCTGGACATCTTTTTCTTTAGTGGCCAACAAAGAGAGACGGAGAGAAAAGTTTAAGAAAACATATATAGAAACAAACAGATTGAACACCAGATAAGAAGTATTTTATTTCTTTTTGGTGATGAAAGTTGCCTAATTCGAGCTTGTTATACCTATGAGAAGTGTATCATTGTTTAGGATAAAGTGATTTAGTAGAGATTGACTTGTACATCATTTAGATATCTTTTTAAGAAGAAAAGTTCTTGTACATTATATAAGCTAATGAGCTATATTTTCTTGATCTTTCATTACTAGTGTGCTTTTGTTCATAATGTAAGCTAATGAGCTTTATTTGTTAGTAATGTCTCAGTATTATATTGCTCAAGTACTGTTGGAAAACTATACGAGTAATATATCATCTATGTTTTTTCTTTAATATATACATTGTCTTTTACACTTGTCAATTTGAACTTTTGAACATTAATATCTTTGATTATGGATAAGTACAAGTACAAAAAGTTGAAATTCGAAAATATATATGTGAAGAGTTATTTAACAAGATCCTACATGACTATTATTTTTTTTTCTTCCTATATATGTGACACAAATTAAGATGGCGAAAGTGAAGCATGTGGATAGTGTCGAAAGTTCAAAAATTATGTAGATTAAAAGAAAGAGATGAAGTACTAATTAATCTTAAATTGGGATTATTTTGTTTCTCTAACATAAAATATCCCTTAATTGTGTGGAATGTGAGGGGGGTCAACAACCAGGAGAAGCAAAA
Source organism: Beta corolliflora (assembly GCA_947648045.1). Taxonomy (NCBI): domain Eukaryota; kingdom Viridiplantae; phylum Streptophyta; class Magnoliopsida; order Caryophyllales; family Amaranthaceae; genus Beta; species Beta corolliflora. Next base: position 77,568 of record CANSZD010003710.1, read on the forward strand.
GGATGTCAAGAAAATTATTGGCATGAATAATGTTGCGTTGGTTAGCCGATGCCTTTACCAAACACTATTTAGTGGCTGGTGCTTCACATCTAATTCTGCATATCATAATGGTGGAGGAGTTGTACTAGCAAGGAATCCAAAAGGCTAAGTTTGAATGTGAGTATTTTATCATATTCAAGCCAGTTTAGTAGCTAGCTCCTTTAAGTAGTGTTAGCCCTTTATATTGCTCTTTCCTATATGCTTCAAATGACAGCAATGAAAGAGATATAGTCTGGAAAGTTATGGAGGTATTGGCTACACTACTACAAAATCATTGATTTACGTCGGACTCTAGACCCCCATTTGCGTCGCACATGGGTTCGACGGCACAGGTCTCGACGCAGATAGTTTGACATAATCTGCGTCGGATAAGGACACGACGCAGATGATAGCTATTTGCGTCGGATGGCAAGCTGAGTGCGACGCAGATGAGCAGCATTTGCATCAAATGTAACACGAAGTCCGACGCAAATCAACCATTTTTTTTTAAAAAAAGTCTATGTGTGTCACATGTAACACAAAGTCCGACGCAAATTGGTTAATTTTTGTTAAAAAAAAATAAACTCACTTATCTAGGCATACAGGAACGAAATACAATAAGAATGAAATCTGAATTGAAAACACCAAGAGATTGAACCTAAAAAAATTGAACCTAATTCTTCTAACATACAAAAAAAAAAAACAGAATCAGATTTAAAATACAAAAAAACTGAATCAGATCTAAAATACAAAAAAACAGAATCAGATCGAACTAATTCTAAAAAAATTGAACCTAAAAAAAAAATCAGATCTAACAAACAAAAAAATGAACCTAATTCTTCTTCCTCATTCTTCTTCCTCCTGTGAATCAGATCGACACAAAAACCATTTCGCGAATTTTGGTAGAACACGAGATCTGAATTGTATCAGGTTCAAGTTGAAAGCCTTGAATCCCCTGCAAAACACGAGAGAAGAAAAAGAAAGAAAAATTATGGTCGATCATGATGATTTACAGCTCAAATCAAGTAAAAATTTCACAAATTTACTCAAGAATTATGCATATTGTAACTCACACATCATCAACTCTCAAAAAAAATCAACCAGATCTTCAATCTTCAACTAAAAGACTCTGGAATCCGATCAAAAATTTTAAATTCATCGCTAAAACAATCAAATCAATGTACTTCATTTCGGCTAAACTTCTCTTGAATTATTGAAGAAAAAACAAAATCGATCAAAAAATTTACCATAATTAAAATTGAAAAAATTATTGTGCTAGATCTTCGGCGATCTCAAAGGAGTAGGCGAGTAGATCTTCATTCTCCGAAGTTTTCTCTTTCGTTCACTTGTTCATCATCAAGAATTTCTTTTTTCTCTCTCTAGAAGTCGGAGAGTGAGGCGAAAGTCGCCGCCGTTGTATTTGCGATTCGTCATCCATAATCTTCAAGAACAAACGGGTTGATGAGAGTTGAGAGAGATGAGAGTTGAGTTGAGAGAAATTAGGTTAGAGATGGAAAACGGCTGAGAGGCAAATTGGGAATTAAAGTGGGCATTTTATATGGTGAGCTTATCTACGTCGCACACATATCCCACGCGACGCAATTTTCATTTTTTTTTAAGTCATCCGCTTTTAGACGAAACGATTTGCGTCGCATCCCCCAAGCATGCGACGCAAATCATGGGATCCAACCATCCGCGTCGCACTATAGCTATGTTTGACGCAAATCATGTTTGTCATCTGCGTCGCGTTATCAACCCCGTTCGACGCAAATGACCCTACCACCCATCTGCTGTCATTTTGTGCGTCGCACTTTCTCTAATGTGCGACGCAAATAGGCTATTTGCGTCAGTGCTTCTAGCATGCGACGCACATAGACTGACGCAAATTTGCATTTTTCTACTAGTGCTAGTAAGATTAGAGGGCTATGGATGATTGTAGAAGATTTTAATTGTGTTTTGCTGCAAAAAGAGAGAATTGGGTCTATTGTAAGGCCTCAAGAAACCGTAGGGCTAGCTTCAAGAATGTATGACATGTAAGATATTTTGGGGTAATAATGTGGAAAGATTAAACAATAAATAAGTGGATATAAAGTGTTGCTCACATCTAAACACTAAACACACTTATATTATTTAGTGATATAACACTCTTACATGAAATTGATAAACTCACTCTTTAACAATTTCTCTCCACTCACAACTAGCTCCCGTAATAATACTACTACTTGATATTACTACTTCACAAGGCTGGGCACACTTCAACAAAGCCAATACCTCACCTATTTATACTACTCCAATACACTATTGATTTTGCAGCTTTCACATTGTACAGTTATTTACTTGTCAGAGTCTTTGAGCTATGCTCCTAGAGGGTGGTAATAGGTGGCTTGCAATTTTCATCCAAGCATTAAATTCACAGCAGCAAATTTTTACCAACAAAGGAGAGAGAGTGGACGGTGCTTTTTGTTTAACACTCCCCCTCAACGACCACTCGCTCTCAGAGTTAGTCTAGAGGTCACACTAAGTAGTTTTCGAAACTTTTCGAACTTTGGTCCTCCAAGACCTTTTGTGAATATATCCATGACTTGGTCCTCCGTGTTCACTTGCTCAAGTTCAATTTCACCTTGTTGAACCTTCTCTCGGAAAAATGATAATGTACCTCCACATGTTTTGTCCTAACGTGAAAAACGGGATTTCCGCTAAACGTATCGTGCATCGATTATCACAGGCTAACTTGATTCCCCGATCAATTGGTTGATGCAGATCCTTGAGTAATTGCGTCAACCACACACATTCTTGTGTTGACATAGCCGTTGCTCGATAGTCTGCTTCTGTACTTGACAATGACACTGTTGGTTGTCTCTTGCGACACCAAGAGATTGCTCCAGAACCCAGATTGAACACATACCCAGTATTCGACCGACGTGTTTCAAGATCACCAGCATAGTCAGCATCACAGTATCCGACAACTTCAAACTCTTTATCATTGCGGTAAAGGATTCCATAGTCAATGGTCCCTTTCACGTACCTTAATATCCGTCGTACTGCCTCTAGGTGATGTTTCATCGGTTTTTGCATAAACCGACTAATCACACTCCTTTGCATATGCGATATTCGGTGCGGTTAACGTAAGATAGATAAGACTTCCCACCAATTGTCTATACATTGTCACATCTTCTAGAACTTTGCCTTCGACTGAATATATCCTTGCATTAACCTCCATTGGAGTTGACATAGGCTTGCAATCGACCATCCCATATTTTTCTAGAAGATCACGGGCATATTTCTGTTGGCATATAAATATTCCATCCATAGTCTGCTCCACTTCAAGACCCAAGAAAATGTTTTAATTCTCCAAGCTTCTTCATTTGGAATCGTACTGAAAGATTAGCTCTTGTTTGTTGAATCTCCTCTTCAAAATCTTATGTGATGATAAGATCATCCACATATACAAGAACTATTGCCAACTTTCCATCTCGAGCTTTAACAAATAAGCTCGAATCAGCTGGTGCTATAGAATAACCACTCTGTAACAGAAACTCCGTCATCTTTCCATACCAGGCACGTGGTGCCTGCTTCAAGCAATAAAGCGCCTTCTTCAACTTGCATACATAGTGTGGATAAGACTGACTGTCGAACCCCTTAGGTTGATCCATGTAGATGTCTCTATCCAACTCACCATGTAGAAATGCATTTTTGACGTCCATCGCGAGCTTCCAAGAATTACTAGGCTGCCGGTGCTAGTAAAACACGAACCGTAGTGATCTTGGCAACTGGACTAAACGTTTCATCGTAGTCTAGCCCATATTGCTGAGAAAATCCTCGAGCTACAAGTCGTGCATGCCTTGTACCTTTCAATTGTACCATCAGGTCTAGTCTTCAATTCACTTTGTATACCCAATTGCAAGAAATAGGTTGAACTTCTCGAGGCTTTGGTACTAACTCCCAAGTCTCGTTCGATGCGAGCTTCAATTTCTTCTTCCATGGCTTTTCTCCAATCTTTGCTTGAGCCGCCTCATCATAGCTACTTGGCACTTTTACATCCTCGACCATTGCGGCATTTGCATATCTTGGATTTGGCTTTCTCGCCTTGTAGACTGCGTAGTGCTGGGTGAGGTTCTTCTTCTTCAAAATCTTCGGTTTGACTTGGCCTTTCTTCTTCAGGTATTTCTATGATGTGCACTGTTTGCCATGGACTTTTCTCTCTTTCGTTGATGTAGGTTGAGAAAACGGTGAGAGGCAAATTGGGAATTAAAGTGGGCATTTTATATGGTGAGCTTATTCGCGTCGCACACATATCCCACGCGACGCAATTTTTAATTTTTTTTTTTAAGTCATCCGCTTTAAGACGAAACAATTTGCGTCGCATCCCCCAAGCATGCGACGTAAATCATGGGATCCAGCCATCTGCGTCGCACTATAGCTATGTTTGACGCAAATCATGTTTGTCATCTGCGTCGCGTTATCAACCCCGTTCGACGCAAATGACCCTACCACCCATCTCTTTGTCATTTTGTGCGTCGCACTTTTTCTAATGTGCGACGCAAAATAAGGCTATTTACGTCGAGTGCTTCTAGCATGCGACGTACATGGGCGACGCAAATTTGCATTTTTCTACTAGTGCTAGTAAGATTAGAGGGCTATGGATGATTGTAGAAGATTTTAATTGTGATTTCTTTGCGTAAAGAGAGAATTGGGTCTATTGTAAGGCCTCAAGAAACCGTAGGGCTAGCTTCAAGAATGTATGACATGTAAGATATTTTGGGGTAATAATGTGGAAAGATTAAACAATAGATAAGTGGATATAAAGTGTTCCTCACATCTAAACACTAAACACACTTATATTATTTAGTGATATAACACTCTTACATGAAATTGATAAACTCACTCTTTAACAATTTCTCTCCACTCACAACTAGCTCCCGTAATAATACTACTACTTGATATTACTACTTCACAAGACTGGGCACACTTCAACAAAGCCAATACCTCACCTATTTATACTACTCCAATACACTATTGATTTTGCAGCTTTCACATTGTACAGTGATTTACTTGTCAGAGTCTTTGAGCTATGCTCCTAGAGGGTGGTAATAGGTGGCTTGCAATTTTCATCCAAGCATTAAATTCACAGCAGCAAATTTTTACCAACAAAGGAGAAAGAGTGGACTGTGCTTTTTGTTTAACACTCCCCCTCAACGACCACTCGCTCTCAGAGTTAGTCTAGAGGTCACACTAAGTAGTTTTCGAAACTTTTCGAACTTTGGTCCTCCAAGACCTTTTGTGAATATATCTGCAACTTGGTCCTCCGTGTTCACTTGCTCAAGTTCAATTTCACCTTGTGGAACCTTCTCTCGGAAAAAATGATAATGTACCTCCACATGTTTTGTCCTAGCGTGAAAAACAGGATTTCCGCTAAACGTATCGCTGACTGATTATCACAGGCTAACTTGATTCCCCGATCAATTGTTTGATGCAGATCCTTGAGTAATTGCGTCAACCACACACATTCTTGTGTTGCCATAGCCGTTGCTCGATATTCTGCTTCTGTACTTGACAATGACACTGTTGGTTATCTCTTGCTACACCAAGAGATTGCTCCAAAACCCAGATTGAACACATACCCAGTATTCGACCGACGTGTGTCAAGATCACCAGCATAGTCAGCATCACAGTATGCAACAACTTCAAACTCTTTATCATTGCGGTATAGGATTCCATAGTCAATGATCCCTTTCACGTACCTTAATATCCGTCGATCTTGCCTCTAGGTGATGTTTCATCGGTTTTTGCATAAACCGACTAATCACACTCCTTTGCATATGCAATATCCGGTGATAAGCGTGTAATATGTTATACTTTTACTCCATAATTTTAGTCTGATATTTGTCCTTTATATGCTATTTTTATATTTTTACCGAATTTTATTCGTAGTGAATTATTTATATTCTTATTATATTTTATTGAATAATTAGCTTAAATAGTGTGTTATTCTATTGTAGGTGATTTACAAGTTCAGTTTGCTAAAGAAGACATGTAGACAACAAGATTAGAAGAAGAAGAAAATGGTTCAAAGCCCAGCCTCATTACACGTGAGTAGCAATATGGAACAAATAAAACCCAACTCCTCTTTTGTTTCCTACTTCTCATCAACTAGCAGCTCTAAAAAAAAGATAGAAATAAAACTTATCTTTCTTCCTCCATATACGCACAACCAAGAGATGAGATTCCATCTAATTCTTATCATATTCTCTAATCTCTATTGGGGTATATATGACCCGTATTTTCACGCCAAAGGGACACACGCACCTACAAGAGAGTTCGTGAGATTGAAGATAAAAGTGGGTTCATCCAAGATCGACAAATTGACGGGGATCGAAGAAGTATTGCGTTTGCGGAAGCGGAGTGAGGGGCGGCGGCTGCGTTAGTTCGGGTTCTACATTCATGAGTTTTCTCCCTTCTATTTTCAATTAGTTGTTCTTGTGATTGAACTTGATTCTATCTCGAATTTATTCATGATTTCGGTTTCTTATATCTCTATTATTTGAGTCTAATTGGTTAACGCTGAGTTGATTGAATTTAATTATTTAATTTAGTATTTATACAATTCATACTATTGTTGGCTGGTTTTGAAATTTGATATCTTTACTTGTAATTGGACGCAACTAGTTGTTTAGATACTCAAATTGTGCTATATGACTATTAGGCGCGGCGTTTAATAGTTGGATAGGGAGGACGACTTGAGATTAATAAGAGTGAGCGGCTCATCTTAATATTCTTAAGTGTATGAATTGTGCTAATAAAACAAGTTTATTAGGATTGGATTTGTCTTAGCAAGATTCTAGGTTTTTAGTGAGTAAGACAAGAATTGATCGCGATAATTCACCGATCTAAGTGCTAAGTTAACTATTAAAGTGGTCTCAATTATAAAGGTTAAGAAGCTAAATTATGACTAAACATTCTATGATTGAATCGGGAATTAATAGAGTTTGTGTGTCGTCACTTGTAATTAGTAGTTTAGTAGTAGTTTTAATTCTAATTAGTCTAAGTAGTTTTTTTTACAACCGAAACCCCCCTTAATCGTACATATGTGAATAGTGTAAATAGTGTAACTTCGTATATAATATATATTTTTGTCATTTAGTTGAATATTTGAGTTTAGGAAGTTAATAATCTTCTCGTGGGATCGACCCTTTCTTACCCTTTTACTAGTTATAAATATTTTTGAAGGTTTAAGTTAGGTTTTTTTAATTTTATACCGTAAACGACTCGTATCAAATTTTGGCGCCGTTGAGGGAGATTAGTTTTAACTTGCTAAAGAACAAGTTATCTTTTTGCTCAAAAGTTCAATGGATTGTCAATAACTTGTAATTCTGTGTTTTGTGAATTTCTTAATCAGTTTAAAAAAAAATTGCATGTAAATCTTTGTTTAAAGTTTCAAGTACTGAAATGATGCATTGGCTCTTATATGCTTACTGTTCTGTTTTCTAGTATGGGCACTAGGCATTAGTGCTTATATGAATACCACAAATCAGTCATTACCAATGCCCCTAGTTGAGCTAATTTGATGAAATTAAGTTGGAAGCATAGAGATGCATGATCTTAATCCTAAATGCAACCGAATTTAACGTTTGACTTTTTCTTTTCTTTTTCTAACAGTAGTGTTACATGAATAACTCAGTATGTTATATCAATCTTGTCTTGTGTCTCACCTTTATCATTGCTAAGAGAGTATAACATAATTTTGAAATCAATTACATTTTTGTGGTATATCTTGGTGCTCTGAGGCATGAATAATTTACATTAGAATTAGTTTAAACTAACCCAAAGTAAGATGTATGTATACTATTCTTCTTTGCGACTGGCATTATTTGTACTGTAATCGGGCTACTAATAGTAGTTTCATTTTTTTTTTCTCCGGAATCAAACTCACGTCTTTAGAGGTTGTGATCTCAATAGTTGTCTAGTATTAACTAATGACTTACATATATAATAAAAAGAATATCGATCAATAATTTCCTAGCTTAAAGTTAGGTTGAAACTTAGTTTGGTCACTTAGCAGTTGTATTCGTCATTTGCTCAAGTCAGATTGGTTATATTGGGTTAATTGCTTGTTTCTTGGCCAAATTTTTACAAGTTATTATCTTGATTGATCTAGTCTAACTAGTAAAGAAATGGAAGCAACTAAGTATATGGCATGTTTTCCATCAATTTTTTTTTTTGCATGACATATACTTGTATTATCTTGAATCCAATAAATTCTGGAGCTTCTAACTAGGAATGAATTTGAGTTTGATTCATGTTTTGACTTGTCTGATATTTATAGCAGGTTTAGCCTGGTTAGGTATTAAGTATTCTGTCATATGATCCTGCAAATTTGTGACATGAGATATATTGGTAAGTAGAAGTCAAGCAAGTGATTATAAATAAAAGGGGCAGTAAGTGCTTTCTAGCATGTGTTTTGGTTAACAGTTGCATAATTTTGTGTTTCTTTCTTTCTTGGATTATGCTCATAATAAAACAATCCCCGGACATGAGTGCTTATAGACTAACCGGTTTCATTATATGATTGCTTGATTGAAATATATATGTCATTGATTCAGTTACCTATATTATATTAAGCTGATAATATTCTGCTAATTTGGGTAGTAAAGAAGAGAGCCTAATAAAGAAACAATTTGGACAACCAGAGAGTCTCTACAAGATAACCTCTGCTAGTACTAAAAAAAAACAAAGAGGTCAAAGCAATTTTTAGTACAGTGTTTAGTTTTGTCCAGGTACTTAGACTTAGTACATTATTCAATCAGTTTTCTTTTTGCTTGCATACTAGATTTGACTCAATTGCATTGTTTTATAATTGGTCGGCTAATCTGCGAGAAATTCTAGGATAGATGAATACTAATAATTCGAATAATGATATGCGAGACCATATATTGAATATATTCTACTTCCTTTGTGTTCTACACTCATGATTCGTTTTTAAGTGTGGGGGGGAAGACATCCATTTTGTTTATATGGTTTTAGCTATGATTTGTTTCTCCGGATATTCAATGGTTATACCGAAATTACAGAATTTCATGAACTTCACTCCTAAACTTTCTCTTTTCTATTTTCAGGTGCATGAGTTTGGATACTGCAACCAAACTTAAGCGCATAAACCAGTTCATTGAAACTCTAAACGAAGCTAGTCCTGAGAAATTACTCTACATCTTTCAAGATACACTAGGGGAAAAAAAGGAAGGGAAGAGGCTGCGGTTTCTTTGGAAACCGCTTTTTGAAGGGCTGCGGTTAACAAGAAATCGCAGCCCTTCATGCAGTATGAAGGGCTGCGGTTTTGAGGCTAACCGCAGCCCTACTAATGAAGGGCTGCGGTTAGCCCGAAACCCGACCCTTCATAAACGAAGGGCTGCGTTTTCTAGACTAACCGCAGCCCTTCTGATCCCATCCCATATCTCCAGTTTTGCGCGCACACACACAGTAGGTAGACATATTTTCTAAATTTCCCTCCCTTACACGCATTTGACGAGCAAAAAACCCCTCCCTCCCTCTCACTCACTCGCACATTAACCCTAACACCCCATCACCGGAGCCCTGACGCCGGAGCACCCACATTGCTTCACCACCACAACCCTTCTCTTTCTTCACCTCTCTTCTCTTCACTTAGCTTCTCTTCTCTTCTTTTCTCTTCTCTTCTCCACCATTTGAGTGGGTTTAGGGTGTGGAGCTCCTCCACCACTACGCAGCGCCACCACCCACAAGCGGCAGCAACAACTACCACCACCACTGCCCTACTCTTTCTTCATTGCTAGCTCTTGGGTTTAGCTAATTTTTTGCTTAGTTAAGTATGAATTAATGTTTTTAAGTTAGTTTTGTTTTTCTTAATTGAATTAAATGATTAATGTGCAATGTGAGTTTTGTTAATTGTAGGAAGAAGAGGCTTAGGAAGGCAAATAAAGTTCCAACTATCTCTACTCTCTTCATTGCTTATCATTGGTGTTAAGAGGTAACTAGTTTAATTTCGTTGTCTTTTTTGTTTGATTTAATTTGTTGATGAGACAAAGTTGTCATGTGATTCAATTTGATTAAGTTATGATAATTTATTGATATATATATGTATTTCTTATAATGTATGTATATTTCTTGATATGGGATTGTATGAAAACGCAATGTAATTTAGCTATGAAATCTACAAGTTGTTTGAATTGTCATCATATGCCTAGATACCCGTTCAAGACTTACTCATTAGGAGTAAGTCTTGAATAGTCCCCGTTTGGGATCGTTCTTGGACGTTTGATCTCACTTAGGTGGTGAATGTGTGTCTTCTTTTCAATTCGAGGAAAATCTTGGCTCATCGCTTTCTACATTGTTCTGCAGGTACATATGTAGATAAGCAATTATCTACATTGTGTACTTGGAGAACTGTGAGGGAAATGCTTGCCGGATTTTCCTTAGAATTGAAAAGTTGGCACACATTCACTAGTGAGATTAGACGTCCAAGGATGGGTTAGGTTGGAGTGATAAGGACCTTCGGCTGCATGCATACAATTGAACATGTCACTATCTTAGATTGCTCTATACGTGTGTAATATGATGATATGTGAGTGTATGTACTTAAATAATGATTGATGCATTATAATGAATGGTTGTGTTTAATTATTAGAGGTCTTCTTGAATGAGATGGATCGTACTTGGATGTATGGTAGTCGTGAATCGATTGAGTTTGTGAAAGGGGTCTCGGAATTCTGTACAACTGCATTACAATATCAAGCATCCTCTGGAGCAGTCGACTTTTATTGTCCTTGTTTCGATTGTAGAAATGTGAGCAAGGTTAGTAGTATACATGTGGTTAGGGAGCATGTCTTTCGTCGTGGGTTTAGGCCTCAATACCACGTATGGGTTTGGCATGGTGAGCAGGGGAAGTATATAGGAAGCTCTAGAGTAATGAACGATGTATGTGAAGAAAAGAAGGATGATGAGTTCGGGGATGAGAATTTGGATGATGAGTTTGCAGATGATGATAGGGATCGGGTAGACGAGATGATACACGAGGTTGAAGATCAGTCGTGTAAACGACCTCGTATTTTTGAGTCTATGTCTGAGGCTGCTGAAAAGCCGTTGTATCCAGGTTGTACAAAGTACACCAAACTTTCCGCGATGATAACACTGTTCAACATTAAGTCGAAAGCTGGTTGGACGGACTCTAGTTTCACATCGTTGTTGGAAGTTTTAGCTGATATGCTCCCTGATGGAAATGAACTGCCAAAGTCGTACTATTATGCGAAGAAACTGATGTGTCCTTTCGGTTTAGAGTACGAGCGGATACATGCTTGTCCTAACGATTGTGTGCTTTATCGTAATGAGTATGAGCATATACATGAGTGTCCACGTTGTGGATTGTCGAGGTACAAGCGTGAAGGAGCTGGAGGTAGTGAAGGACCACCAACTAAGGTGTTGTGGTATTTACCCATAATACCTAGATTTAAGCGCATGTTCTCAATTAAAGGAGATGCGAAGAATTTGAGGTGGCATGCAGATCGTAGGAAGAAAGACGGTCTGCTCAAGCATCCGACTGATTCGCCTGAGTGGAAAAGTATCAACAGGGTGCATAAGGCATTTGGTAATGAGGATAGGAATCTGAGGCTTGGATTATGTACGGATGGCATGAACCCTTTTGGCAATTTCAGTTCGCAGCATAGTACATGGCCAGTGGTCTTAGTGGTTTATAACTTGCCTCCTTGGTTGTGCATGAAGCGCAAGTACATGATGCCGTCGCTTCTTATATCGGGGCCCAAACAACCTGGAAATGACATTGATGTATACCTCCAGCCGCTTGTTGAAGATTTACAGAAGATGTGGAACAAAAGAGTGTTAGTATTTGATGCGTATGCTAATGAGATGTTCACTCTGTGTGCCATGCTTTTTTGTACTATGAACTATTATCCAGCTTATGGGAACTTATCTGGGTATAAGACGAGAGGAAAACAACCCTGCCCAATTTGTGTAGATGACATGAAATCTACACACCTTAAGGGCTGCAAACATGTGTATATGCGCACACGAAGGCACCTCAGACGCGACCATCCCTATAGGTTTAAGAAGAAGGCATTCGATGGGACGGTTGAAGAAGAAGTTGCTCATAGACCATTAACTGGTACTGAAGTTTATAATCAGGTGAAGGGCATTGAAACAATCTTTGGTAAACCTGCTAGTGAGGTTGATCGACCTACGGGATTATGGAAAAAGAGTCCATTTTTTGGAAACTCCCATATTGGAAAGATCTAAAGGTCAAACATTGTTTGGATGTCATGCACATAGAGAAGAATGTTTGTGAAGCTATTCTTGCGACACTTATGAATATTCCGGCAAGACAAAAGATGTTAAGGCGTCACGACTTTACTTGGAAAAACAGGGGGCTTCGACCGAGTTGTCAGGCTCGAAAAGGGACGGAAGGAAGAAGAAAGTAGTGGAGGAAAGAGTTGATGATGAAACTCAGAAAAGTAAAAAGAAGGTGGAGGATTCGGAGAAGAATTATTTGCCACCAGCTTGCTACACGATGTCACGTGCAGAGAAACGGATTTTTTGCGAGTCATTGTATATATGGCATTAAGGTCCCAACTGGCTACTCATCGAATATGAAGCGGTTTGTTACCTTAAATGGTGAATTGAAGTTATCGAGTATGAAATCTCACGATTGTCATGTCATGATGCAAGTATTCTTACCGATTGCAATTCGTGGGATACTTCCAAAGCATGTGAGGCACACCATTACCGAACTTTATTCATTTTTCCATACAATATGCAGCAAAGTCCTAGAACCGTCGACCCTCGATTCCTTGCAGGCCAGAGTAGTTGAAACTCTATGCAAATTTGAGATGTTTTTTCCCCCGCATTCTTTGACATTATGGTCCATCTCATTGTCCATCTAGTTCGAGAAATTAAGCTGTGTGGTCCAGTGTTTTTGAGGTGGTGCTATCCTTTTGAGAGATATATGGGCACTTTGAAGGATAAAGTTCGGAATCCTGCACAACCAGAAGGTAGTATAATTCAAGGGGTTGTGGGTGAAGAGATCAGTAATTTTGTGGCTGAGTATTTTGCTAGTGTTGATCCTGTTGGACTTCCGACATCCCGACACGAGGGCAGACTTGAGGGCAAGGGCATAATTGGTTCAAAATTGATCACACCTTCCGTAGAAAAGCGTAAACAAGCTCACTTATTTGTATTGCATCACGTAGCGCCTATCCATCCTTATTTAAATGAACATATGGAGGAATTACGTGTTAGCAATCCCGGAAAAGGAGTTAGGGCATTGACGCAAATGCATAACAAGACTTTCATTGATTGGTTTCATAAACGAGTAGTGAATGATTTGGATGAAAGTGTTCTGAAACGATCAAGTGGTTAGCATTTGGCCCTCGTGAAGCTGTACGCTCTTATGAGGGTTATGATATTAATGGGTATACGTTTTGGACTGAACGTCAAGATCTGAAGTCAACATCGCAACAAAATAGTGGTGTTTCACTTGTGGCGTCAGCTACACAATACGCAAGCTCGAAGGATAAGTCGCCTGTACATGCTGAAAGCAATTATTATGGGCGAATAGAAGAAATATGGGAGCTGGACTACTGTACTTTTAATATTTGCCTCTTGTGTTGCAAGTGGGTTGACGATAATCGACGTTGCGTAAGAAAAGATGATCCTTGCGGATTCACTCTTGTTGACCTTAGTCGTCTACGTGAAACTGAGGAGCCATTTGTAATTGCATCACAAGTTAAGCAAGTTTTTTTTGTAACTGATCCTGCTGATAATTAGTGGTCAATTGTTGTACCTGGTAAAAGGAGTATCCTCGGTATTGGTGATGTTGATAATGAGGAAGAATATGATGCATTTGAGGACCTCCCCCCTTTTACCTATCCTGAAAATAGTGTGGAAGATGATGTGAATATGTCGGAGAACTATATGCGTGTAGATCACACGGAAGGGATCATTAGGGGAAAAAAAAGGAAGGGCTGCGCAAGAAGGGCTGCGGTTTCCAAGGAAACCGCAGCCCTTTTTGTGAAGGGTTGCGGTTAGACTTAAAACCGCAGCCCTTCATGCAGTATGAAGGGCTGCGGTTTTAAGGCTAACAGCAGCCCTTTATGTGAAGGGCTACGGTTAGCCTAGAAACCGCAGCCCTTCATACACGAAGGGCTGCGTTTTCTAGGATAAGTGCAGCCCTTCCTATCCCGCCCATTTCAACCTGTGAGTTTTGCGCGCAACACACAGTAGCACTCACTCGCTAATTTCCCTCGCACACTCAGCTCACCCCTCTCCCTCACACTCACTCGCACACTCACTCCTCTCCCTCACAGTAACGGCCATCACCGGAGCACTGACACATCGCCGGAGCGCCGTCCCATTGTCGGTGCACACTTCTTCTTCTCTTCTCTCGGCGTTGCACGAGCTCCTTCTACTTCTCTTCTCTCGGCGCGCCTTGACGCCGCCACCACCACCACCACTACCGCATTGTCGGTAATTCCCCTCTCACTCTCTCTCCTCTTTGTTTTATTTAATTTCTCTTCTATTTTGTGTTGTAAAATGTGATTGTAGGGGGTGGGGGGAGGGGCTTGTGGGGAGGGTGGGTAGGGGGTGGGGGTTGGGCTGGGGATGGGGATGGCGGGGGAGGCTGGGCATGGGGTTGGGGAGGGCGGGGGGATGCTGGAAAGGGGGGTCGGGGAGGGCTGGGGAGGCCGGGCATGGGGTGGGGGAGGACGGGGATCTTTGGAAAGGGGGTGGGGGATGACCCGGGAGGGTAGGCATGGGGTGGGGGAGGGTGGGCATGTTCACCTTATAAGAAAGCAAGTTTACGTGATGAAGGTGAACGAAATGTGGTGACGGGAAATGTTTCTAAGACAAAAAATCCACTTATTATCGATCCGAGAGGTGGTGCGGAGCCTTACTACGCCATGCTTTTGGTTACATGAGTGCGCTAGCGATTTACCCGATGAAAGCGCAATTGAGGTTGCTTTGGGAAGCAACAATTCCACTACCTTGAGAACTCATCGACATTCATTTCAAAGGTTGATATTAAAGAATTCTTATGTGGGGTAGAGTTGAATGTTTCCATGATACAAACATTCATGAGGTAATACATAAGTATATAAATTAAATATACATATACATATATATGCCTTAAGTAGTTTTAAATCCATAATAAGTAATTGTTGGTTTACTTTTAATATAATCAATATAATTTCTCAGGTTATTATACAATGAATTGCTTGCAACATCTAGTGCAATGTTTGGTTGGTTATGTCCAAACATAATACGAGATGACAATTGCTTACAAAACAAAGCCGAAGTGAAAGAGTATCTCGACATGAGTTTCAAAGCATCATCTCGTTTTGGATATCATCAGATCATTCTTGTTCCTTATATTGAAAAGTATGCTTGTTAAACTCACTTTACTTTTATTATTCGATACTTAAATTGACCTATTAATTGTTCTACGATTAATAATAACTATATTTTCTTGTTGTAGGGCTCATTGGACACTCGCTTGCGATATGTTTGTCACGTAACGAAGTCTACCACTTTGATTCTTTGCGTCGACAACCACCACGGACCTTACTAATCAAATCATTGTTAAATAGGTAGCCTAATCGAAACTCAATATATGCGCACTTATTAATATTACACATTATTCATCATCTTTAAATATATAAACAGTTAGTACATCTAATCTTATAATAATGTTGTTGATGTAGTGTGATGAAGCATATTAGTGCAACAGACTTCGAGCACCAAAAGCTCCCTGTTTGGATATCGATCGAGGTAACATGACTAATTTATTTGTCCTTATATAGAAACACTTTTAGCCACATACTACACATCTAATTAACATGAATGTCATTGGATGCATCCTTTGGTGAACATTTAGTGTCCGCAACAAGAAGATGGACTTGCATGTGGCTATTACGTGCCGAGGTATATGTTCGATATCGTCAACCGGTGCACTAACGCCGATGATCTTCAAAAGGTATGTAACTTATTAGTATATGTTAGTTTAGATTAGATCGATTGGTAATAGGTATTAATTGGTTTAGAAACCAAAGTAGCACATGCATATATTTGGGAACGAAAATGTCATTTCTAGGCCTATTTTTGCCTTTTACGCTTCCAAATCGTATTTATCGAGTCATTTAACCCCAAATTCATTTTTAACATGATAATATGAGGCATAATGTAACTATTGTGTAGATTTTTAGGTTTGCAATTGCTTGTAGGTTGAATTTTGGGAACGAAAAAGGGCATTTTAGGCCTATTTTTGCCTTTTCGCGTCTAATTCGTACTTATCGCTTCATTTAACTCCATTTTCTTTTTCAATTTGATAATATAAGGTATAATATAACTAGTGTGTAGAGTTTTAGGCTTGCATTTGTTTTTGATTGAATTTCGGGAAGGTATATGTCATTTTTAGAACTACTAACTACGGTACGTAAATGATTGAATTCTTATATTATGTGTTTATTCCTTGGTTGTTTTGCAAGGTTTATATGAATAACACACCACGTTTGAGGGCCTTCACCACGGACGAATTACATGAAGTTCGGGATAAGTCATGGCCCCACATTTGCGATGATTGCTTATGATACATCTACTAGTTTGTATTAATTCTATGTACGATTTTCACATTATTAAATATATACATATTTAAAGTTAATTATTATATTACGTTCAAAAACTTGTCATATATTATTATTGCAATTTGATCGGGTTTTTTTTGTGTCGAAGGGAGGTTTTGGGTTGGGTCTTGGGGTGGTCGGGCAGCGAATGGGTGGAGGAGGTGGCGGAGGGTGGGGTGGGGTGGGGGTGCGGGGAGTGAAGGGGGTGGGGTGGGGGCGGGGGGCGGGGCGGGGGCGGGGAGTGCGGGGGTGGGCGGGTGTGCAAGGGGGTGGGGAAGTGGGGGGTGGGAGTGCGGGGGGTGGGCGGGGTTGGGGTGAGGGGGCGCGGGGGGTGGGCGGGGGGTGGGGTGTCTTGGGGTGGGCGGGGGGTGGGCGGGGGTGGGGGTCTTGGGGTGGGCGGGGGTGGGGTGTCTTGGGGCGACGGGGGTGGGCGGGGGGTGGGCGGGGGTGGGGGGTCTTGGGGTGTGCGAGAGGGTGAGGTGTCTTTGGGGCGGGGGGTGGGCGGGGGTGGGGGGGGCTTGGGGTGGGCGGGGTGGGGTGTGGGGTGTCGGGGGTGGGCGGGGGGGTGGAGGGTGCAATTTATTTTTAAAAAAAAAAAATTGCATGTGAAGGGCTGCGCCCTTCACTTAAGTAGGGCTGCAGTTTAGGCTTAAAACCGCAGCCCTTCACATAGAGAAGGACTGCGGTTTAAGCCGAAAACGCAGCCCTTCAAGCTTATAAGGGCTGCGTTTTTGGCCTAAACCGCAGCCCTTCGTTGTGAAGGGTTGCGGCTAAGAAAACCATGACCCTTCTTATCTATCAAGGGCCGCTATGGAAAGGGCCGGCGGCAAAAACCCTTAGGGTTGTTTTGACCGCAGCCCTTCCTTGTTTTTCCACTAGTGGATACATGTACTTGAGGATCCTAAGAAACGGCAGAAGGTCAATAAATCATGAGACATAAACTCAGGTCTGTGTAATTTCTCCAAGTTGTAATTCTTTTTTAACATGATTATATGAGGTATAATGTACCTATTGCGTAGAGTTTTAGGCTTGCATTTGTTGTTGGTTGCATTTCGGGAACGAAAAGGTCATTTTAGGCCTAGTTTTGCATTTTTGCTTCCAAATCGTACTTATCGAGTCATTTAACCCCAAATGCATTTTGAACATGATAATATGAGGCATAATGTAACTATTGTGTAGATTTTTAGGTTTGCAATTGTTGTAGGTTGAATTTTGGGAACGAAAAGGGCATTTTAGCCCTATTTTTGCCTTTTCGCGTCCAATTCGTATTATCGCTTCATTTAACCCCAATTTCATTTTGAACATGATAATATGAGGTATAATGTAACTATTATGTAGATTCTTAGGCGTGCATTTGTTGTTGGTTGTATATCGGGAACATAAATGTGATTTTACCCCTATTTTTGCCTTTTCGCCTCCAATTCATGTTTCTCGAGTCATTTAACTCCATTTTCTTTTTGAAAATGATAATATAAGGTATAATATAACTAGTGTATAGAGTTTTAGGCTTGCATTTGTTTTTGATTGAATTTCGGGAAGGTATATGTCATTTTTTAGAACTACTAACTACGGTAAATGATTGAATTCTTATATTATGTGTTTATTCCTTGGTTGTTTTGCAAGGTTTTGATAAGTGCGTTTCTAACGCACTTTATTACCTTCTTTTGGCTTGTTTTAGCTCCCTTTTCCTCCTTTTCTTCCTTCTTTCTCCTCACTTTTCCCTTCTATTTCATTCACGTGATCATACTTGGTCATAGTGACATTTTGCTAGGTTTTCGATCTATTTCGATCGAATTTCTAGCACATATGCTTTCACCATGTTTGTTCGTGTTTCTATTGCAGGTATTGCCCTTTTCGGGGTCGAGAAATGCGAGACATGGCATAAGGGATCGAGCTAGAGGCTGAAAGGTAGCCTGAGGTGCGCTTGGTATGCCCCGCACACGATGGTGCGCCCGCACAAGCCACTGGTGCGCCCGCACCATCGACCCACTCTGGAGCACAAAAAGACTACATTGGTGCGCCCGCACCTTAAATTGGGTGCGCCCGCACCTTAAATTGGGTGCGCCCGCACCTTCATCTCGGTGCGCCCGCACCATTTGACGAAGAGAATTCCACCCCCGAGACGAAGACTCGGGTGCGCCCGCACCTGAAGTCTGGTGCGCCCGCACCTGAGCAAGGTGCGCCCGCACCTCCTTTTGGTGCGCCCGCACCTCACGATCCGGAAAGAAAACATTCGATCATTAAACCCTCTTTTGGAGAGGAGTAAAGGGGTTACGCTTTATTTCTAGTTTCTACACAATATTCTAGGGTTTGTATTAGAGAGAAAACACTTTAGTTTGATTGAGATTTGAGAATTGTTGATCATAGTTTGTGATTTCCAATACATTCAAGGTACTTTTCATTCAATTCAATTCAAAGTTTTAGTTTTTATTTCATTCTCTTGGTGTTTGTTTATGTTCTCATATTATTTAAGATCTTCATTCTCTTAGTTTAATAATTGCGATTTCTATTAGTTTAATAATTTCTTAATCATGTTTAACCTTAGATTAGTCATAGATTCATTGTTTAATTGCTTTAACTCCATGATTAGTGAGTAGTTTCATATCTAGGGTTAGGGTGAAAGTATGAATTAGGGTTTTAAAAATGTTGTTGATGTGATTGTGATGTATGGAGAAGTTTATGCATTGATCTTGGTGTTTTGAGACCTTAGGATAGATATTGATCACATTTATACTTTGGTATTTTGATTTCAAATGTTCTTAAATCGGATTTTGAACTCTTTTATCATCCCCAAGAATCAACTTAATTTCTATACCAAGATATTGGGTGGAAATTAAGGGATCCTTCATTAGGGGTTTTCCAAACTTATCGAATCTCTTAATCAATTAACTAAAGACCATTCGAGAGAGGATTTAGTTGATAGATTAAGCGATTACTCTTGAGGACCATTCGAGAGAGGACTCAAGTATTTTAGAGGAGAACTAAACCTTGCGTAATCGTCTTCGTTGCTTCACAATCGCATTAACAATCATCATCCGTTCTTATTCATACTAGTAGCCTTAACTCTAGTGTCTTTATTTGATATTTAAACTCGTGATTTTTGCTTGTTCTAGCCGATAGATAGTCTTAATTGTTACCAAACATCTTTTAAACCCCCAAATACCTTTCAATTAGGTAGTCTAGACTAGATAGACTCTAATCAATCCCAATTTCCCTGTGGATCGACCCTTGACTTGCCCTTACTATTCTCTTAGTAATTGCTTGTTAGGACTACAAATATTGTTTGGGAAGCGGTTTTTAGTGCCTTAACGACACACTAAAAACCTCTTATCAAAATGGCGCCGTTCTTGGGAAGTCGTGCTATTGAATGAAGTATATTTTAGTTTAGTTTGCTTAGTTGATTCTTCTTTTATTTTCTTTTTTAACTCGTGGTTGTTATTTGCTAATCCTCTCGCTTAGCTTTGTTGTGTTACATGAGAAGAAGAACTCACGGTTCACCCACATTGCCTCTAGATCTTGAAATCGACCGTACGTTGCGAAAGCTTCGGAAGAATTTGGGAAATCTGACTTTGGGTTCCGAGCCTTCTTCACCAATCTCAAGTACATCAAGTGAAGTTGAATCAGAAATGGGTGAAGCAAATCCACAACTGTTTAGGGATTTCGGAATCCGGGTTCCTATGTTCTTCAAGGTGGAATTCGACTCCCTACCACCACTACAAATTTCAAGCATTCACCCTCGGCATACTCGGATGGTGAAAGCAGAGCGATTTGTGGGGGGTCGATGAAGATCCTCTAGACCATCTCGACGAGTTTCTAGAGATCTCGTGCCATGATAACCACTAATGATGTCTCTCCCGACTACATCAAGATGCACCTGTTCGGTCCTCTCTTACCTGGAAAAGCAAAGTCATGGCTCAAGAGCTTGCCCGCTAATTCCCTCACTACATGGGAAGAAGTCACGATGGCATTCTTGAAGAAATACTTCCCTGAGTGGAAGATCATGGACATAAGGAGGAAAATCTCCTCATTTGAGCAAGAGAACGATGAGACACTTGCCGAAGCTTGGGAGCGGTTCAAGGAGATGATCCGTTCATGCCCACACCATGAGTTCAACAAGAATCTACTAATGCGATTCTTCTATGATGGTCTTGATCCGATTTCACGGGCCAATCTTGATGCTGGAGCGGGAGGTCAACTATCTAAGATCCCGCAAGGACAACTTGAGTCCACAATCGAGGAGGTGATCAAGAACTACTCATGGGGTGGAAGACGAAGAGGTGCTCAACCTAAGAAGAGCGGAAAGTTTGAAATTGATCCCATGGATCAAATTCAAGCTAAGATGGACCAACTCGATAAGAAGCTCTCCAAGATCAATCTTGCATCGTCTACTCCTTCACAGGTAAACTCTTTTTCTTGTGATATTTGTGGTGGTACTAACCATGATACTTCTTATTGTGGAGGTACCCATTCGGAGCATGTGGCGGCAATCAATGCAAGAGGAGATGGATATCGGGGAATCAAGGGTATAGGAACAATCAACAAGGAGGTTGGAGACAACCTCAACAAAACTACACCCAAGGATTCAACCAACCTCAACAAGGATGGAATCAACCTCAACAAGGGTACAACCAAGCTCACAACCAAGGGTTTGCGCAAGGGTATAACCAAAACCAAAACTATAACCAAGGTGGTTCCTCCTCACAAGGGTCAAACACATACCAAGCTCCACATCAAAGGACCAACAACCCAAAACCTCCCTCCAACCTTCCTTTCCCCAAACAAAATCCCGAACCTACACCATCTTCCGATCCCACCTCTCTCCAAATTCTCCAACAACTCCAATCCATGAACCAAATTCTCCAAAACCATGAGCAAAGGTTTCAAGAGCTACAAGCCCACAACAAAATGCTTGAAACCCAAATTGCCCAAGTAGCCGAGAAGAATCCCTCCACCCCCACAAATCAACTTCCAGAGCCAACCCATTCCCAACCCCAACCTCCATCAAGCCAAAGCCATTCATTTGAGGTCGGGAACAAGTTATGCGGGTCCTAAGATGCCGAATGGGGAGTTAGAGCAGGATGGAGAAGCTGAGATTGTTGAGAAGGAGGATGGAGCTGAGGAAACTGAGAAAGAGGACGTTGAGGAGAAGGATGAGTCACATGTTCAAGTTGGTGACAAAAACACATTGCCGTCACCTCCACCAACCAAATCCTATGTGCCTCCGGTTCCCTATCCTCATAGGTTGGTAGAGAGAAAGTCGAGTGACAAGTTCACTAAATTTCGAATGTGATGAAGAGCCCGCAAATCAACATTCCATTCCTTGAGGCTATGTCTCAAATGCCGCCTTATGCTAAATTCTTGAAAGAGATCCTCTCCAATAAGCGCAAACTTGAAGATGAGCTTATCTCCCTACCTTACCAAGTGAGTGCTCTTGTGCAACGAACTATGCCCAAGAAGCAAAGAGATCCCGGGAGTTTCACCTTGCCAGTGAAGATAGGTGACTTAGAACCTAAGGGTGCACTGGCCGATCTGGGAGCTAGTGTCAATTTGATGCCTCTTTCTATTGCAAAGCACCTGAAATTTCTTCTTCATCCTACGCGCAAAACGATTCAATTGGCGTACCGCACCGTGAGAGTCCCTTGTGGTGAGTTGGAGGATATACCGATTCAAGTCGGGCATGTGTTTGTACCCATGCGACTTTGTGGTGATGGATATGGAGGAAGATCCCGAGACTCCTCTTATTCCGGGAAGAGAAGCTCAAGACTTTGGGTGCCGTGATAAACCGCAAAAACGACACAATCACGGTTGAGGTAGCTAATGAGCGGGTGGTGTTCGAGTTCTCTAAGACACCGAAGAGGCCTATGATGGAGAAAATTTGCCTGGGTAAGCCTAGTGGAAGATGAGGTGGAGGACACCATGAGTGTGGATGATTCTCGGGAGCGATATGTATGCCGCACTTTCCGACACCCTTAACTTGGACATGGAAGAGGACACGCAATATGAGGCGTTTGAGGTTCTAGCCGCATCATCCACCGAAAAAGAGGAGTGTTCTAAGCCTCCTCCCAAGGCAGAGTTCAAACCCCTTCCCCTTCTCTCTTAGATATGTTTTTCTTGATGATGCATGTACTTATCCCTGTTATTGTCAATTCGAGTCTTGATGACATTTCTATATCAAAACCGATTGGAATTTTGCAAAAATATAAGGATGTCATTGGGTATTCGATTGATGACCTTAAGGGGATAAGCCCTTCTCTTGCTATGCATCGTATCCATCTCATCGATAGTAATGCCTCCTCCATCGAGCATCGAGAAGGCTCAATCCCAACCTCAAAGAGGTTGTTAAAAGGAGATCTTGAAACTACGTGACGCGGAATCATTTATGCTATCTCGTATAGCAAGTGGGTGAGCCCGATTCACGTGGTTCCAAAAAAAGGAGGCATGACTATAGTTGAGAATGAGAAAGGAGAAACAATCTCAACTAGGACTCCACCGGGTGGAGAGTCAGATTGATTACAGGAAACCGAACAAATCCACCCGGAAAGATCATTTCCCCTTCCCTTCATTGACCAAATGTTGGAGAGGCTTGCTCGTCATTCACACTTCGTTTTCTTGATGGTTATTCCGGATTCTTTCAAATCCCCATTCATCCTGGATGACCAAGAGAAAACCACCTTTACTTGTCCGTATGGGACATTTGCATATCGAAGGATGCCCTTTGGTTTGTGTAATGCCCCATCCACTTTTCGTAGGTGTATGACAGCAATCTTCTCGATATGCTAGAAGATTCCATTGAAGTCTTCATGGACGACTTTAGTGTGTGTGGTTCGTCTTTTGACACATGTCCGGTTAATCTTGAAGTTTGTGTTAAAAAAGGTGTCAAGAGACGAACCTTGTACCGAATTGGGAAAAGTGTCACTTTATGGTCGAGGAAGG
This sequence comes from Beta corolliflora, assembly GCA_947648045.1. Lineage (NCBI taxonomy): Eukaryota > Viridiplantae > Streptophyta > Magnoliopsida > Caryophyllales > Amaranthaceae > Beta > Beta corolliflora. Next base: position 101,177 of record CANSZD010003710.1, read on the forward strand.
CATTGTACTTGGGCATAAAGTGTCGAAAAAAGGGTATCAAGTAGATCCGGCAAAGGTTTCGGTTATTGAGAAGCTTCCGCCACCGAACTCCGGTGACGGGAGTTCGTGCTTTCCTTGGACATGCTGGTTTTTACCGACGTTTCATCAAGGATTTCTCTCAAATAGCCAAACCATTGACGAATCTACTTCGTAAAGATGTTGATTTTGCGTTTGATGAGTCTTCGTACTAAGGCTTTTGAAACTCTTAAGAAAGCCCTTACTTCGCCCCATTGTGCAAGCTCCGGATTGGAGCTTGCCTTTGAACTAATGTGCGATGCTAGTGACTTTTCAAGTGGGAGTTGTTCTTGGGCAACGCAAGGAAGGGAGGCTACATGTGATAGCCTATGCAAGTAGGACTCGGATGATGCTCAACGAAACTATGCAACTACGGAAAAGGAAATGTTGGCCGTGGTATTTGCTTTTGACAAGTTCCGTTCCTACTTGACATGTAATAAGGCAAGTGGTGTATACGGATCATTCTCGCGGTCCCGTATTTGATGAGTAAGAAGGATGCTAAGCCTAGGCTCATTAGGTGGGTGTTGCTTCTTCGAGAGTTTGATTTTGAGATGAAAGAGAAGAAGGGGACGGAGAATGTGGTAGCCGACCATCTTTCACGCCTCCCTCCCGACAACTGAGAAGATTCCTATCGAGGACGATTTGAGAGAAGAAGCCTTGTTCGCCATTATGAACAATGAGGTTCCATGGTTCGCCGATTATGCAAATTATCTCGGCTTGTGGGATTGAACCTCATGGTTTTACTTCCCAACAAAGGAAGCGGTTCTTTAAAGAAGTTTCGAGGTTCTACCGGGATGACCCGCTCCTTTTTAAGAAGTGTGCCGATGGCATGTTTAGGAGGTGTGTTCCTAATCATGAGATGGCCTCGGTTTTGCATCATTGCCATACTTTGGCATGTGGAGGACATGGTGGAGCAAGCAAACCTGTTGCTAAGGTGCTCCAATGTGGTATGTTCGGCCAACATTGCATAAGGATGCCCGAACATTTGTGGTGGCTTGTGATAGATGTCAACGGAGTGGTGGCATCACAAAGCGACACGAGATGCCTCAACCAGAACATTCTTGAGGTCGAGCCGTTTGATGTCCGGGGGGGTCGATTTTATGGGCCCATTCGTTCCTTCCCGTGGGAATGTATATATTCTTGTTGCGGTCGACTACGTGACCAAATGGGTGGAAGCCATTGCCTCTCCCACCAATGACCATAAGGTAGTCACCAAGCTTCAAGAAGATCATCTTCCCTCGATTTGGGGTGCCCCGTGTATTGATCGCTGATGGTGGTTCACACTTCGCCAAAAAGCAATTAGAAGCCTTATTGAAGAAATACGGGGTGAATCACAAAGTAGGTCTTCCTTACCACCCCCAAACACAAGGCCAAGTTGAGGTTTCGAATCGAGAGGTTAAAAATGTTCTTGAGCGTGTGGTCAATAGGACACGAAAGGATTGGTCTTTGAAACTTGATGACGCTCTTTGGGCTCTTCGCACGGCTTTTAAGACGCCCATAGGCACCACTCCCTATCGCCTTGTGTATGGCAAGGCATGTCATTTGCCGGTTGAGCTTGAGCACAAGGCTTGGTGGGCGCTAAGGAGCTCAACATGGATCTACACTTGGCGGGAGAAGCTCGAAAAGAAAGGCTAGTAGAACCGGAGGAATTTCGTTTTGACGCTTATGAGAGTTCTAGACTATACAAAGAGCAAACGAAGAAATGGCACGACAACCGGATTCAACAACGAGAATTCCGGATTGGGACAAAGTCTTGTTGTTCAACTCAAGACTAAAGCTTTTCCCCGAAAGTTAAAGTCAAAGTGGTCGGGTCCCTTCTCCGTGTCAAGACTACTCCTTATGGGGCTTATGAGGTTATGGGTGAGAACGGTCCATTCCGGGGGTGAACGGTCAACGTTTAAAGCTCTACCATGATTCGCATGTCGTTGGCTCCATTGGTTGCTTGATTCTTCGCTCACCCGAGCAACTCTCATGATGGATGTATCCTTTTTAGTCAAGCTAATGACTTAAAACAAGCGCTACACGGGAGGCAACCCGTTTCTCTTCTTTCCTCTCTTTCATTTCTTTTATTTTTCCTTTGTTAGTTACGGTTTTGATTTATCATCACCATGAGAGGTACATTGGAACATCTGAATTTTTATGAGAAGTTGAGTGAATTGAGTGTTTTGGAGACGAAATATGTACACATCGGGACGGGTTAGGTGCTCCCCGCACCACTTCGTCGACCGAGTTTGACAAAAACAAGAGACTTTGGTGCGCCCGCACCTCGACGTGGTGCGCCCGCACCAAAGCCTACGAAATATTTTTTGAAAAAAAAAAAAAAAACGAAGGGAGAGGTGCGCCCGCACCTCCCGTTGGTGCGCCCGCAAAGAATCGTATTTTTTTTGAAAAAAAATTTCGGTTGGTGCGCCCGCACTGGGGGAGAGGTGCGCCCGCACCAAACCTACTGGGCAATATTTTCTAGCCTCTCTCTCCTCTTTTCCTCACATTTTCCAACTCTCTCTCACACTCACTCTCTTTCTCTCTCTTCCTCCTCCTCTCTAGATCCGGCGACTTTACACCCTTTTCCTAGGCGACTTTCAAGGGCAAATCTCCCCAAAATCTTCATCACCATCTTCTCTACAACATTCAAAGCACAAAAATTGGGGGTTTTGCAAGGATTCGATTTCTAGGGTTTCAAAATTGGGGATTTTCATCTCCATGTTGGTAACTCCCTTCTAATCTTTGCTTTTTCATCAATAATCTACTAAATTGGACTTCTAGTATGTTTTCTTTTCGATTGCATGCTTGTTTTTCCTAATTTCTTTTGATTGTTCATGAACTTTTGTCATTTTTGTGTTTGGTGATGTGGTGAACATATGCAATTTTTGTGGTTTGTGATAAATTCATAATATTCTTACTTTGTGAGAACTACATTGCTTGAAATTGTGAGGTGTTGTTGCTTTATGTGCATAATTGTGGTTGGTTTGGCTAAATTGGCTTGAAAGTCTCTTTGAGTGGTGAAACTCTTTCATTGCTAGCAACTTTGTTGCTACTAATTGTGGATGGCTAGCCGGGTAGATCTTAGGCTTAGTTTTGATTTTTCTTTTTGTGTGTTTTTGTTTTTTTTTCTTTTGCGTGTTTCTTTGTGTAGAGAGTCCGCTTTGTGGTTGTGTCTTTGCAGCCAGATCATCACTTCTCCTTCCCTTTTGCCAAACATATATTCTTTTTCACCATGGGAAGAAGTGGTGGTGAAGGCTCATCCAGTGTCTAAGCGAGCAAAGACGGGGTCCTCTTCACAAGGACCTTCGTCTAGCTCGCATCCCCCTCCCCTTTATGCTCTAAAGTTTCCAAACGCCGCTCATAAACAAATTTTCCAACAACTTTCGAGCGCACGTTTCGTCCCCACTAAGTTCTATGACCTCATTACTCGCAACTACCTTAACATCGAGTCGATGATAAGGGAGATGGCAACTAATGTCGGGTTATCTGACTTCCTCGATATTCGTGAACCTACTTACGATCAACTCACCTCGAAGTTTTTGAGTACGTTGAACGTAAGTAATGTGACAAGTGCTCTAACTATTCAATTTCGCATGTTTAATCAAACAAGAGCACTCGTCTTTTGACGAATTCCGTGAGGCGTTTGGGATGGACCCTCGAGCCCCCCGCGATGCCCCTTTGAGCGTCATCGGCGGGGATATAATGAGCAAGAGTGGTGGGCAAAGATCACCAACGGACGACTTCGTTTCGAACGAACTCGTCCAAAGCGTCGGAGATCATCCACCTTGCTCTCCGATACTTCCATAGGATGTTGGTTTACACCATCTTTCCTAAACAGGAAGTCGGGCGGTTGCGGAAGGACGAGCTCTTGGTTCTCTCGGTTGGCCACCGACGGGGCTCACCATAGAGCCCGCATTAACTTTGCCGCTCTCCTCCTCAACCGACCGCGAGAAATTCGGGGGTACAACTGGACCGGGGAGATTCTTTTGTGGTGGCATGGTCACCCGGCTAGCATCTTACCTTGACTTGACCGATGACTTGGCTCGCTTGGAAGCCAAGCATGCCTACTGTTGGCCGGCCCAACAGATTGGATGGTGCCGGCTATGCCAGATGAAATTTCGCGCAATTATAATAAGGAAAACCGCATCTCGGCTTGTGGGGGCGACCTTACTGTCATATAGGGCCCGACTTCGTTTGGGACCTCCCGCCTAACGTCGAAAACCGTTGGCGGGTTCCCCCGCCCATGACATCCCACGGGCTATCCCCGAGCCCATGCCTATGGCGATCGATCCCCGCGTTCCGAGAGGTCCGAGGCCCGACCACCGCATTCCCGAGAGTGAGGTGGCCGAAGCTTCTTCCTCTCAATCTTTCGACATGAGTTCTCGTCATGGCAGCCTTAGCGCAGATGCGAGCCTCTCAGAGGCCAATCACCATGCGGTTACGGCTACTCTTGCCAGGTATCCGCACCGACTCCGGACCATGTGTCTAGGGTGGCTTGGCGCACTCACCTCGCCAATGTCCACTCCGGACATGAGCCTTCCTTCCCTAACCATCCCCACTACCCCCTTCTTTCGACCCTCGAGAAGGGCCATTTGAGGAGCCTTCATTCCGTCCTTACCCCCCACTACCCATCCTACTATGATGGGTCCTCTCGGTGGGTATTTCCCCCTTACCCCCCTCCCGATGGGGGGATGGTGGGAACTATTAGGAGCTTTTCCTAACCCCCCTCCCTCTCCCCTCCTTTTGCCACTCCGAGCGGAGTTTTGCTTAAGCTTGGGGGACTTGCTTGTATGTCTATATCTTAGGGAGTTTCTGGGGTCGTAGACGGTTAGAAGTTAGGGGTCTCATTGGTTTTCGGTTGGTATTGGTGATTGTTTCGTTGTGGTATTGACATCCTCCACCCCCGCCGACTTCTCTTCACATGTACAGCTGTGCTTTGGTAGTTTCTTTTTGTCTTATCCTTTTGCCTTGCTTTAAAAAAAAAAAAAAAAAAAAAAAATTATGCATTAGGATAGCTTGGTTGCATGCATGATTTCGTGGCTAAAGAGTTCATGACTTGATTGGAAGACCTTCCTTATATTAGACTTGATGATTTTGGAAGCCCTGTTGTGACTTTAGGCGTCTTTTGAAACCAATAACTTTTGGTAGAGTCTCTTTGAAATTAGGCGAGTTGGATGAATGGATTGCCTTGCCCCTTGTGCGATGAATCCCGAAGGAGAGCCAAGAACCTCGTAAGACTCACTCACAACCCTCACCATTGATCGCCTAACTTGTGACTTGCATTTTAGCTCCCCAAGATTACATAAGATGAGCCTCTAGGAGAATGATTTAGGGCGTTTCTTTTGTTAGTAATAGGAGCTACAGAGCCAAAAGCTTGAATACCCGCATGATATTCGCTTCTCAACCCATCTGAGCCTTTCTATCCTATTTTTGCTTAACCCACATAATGAGTCATGGCCAAACTTTCCCCAAAGTGGAGTACATGTGTAGTTTTTGTTGAGTTAAGTGGTTTTGATATTAAGTCTTGGTTGAAAGAGAGTTAATGTGCTTGTACGATGGTAAAAGTTGAAAAATTTTGTGAAAATGAAAGACAAAAGATATAAAAGAAAGAAAGTTCTTATTGTCCGCTTTGGTTTATTATTGAAAATGAAAAGAAAGAAAGATCAAATTGATGAGAAAAAGGAAAAAGTTCACAAAGTGAAAAAGAAACAAGTGAAATTCAAGGATATGTGTGAGAGTTCTTTAATTGAGAATAGTGTTAGGACTAGCTTGGGGGAGTATTTACCCCTAGTTTGTACTCCACTTACCCTTTTTGCACCACATTCCTAGAATATGATCCACACCCCTAACCTAACCTAGCCCCGTTACAACCTTAACAAAGCCCCCGTTGACTCCTAGATTGGTCTTGATCTATTTAGTAGTGGCGGGTGAGATTTTGTGCAAGTCATGATGAGGGTCATCAAAACATGGTGAGAGGCGAGCAATTATGGTCGAGCATCCCTAGGGAGGAGTCAAACTTGGGTCTTGGAAGTGGAGAAGAGTGAGAAATCATTCTTGGAAAGCTTTCTTTCAAAGAGACTCTGGTTGATCGGTGGATCGAGACCTTAGAGTCACTCTTGGGCTTCCTAATCATCTTCCCTCTTGTGTTTGGTTGGTCTCCTAAATCTTGATATGAACTCATTTAGCTTACATGTCATGTTTGTAACCTTGCATTTAGAGCATATAGGTTAGGTTGTTGCATGTTTCCCTTTCACTCTCATTCTTGGTTTACTTGAGGACAAGCAAAACGCTAAGCTTGGGGGGAGTTTGATAAGTGCGTTTCTAACGCACTTTATTACCTTCTTTTGGCTTGTTTTAGCTCCCTTTTCCTCCTTTTCTTCCTTCTTTCTCCTCACTTTTCCCTTCTATTTCATTCACGTGATCATACTTGGTCATAGTGACATTTTGCTAGGTTTTCGATCTATTTCGATCGAATTTCTAGCACATATGATTTCACCATGTTTGTTCGTGTTTCTATTGCAGGTATTGCCCTTTTCGGGGTCGAGAAATGCGAGACATGGCATAAGGGATCGAGCTAGAGGCCGAAAGGTAGCCTCGAGGTGCGCTTGGTATGCCCCGCACACGATGGTGCGCCCGCACAAGCCACCGGTGCGCCCGCACCATCGACCACTCGGGAGCACAAAACAGACTACATTGGTGCGCCCGCACCTTAAATTGGGTGCGCCCGCACCTTAAATTGGGTGCGCCCGCACCTTCATCCGGTGCGCCCGCACCATTTCGACGAAGAGAATTCCACCTCGAGACAAGAAGACTCGGGTGCGCCCGCACCTGAAGTCTGGTGCGCCCGCACCTGAGCAAGGTGCGCCCGCACCTCCTTTTGGTGCGCCCGCACCTCACGATCCGGAAAGAAAACATTCGATCATTAAACCCTCTTTTGGAGAGGAGTAAAGGGGTTACGCTTTATTTCTAGTTTCTACACAATATTCTAGGGTTTGTATTAGAGAGAAAACACTTTAGTTTGATTGAGATTTGAGAATTGTTGATCATAGTTTGTGATTTCCAATACATTCAAGGTACTTTTCATTCAATTCAATTCAAAGTTTTAGTTTTTATTTCATTCTCTTGGTGTTTGTTTATGTTCTCATATTATTTAAGATCTTCATTCTCTTAGTTTAATAATTGCGATTTCTATTAGTTTAATAATTTCTTAATCATGTTTAACCTTAGATTAGTCATAGATTCATTGTTTAATTGCTTTAACTCCATGATTAGTGAGTAGTTTCATATCTAGGGTTAGGGTGAAAGTATGAATTAGGGTTTTAAAAATGTTGTTGATGTGATTGTGATGTATGGAGAAGTTTATGCATTGATCTTGGTGTTTTCGAGACCTTAGGATAGATATTGATCACATTTATACTTTGGTATTTTGATTTCAAATGTTCTTAAATCGGATTTTGAACTCTTTTATCATCCCCAAGAATCAACTTAATTTCTATACCAAGATATTGGGTGGAAATTAAGGGGATCCTTCATTAGGGGTTTTCCAAACTTATCGAATCTCTTAATCAATTAACTAAAGACCATTCGAGAGAGGATTTAGTTGATAGATTAAGCGATTACTCTTGAGGACCATTCGAGAGAGGACTCAAGTATTTTAGAGGAGAACTAAACCTTGCGTAATCGTCTTCGTTGCTTCACAATCGCATTAACAATCATCATCCGTTCTTATTCATACTAGTAGCCTTAACTCTAGTGTCTTTATTTGATATTTAAACTCGTGATTTTTGCTTGTTCTAGCCGATAGATAGTCTTAATTGTTACCAAACATCTTTTAAACCCCCAAATACCTTTCAATTAGGTAGTCTAGACTAGATAGACTCTAATCAATCCCAATTTCCCCGTGGATCGACCCTTGACTTGCCCTTACTATTCTCTTAGTAATTGCTTGTTAGGACTACAAATATTGTTTGGGAAGCGGTTTTTAGTGCCTTAACGACACACTAAAAACCTCTTATCAGGTTTATATGAATAACACACCACGTTTGAGGGCCTTCACCACAGACGAATTACATGAAGTTCGGGATAAGTTGGCGTCCCACATTTGTGATGATTGCTTATGATACATCTACTAGTTTGTATCAATTCTATGTACACTTTTTACATTATTAAATATATACATATTTAAAGTTAATTATTACGTTCACAAAACTTGTCATATATATATTATTGCAATTTAATCGGTCTTTTTTTGTGTCGAAGGGAGGTTTTGGGTGGGGGGCTGCCATGGGGTGGGGGTGCAGGGGGTGGGGGGTGCGGGGGCTGGCAGGGTGGGGCGGGTCTAGCGGGGGTGGCAGGGGGGGGGGGGGGTGGGGTGGGGGTGGCGGGGGGGCGGGGGGGGTGTGCTTGGGGGCAGGGTGGGGGGGGGGGTGGGGCTGGGGGGGGCTGGGCCGTGTGGGTGGTGGGGGGGGGTGGGGGGGGTGGGGTGGGGTGGGTCGACGGGGTGGCGGTGGGTGGGTGGGGAGGGGTGGCAGTGGGGGGCGGGGTGGGAGTGCAGGGGGTGGGGGCAGGGGGGCGGGGTGGGCGGGGGGTGGGTGGGGGTGCGGGGTGGGAGTGCGGGGGTGGGGTGGGGGGGGGTGGGGGTGCAGGGGGTGCAGGGGGTCTTGGGGTGGGGGTGGCAGGGGGTGTTGTGGTGGGGGTGCCGAAGCTTGGGGTGGGGGGTGCGGGGGTCTAGGGGGGTGTGTCTGGGGGCAATAAGGGATGGGGGCAGATTTAATTCTATTTTTTAAAAAAAAAAATTGAATTTGAAGGGTCACGGTTTTAAGCTTAAACCGCAGCCCTTCACTTAAAAAGGGCTACTGGTTCATGCTTAAAACCGCAAATGCGTTCGGTTAAAGAAGAGGGCGGTTTAAAACGCAGCCCTTCAAACTTAGAAGGGTGCGTTTTTGGCCTTAACCGCAGCCCTTCTTATCTAATGTAGGGCTGCTATGGAAAGGGCTGCTGGCCAAAAACGTAGCCCTTAGGGCTGTTTTGACCGCAGTCCTTCCTTATTTTTCCACTAGTGATAGTCCAATTGAAGACTCAGAGATGGGTGAAGAGAGAACGTTGAAGGAATTGGGAGCTCCCAAGCTAGATGATGAACCTCTCTGCATTGTTTTTCCAACTTTGGAGAAACCCTTGAAGCTGAACTCAGGTTTTCTTAATCTTCTTCCCAAATTCTATGGGAACGCAGGTGAGGATCCTCATAGACATTTAAAAGAATTTATAGTTGTTTGTTCAACTATGAAACCTGAAGGAATTCAACAAAATCATGTAAGATTGCATGCTTTCCCATTTTCCCTACATGATTTAGCTAAAGATTGGTTGTATACTTTGTCTTCTGGTTCCATTACGACCTGGGACACCTTACAAAAAGCTTTTCTTGAAAAATTCTTTCCCGCAAGTCGTATTGGATCCATATGAAAGGAAATATGTGGAATTAGACAACATGCTTCAGAATCACTTTATGAATATTGGGAACGTTTTAAAAGATTATGTGCTTCATGTCCACAACATCAAATAACTGATCAACTGTTGATTCAATATTTTTATGAAGGATTGTTGCTTAATGATAGGGGTATGATTGATGCTGCTAGTGGTGGGGGCATTAGTAGACAAAACACCAACTCAAGCTAGGAATTTAATTGCTAACATGACCCAAAACACTCAACAACATAGCACTAGAAATGACGTTAAAAGAGTAAATGAAATTGACTTAAGTGGTTTAAAATCTCAATTGCAAGAAAATGCTCAACAAATTGCTACTTTGACCACTTTAGTGTCTAAAATTGTTGTTAGTAATGAGTCTTAAGCTAGAGTATGTGGTATATGTTCTGATTTTTCTCATGTTACTGATGCTTGTCCGACTATGCAAACTGAAGATGTTAATGCCTTATGAGGTTTTTCCAATCAAAGAAAATACGACCCTTATTCACAGACTTATAATGAAGATTGGAAAGATCACCCAAATTTTAGGTATGGAACTAGACCACAATTTTCACAAACTAATCAACCTAGGCAATTTGGTGAGCAAAACCCCCTACCCTAATCTTCTGGCCCATCTTTAGAAGGCATGATGAAGCAACTTGCAACTCAAATAGGCCAAGCACATAACCAAAATATCGAGTACCAAAAGAAAACTGATTCTCATCTTCACCACCTTGATACACAAATTAGCCAGATTTGTACTTCTTTAAGTAATATAGAAAGCCAAGTTTCGTGCAAAACTACCATCTCAACCTTAGCCAAATCCAAATAAACAAGTAAATGCAAGTAATGATCAAAGGAAAGGAAACCAAGGAGCAAGCTTTAGAACCTCTTAATGAACAAGACTTTAGGACTAATCCAAGTGGGGGACTACAAGAAAATAGAATTCCATTATTTGATGCGATAAAGGTGGTTCCTAAATATAGCAAGTTATTCAACAAATACTTCACTAACTCAAAACCGGACAAGAGCCATCAAGTCTCGTTTTGACACCCTTTATCGCACCACCCCCAAAGTGTGAGGATCCTGGATCATTCTCTATTCCTTGTAGGATAGGTGAGCATATATTTTGCCAATGTATGCTAGATTTAGGTTCTGCAGTTAATATTATGCCAGTTTCCTTTTATGATGAGTGTAAGATGGGACCATTAAAAACATCTAATGAGATACTTACTATGGCTGATGGCAGTAATGTTAACACAATTGGATTGCTTGAAAATACTCTTGTTCAGATTAGACACATGTTCTTTATAGTTGATTTTGTTGTTCTTGATATGAAGCATGAGTCTGAAATATTGCTCGGCAGACCATTCCTAAAAACTGCAAGGGCATTGATTGATGTTGCTAACGATTATGTCATTCTTGAGAGCAATGGGGAGAGACTACAGTTGAACATGTTTGAGGAACATGCTTTAAATATAGAGGCAAATGCTACTGATTATGCTACTTATTGTCTTGCACAGGTTGGCGTAGAAAATTTAGAGACTTTATTAGATGGGATGGTCAGTAATATAGGCCTCGAACAACTGCTTATGGATGCTCTCAATGAAGTCAATTTGCAGGAATGATGAACGCACTACGTCGAGCCAACGACATAAACTAAGGGCGCTACTGGGAGGCAACCCAATACTGCTATTATTGCTTTCTCTTGTTACTTCCTTTTATTTTCTTATGGTTCTTTCAGTTTTATACTAATCATTCATGCCTTATGCTTATCATAGCTAGGAAATCTAGTCATATTCTAACGTGTTTTTGCTCTCCTATACCGTCCTGTTTTACTGTCCACCAGCACCAATCAGTTTCTACTTGCCACCTTCGCATCTCATGAGTGATACTCTAGAAGAGGTGAAGCAATCAGAGTTTCCAAACTAGCTTCATATTAGGACGACAGGACATTAAAGCAACATATATGAACAAGGCAGCCCGCTATGATCTCCATTATTATTTCTCTTTGTTGAAGAAAGATGCACATAACCAGCTAAGTTCTCTCATTCTTTAGTTTAATTCTTTTTCATTGAGGACAATGCAAATTCTAAGTGTGGGGGGGAGATAAATGGTGACAAATTTCAATTTTGAGCTGGACATTTGGTGAATTGGCAAAATCATAGGCTGGATTGTGTTTTGTGCTGGCATTATATGATGTATAATTTTATTGGTTAAACACAGTTTCTGGTATCCATGACTTTAAGTTATAAAAATTGGGATATGTCCTGTTTTAGGGTAAGTGCTGCTAAATTTTCTGTAGAATTTTTATTTTATTTAATTAGTTAAAAAAATAAAAAAAATAAAAAAAAAGAAGAAATTGTGCTTTTGTTTGCATTAGTTATAGGACTTTAGTTGCATTTAATTTATGATTTCCACCTCTTAACTTCCTAAGGAATGGCGATTAGTAAGTTGATAAGAAACTCTAATCTAACTTGTTTTTGAAATAAAATAATTTTTTTCGAATTAAAATATTTTGGGAATGTTATATAATTGGAAACGGATAATCGAACTTGAGAGATTTATAATACAATTGCAAAAAAAATTCTTCCTTCTCTTAAATAAGCTGGCTAGATAAATAGACCAAACCTTGTGAGCTTCTGAGCCAATTAGACTGACTCATCTGCATCAGTCTCATTATTTTCTTTCTTGTGTGATAGTTCCTCAATGAAGTGTGGCTCTTGAACTTGACTTGGTACTCTTTGAGACTTTTGTGACAAATGCTATGATGAAATGATTTAGGCATTCTTTTCGTTTTTTTTTAAGCCTCAGAGATTCTCTTTCATATAATATTCTCCTTTCTTTAGCCCTTTTGAGCCTTAAATCCCGTGTTTATTTGCTAACCATACATTACAAACTTGCGGCCTCCTACAGATTATACCCATGCTTGGCTAAGGGGAGTTATTATATATTGAGTTTGTATTGTAAGAGTGCGTTATGATAGAGATATATTATTGAAAAAAAAAATAGAAAACAAGGGTTATGAAAAATTTTATTATTGAAAAATATCAAAGAAAATAAATGTTTGAAAGTCATAGAACGATGAAAATGCTATGAAATATCCATATAAGTGTTATAATGGCATTACATGTGAAGGATACGGTGAATAATATGAAAAGAAAAAAAAGAGTGGAGTTTGTTGTGACTGAATCATCTTGAGTCATGTAATTTTGCTCCCTTTAGCTTGGCGTCTTATTAACTCCACATTCCTAAATATTATTCCTACCCTTCAACCTTAGCCACATTACAACCTTTTGAAAGACCTTTTGATCTTTATGCATTTATTATGTCATTTCCAAGTGGAGAATTGAGACGATAGTCAAGTTTAAAGAAATATACTTCATCTGAAATCGACTGGTTATAGGTTTGAGTGAATATTATTTAACCCCAGACACATGAGAGTTGAGTGTACTATTTATACCTGTGAGGGTCTATTTATTGAACTTGATACGCATACATTTGTGGATTCATGCTGGAAATTTTTGAGTTGCGAAAGATAACAATTAGTTCATGAAGTATTATGAGATTTGATAGTTCGATTGTTTAAACACTAAGAGTATGACATCTCCCTTAACATTTTCTCAACGTTTTTCTGACTAACTTAAAATGTTTTAGTTTCTTGTAGTGTACTTATCTAATTTAGTTATTTCCGACAAAGAACAGTGAGGTGGTATATTAGGTCTTGCATTTAATTTCTCAGTTAATGTCATTATAATATCCATGTTTGTTAATTGGTTTGAAAACCTATGTTAATAAGGCTTTGTGGGTATGCCATCTGAAAATCCTCACGAGACCGTACTCGTCCACTAGGGTAGCCTAGGGGTTTAAAGGGCTTGTTGCACATGCTAAGTGCAATCGTGATTCCTACGACAGTGAGTAAGGTTTTTATTGCTTTCTTAGCATAGTTTTTATTTTTATTTTAGTCCAGTTTTGTTCGAGGGCGACCAAAGGCTAAGTGTGGGGGAATTTGATAAGCGTGTAATATGTTATACTTTTACTCCATAATTTTAGTCTGATATTTGTCCTTTATATGCTATTTTTATATTTTTACCGAATTTTATTCGTAGTGAATTATTTATATTCTTATTATATTTTATTGAATAATTAGCTTAAATAGTGTGTTATTCTATTGTAGGTGATTTACAAGTTCAGTTTGCTAAAGAAGACATGTAGACAACAAGATTAGAAGAAGAAGAAGAAAATGGTTCAAAGCCCAACCTCATTACACGTGAGTAGCAATATGGAACAAATAAAACCCAACTCCTCTTTTGTTTCCTACTTCTCATCAACTAGCAGCTCTAAAAAAAAGATAGAAATAAAAGTTATCTTTTTTCCTCCATATACGCACAATTAAGAGATGAGATTCCATCTAATTCTTATCATATTCTCTAATCTCTATTGGGGTATATATGACCCGTATTTTCACACCAAAAGGGACACACGCACCTACAAGAGAGTTCGTGAGATTGAAGAGAAAAGTGGGTTCATCTAAGATCGACAAATTGACAGGGATCGAAGAAGTATTGCGTTTGCGGAAGCGAATTGAGGGCAGCGACTGCGTTAGTTCGGTTCTACATTCATGAGTTTTCTCCCTTCTATTTTCAATTAGTTGTTCTTGTGATTGAACTTGATTCTATCTGAATTTATTCATGATTTCAGTTTCTTATATCTCTATTATTTGAGTCTAATTGGTTAACGCTGAGTTGATTGAATTTAATTATTTAATTTAGTATTTATACAATTCATACTATTGTTGGTTGGTTATGAAATTTGATATCTTTACTTGTAATTGGACGCAACTAGTTGTTTAGATACTCAAATTGTGCTATATGACTATTAGGCGCGGCGTTTAATAGTTGGATAGGGAGGACGACTTGAGATTAATAAGAGTGAGCGGCTCATCTTAATATTCTTAAGTGTATGAATTGTGCTAATAAAACAAGTTTATTAGGATTGGATTTGTCTTAGCAAGATTCTAGGTTTTTAGTGAGTAAGACAAGAATTGATCGCGGCGATAATTCACCAATCTAAGTGCTAAGTTAACTATTAAAGTGGTCTCAATTATAAAGGTTAAGAAGCTAAATTATGACTAAACATTCTATGATTGAATCGGGAATTAATAGAGTTTGTGTGTCGTCACTTGTAATTAGTAGTTTAGTAGTAGTTTTAAATCTAATTAGTCTAAGTAGTTTTTTTTACAACCGAAACCCCCCCTTAATCGTACATATGTGAATAGTGTAAATAGTGTAACTTCGTATATAATATATATTTTTGTCATTTAGTTGAATATTTGAGTTTAGGAAGTTAATAATCTTCTCGTGGGATCGACCCTTTCTTACCCTTTTACTAGTTATAAATATTTTTGAAGGTTTAAGTTAGGTTTTTTAATTTTATACGGTAAACGACTCGTATCATCTGGTCTGATTAACGTAAGATAGATAAGACTTCCCACCAATTGTCTATACATTGTCACATCTTCTAGAACTTTGCCTTCGACTGAACATAACCTTGCATTAACCTCCATTGGAGTTGACATAGGCTTGCAATCGACCATCCCATATTTTTCTAGAAGATCACGGGCATATTTCTGTTGGCATATAAATATTCCATCCATAGTCTGCTCCACTTCAAGACCAAGAAAATGTTTTAATTCTCCAAGCTCCTTCATTTGGAATCGTACTGAAAGATTAGCTCTTGTTTGTTGAATCTCCTCTTCAAAATCTTATGTGATGATAAGATCATCCACATATACAAGAACTATTGCCAACTTTCCATCTCGAGCTTTAACAAATAAGCTCGAATCAGCTGGTGCTATAGAATAACCACTCTGTAACAGAAACTCCGCCATCTTTCCATACCAGGCACGTGGTGCCTGCTTCAAGCAATAAAGCGCCTTCTTCAACTTGCATACATAGTGTGGATAAGACTGACTGTCGAACCCCTTAGGTTGATCCATGTAGATGTCTCTATCCAACTCACCATGTAGAAATGCATTTTTGACGTCCATCTGCCAGAGCTTCCAAGAATTACTAGCTGCAGTGCTAGTAAAACACGAACTGTAGTGATCTTGGCAACTGGACTAAACGTTTCATCGTAGTCTAGCCCATATTGCTGAGAAAATCCTCGAGCTACAAGTCGTGCCTTGTACCTTTCAATTGTACCATCAGGTCTAGTCTTCACTTTGTAGACCCAATTGCAAGAAATAGGTTGAACTTATCGAGGCTTTGGTACTAACTCCCAAGTCTCGTTCTGATGCAGAGCTTCAATTTCTTCTTCCATGGCTTTTCTCCAATCTTTGCTTCGAGCCGCCTCATGATAGCTACTTGGCTCTTTTACATCCTCAACCATTGCAGCATTTGCATATCTTGGATTTGGCTTTCTGTGCCTTGTAGACCTGCGTAGTGCTGGGTGAGGTTCTTCTTCTTCAAAATCTTCAGTTTGACTTGGCCTTTCTTCTTCAGTATTTCTATGATGTGCACCTGTTTGCCATGGACTTTTCTCTCTTTCTGTTGAGGTAGGTTGAGGTATCTCAATCTCAAGACTACCACCATCTTGACTAGACTTGCCTTCATCTTTCTCATCTATCTTTTCTTGAAGTTTTTCCTCGATCTCCTTTGAGTCCGGGATGAATACAGACTTGTGGTGACCACCAAGATGATGCTTCATCAAACACCACATTTCGTGACACATGACATTTATCAGTTGTTGGATCACAACATCTCCAACCTTTCCTCTAGTCATCGTATCCCACAAAGATACAACGAATAGCCTTTTTATCAAACTTGCTACGCATATGTTCAGGAACAAAGACTTAACAAACACATCCGAAAACTCGAAAATGGCTCACTGTTGGCTTCATCTTTCTTAGCTTCTCAAATGGTGAGACAAAATCTAGTCTCGCCTGAGGTAATCGATTTGTCACATGTGTCGCTGTTTTCATACACTCAACCCAAAAACGTGGTGGTACGTTCTTGGCGTGCAACATACTCCTGCATGTTTCAGCAAGGTGCCGATTCTTTCTTTCAGCTACTCCATTTTGCTGTGGAGTATTTGGACAAGTGAGTTGGCGTCGGATCTTGCAATCTTGCAAGTATTGGGAGAATTCTCTGGATGTATACTCTCCTCCGTTGTCGGTACGTAGACAATGAATTTTGCCGTCAACTTCTTTTTCTACTATTTCCTTAAACAGCTTAAACTTGCCAAATGCTTCTGATTTCTCCTTCATGAAATCGACCCAAACATACCTTAAAAAATCGGCAATGAAAGTGATCATGTAGCGTAAGCCACTCACTGAATGTTGCTTTACTGAACCAAACACATCTGAGTGAACCAACTCCAAAGGTTCCTTCGATTTGAACTTTGAATCATCATACAAAAGTTGATGTGCTTTACTAAATTGACATCCAGCGCAAACTATATCTTCCTTGACATCTAGTTGAGGAAGAACCTTGAGCATCGACTTCTTCATCATCACCTTGAGCTTGTTGTAGCTCACGTGACCCAAGCGTGCATGCCATAAATCAGCTGTCTCATTTTTTCTCGCCTTGTCTACATATTCCGTTTGAGCAGACATCACATAGACTGATTTAAGACGTCGTCCCTCCAAGATAGGAGAAGAATTTGCTTACATCGTCTTGTACACCTTCACGTCACGAGGACCGAAAACAACATGGTTTCCGGATGCCGTCAGTTGTGAAACTGACAACAGGTTCTTTGTCATACCAGGAACATGGTAGACATTATCCAGCTGAACTTGCTTGTTGCTAAATCGCGGAATCACCACTGCTTTGCCAATATGGGTAATTGGTAACTCTGAGTTGTTTGCAGTTATCACAACTCGACCACGCTTGTACTCAGACATGCTCAGAAATTTCTCTTTGTCTCCAGTCATGTGATTGGAGCAACCAGAATCGATGATCCAATCATCTTTATAATTGATCATCTTATCATTGACTACGACAAGTGCAGCTTCCTTTGGCTCCGTGCTGCTGGGTGACACTACCTCCATGTCGAAGATATGTTCCTCTTCAATTGCGTAGGATGCTTGTGCATCCCACTCGACTTCACTTCGGCTTTCATGCTCCACCGAAGTTGCAAGATTCCCTTCGCTGGTTTAGACCAACGGTCTCGAGCATAGTGTCCCTTCTTCTTGCAGTTATAACACACGACATCTCGTCGTGTTTGATTTTTCTCATCCTTCTCGTCTTGTTGTCGATCTTATCGAGCTCCCCTCGACGGAAGCCACCTCTACGTTGTCCTTTTCTAAATCCTCCCGTTTGTTTGACTTACCGGGTTGATTAGTCGACTCGCCTGTCTTATCACCTCCTTTATTTGACTTCTTGTTACCAAAAAGAGCTTTCTCTTCATCCTTGACGGAGACTCCAGACATCTGATTTTCCAGAGCCTCCTGGTTGGCTAACACATTCTCGAACTCAATTAGAGATGGTTGTGTAGCCCAACCTCGGATCGCCGTGACAAGGCTACTATATCCAGGCTTTAAGCCACGGACAATAATCCTGCGCATCCTCGTCTCTATGATGGGATTTTCAGGATCTAACTTTGTGATTTGCTCACACAAAGTTTTAACTTTGGTGAAATCTTCGGTTCACGGATCATGTTGTTCTGCTGGATCGACAACAACTCATTCTCGAGAAGCTGAAGTTGAGCATCGTTCTTCTTAGAGAACAAAGCTGCAAAGGTGTCCCACGCCTCCTTGGGTGTCTTCGCATCCTTGATGCGGTATAACAACTCGTCCTCAACGCTTGCTGCTAGCACGTACATGGCTCTTCCGGCCCTAATCTTCCACTTCTTTAACTCTTCTAGATCGGTCGGTATTGTAGCTTCACTACCACCGATTATACCCCAAAGATCTTGTCCCAACAAATAGAATTGCATACGTGTGCTCCACGTACTGTAATTTCCATTGTTGAGTTTCTCAATATTACTAGATGAACTAGCAATATCCGTCATTTGTGACTTGGTGTTGCCTGGTAATACACAAGTAAGCTTGGTTCCCGACCAACAAGCTTCACAGTCCCGAACTGTACACCAATGGAAAATCACCTCGCAATATGGTCCCCGACCGTTAAGATAGCCAAAAATATTTTTGACTATACCGCTGCGATATATCGGTCTCCGACCGATAATTTGCCAAAAATTGTCCCAAAAAATTTAACGTAACGTATGGCTCTTGATACCAATTGTAAGATGTTTTGGGGTAATAATGTGGAAAGATTAAACAATAAATAAGTGGATATAAAGTGTTGCTCACATCTAAACACTAAACACACTTATATTATTTAGTGATATAACACTCTTACATGAAATTGATAAACTCACTCTTTAACAATTTCTCTCCACTCACAACTAGCTCCCGTAATAATACTACTACTTGATATTACTACTTCACAAGGTTAGGCACACTTCAACAAAGCCAATACCTCACCTATTTATACTACTCCAATACACTATTGATTTTGCAGCTTTCACATTGTACAGTGCTTTACTTGTCAAAGTCTTTGAGCTATGCTCCTAGAGGGTGGTAATAGGTGGCTTGAAATTTTCATCCAAGCATTATCTTCACAGCAGCAAATTTTTACCAACAAAGGAGAGAGAGTGGACGGTGCTTTTTGTTTAACATGACAAAGTGTGGAATGTAAGATATGAGTTGCACTGCCTGTCTGTTCACCTGGAACGATAAGCAGCTAAGAGAGCATAGAATGTTTTGTAAATTGGATAGAGCAATGATAAATCAAGAATGGCTTGATGCTTTTCCTAGTGCAGTGGCTCACTTCATGCCTGAAGGGTAATTCGACCATTGTCCAATCATCATTGTTGTTTATCCTGCTATTAATCCTGGCTAGCACCCTTTCAAATACTTTCACATGGGGAGTACTGCTCCAGATTTTAGATCTATAATTGAAGATCACAGGATTTGAGGGTGTCCCATATATAAGGTGGTTAGGAAGCTGAAGATATAGTAAAGAAAGCCTTGAAAAAGATGAATATTGAAGGGTTCTTTGATCTGGATAGTAGTGATACTTAGGCTTACATATATATGCTTCAATGTTAGGCTGCCTTGCAGGAGAAATCCAGGAAGTTGGAGCTCCAGATTGCAGAGTCTTTAGATGTTGCTGAATACAGAAGAGTACTAATCTTTTCTTGCTCAAAAGGCAAAGTTACATTGGTGTAAAGAGGGGGATGAGAATTCAGCTTTATTTCATCAATCTGTTAGAGCAAGAAGGTTGAAAAACATTGTATATGCCATTAATGATGTAAAATAGAAATCGGCATTTGGAGGATGTGAATGAAGCTTTTTTAGAGTATTATTGTAGACACAAAATCGTGTCTCCCCATTGAGTACCCAATAATGAAACATATCATCGTCTTATTTAGTCCGGTTCAAAGGAAGAACAATCAAACGAGTTAAGCCCAAAAGACTATTTATCAAATCCGAGCCCAATTTTAAGGCCCAAATAATTATTCTTGATAATTAATTGTATTTTTAGAATTTTAAATTTTAATATTAATTATTCTCGATAATTAATTTTTAAAGGATATTCGAAATATCATATTTTTATTTCTCAAGATAGCTAATTTTGGATTTTAAAGGATAAGTTTCATCAAAAGATAAAAAAAAGCATCTTAAAATAATCAAAAACTATCAGATTAACGTTGCGTCTGATGCAACATATTGCGCACACGTAACATCGATGTCGTATACAAAAACGAAAAACGCAAAGCCAATGCGCGTGACGCACAAGCCATGCGCCTAGCGCATGGTCTGTGCGCCTAGGTCACGAGCAATGCATTAGACGCACAACTTCATTTTATATTTTCGTGTCGTTTTTGGTTTTTTTGTCTATAAATAGGTGTGCTTTCTTCAAACGTTTTAAATACTCTTTTCCCACGACTTAAACACTTCCTAATACACTTACAACACATAATAAAAAACATTGTTTTTACATTCAAACACACATTTAAACTATATCCAAACTCCATTGATATGCATTCAAGCTTCAAGATTGCTCCTCCTGCAGACTGTTATACAAGACTCAGTCGATAATGGTATAATTTTTTAGGGTCAATTCCAATTTAATTCCTTTTTTACTAACAATTCACTTGTCGTAATAATATAGATCTTGAAGGAATTAACGTTATTCTGTATATTCTTCTCAAATCTTCTCTTTTTATTTATTTCTTTTATATATTATATGATATTCATATGCATGTTGTATGATTTAATGTTTTCATCACCGCACTTATTTATTATTGTTAATCAAAGACCTAAACAAATGTTCTAATGCTAAATTCAGATAATTTGGACAATTGGATTAGGTTTCCAGTAATTTGATTGCATAATAACATGTCACCAAAAATTAGTCGTTTGTGTGATTAATGAACTAACATAGATTAATTTATACATTGCATTAACATATTACATGGTTATTTAATTGCATAAATATAGACATGAATCGATACTAAGTAGAAGCCAACAATGGGCGAATTTGATCTTTAATCTTATTCGTACCCTCACCCCTGCACTCAATTTTTGGTTCAATGACCAACAATGGAGTAATAACAATGAAATTTACATTGGATAAGTCCCTATATTTTTTTTGATAAGTAGATAAGTCCCTATATTGTCCCTACGATTTCCCAATATCCAATTAATTTTATGAGTCTTCCTTTAAAGACTTGTTGCAACTTCAAAACGTTTTTTCAATAAAACCTTTACAATGAGTTAGCCAAATGCGTGCGCAGTTTCTCGTTGTTATTATTACATATTCTAACTTTCTATACTGCGAATTCTCACTATTTTTTAAAATTCATAAACTTAGTTTTTCCTAAATGAGCAAAGTCTTTTTTGAATTTTTGCAATTGAACAAACATTTTTTGCTCACATTGTTAAAATAACCACTTTTTTTTCTCATTATTTTCATCAAATGTGCTAAGTTTCTTTCTCATTTGAGATAATGAGTAAATACTTTCTACTCATTTTCTCAAATGAGCAAACAATTAGACTAATTTTTACAAATGAGAAAAATGGTATTTGCTCATTCATTCTCCTGATTTGAAAAAGAGAGAGAGACACCGAGCGATTTGAAAGAAATTGAGGTGTATTGTAAGCAATTAGTTGAATAAGGAAGAAGATGAGTGTAAATACTAATATGCTCCTGATTTTTTTAATTTATTACAAAAATGTCCCTAGGTGTACCATGAGCATGGTAAATCCAAGTGTACCATGTGTGGACTCTATGCACTTAAGGATGAAGATATGGAGTCACATTTTCCCAAGAATAAGACACTAACTTATGTTTGATATGAAAGAAAGGGAGATTATGAAAAGCTACTTTTTGTTTTGAGGGGGAAAAGCTTTTAATGATATTATATCAAGTCGATTTCCTCCAAAGCTAACACAATTTGGGGAAACGAATCAAACCATACACTTTCTGTGTCCATACCAATGTTCCATCTAGCAATCAAATGGGCAGCAATATTCCCCGTTCTTTTAACATGAACAAAAGATAAAGAAGTAAAAGAAGAAATAGCACGCTTAATTCATCGCATCATAGAAGAGAAAGATAGGTGCAAATCCCACCACATGACTAGTCACATTCTTCACCACTTGCTCTGAGTCGATTTCCATTATAACATTGTGCGGGCCCAACATTCCCGCCACAAGGACTCCAAACGCAATGCAAGCAGCCTTCAACCATTATAGGTTCCCAACAAGCAGTATTTGTCCTACACACAACCATACCAGCTCTCGAGTCGCTTTCCATTATAACATGACGCAGGCCCAACCTTCCCGCCACAAGGACTCCAAAACGCAATGCAACAACTTCACCATTATGGGTTCCCAACAAGCAAGTACTTGTCCTACACACAACAATACCAGTAATTTCCCCTTGTGCATTTCTCACAACAACACCCATACCACACCCACCATTATTCACGATACGTGCATCTATAATAACTTCAAACACACCATCAGAGGGAGGGATCCACCTTGCGTTGTGCTATGACACCACGCCTCGACATGGACCAAACACTCGCTTTGCATATACCGCATAATCATGGACCACCTTAGACATTCCAAGTAGCAATAGCAAAGGGGTCGTGGGGACTATTATCAAAGATAGCTATAAGTGCGTGAGTACCATGCTGCCCAACACAATGACAAGAAGGTGAGAAAATCATTAGAACTAACCTTATCCTTCATCCAATAAAACATGGTTGGGAATTCGATAGAGGGAGCTTGCGCAACAACAACTTGCAACGGGCTATGATCCCATATTGCCATTGCGTGATTACAGGGAAACAGTGAGTGACTAATGGTTTCTTCCAAGGCACCACAAATTTGGCAGGATGCTTCATTTATAATGTGATGGAAAACAAGTCTTTCTTTCACAGCTAAACTACCCTTACGAACTCTCCACATGAATGCTTCAATTTTTGCTGGCATGATCCTAATATCACTTAAATAATCGAGAATTTATCATCCAAAAATATGAGAAATGATAAAAGGGAGTAAAGCAGATGAAGCTTTTGTACTTTATTAAATACGTTATTGTAGACACATAATCGTGTCTCCCCATTTAAGGGTCCAATGATGAAATATACCGCGATCTTAGTTGGCATGGCCCAATGGAGGAGCAGTCCGAATAACCAGGCAATATGTGTTTTGAAATAATATTATAAAAGCCCAATTAATCATTCCTGATGATTAATTGTAAGTTCAACCCGTGAAATGTTTATTGAGTCCATTGTTTTAATAAATATTTTCTTAATATTTATTGGTTTAATATATATTTTCCTAATATTTATTGTTTTAATAGATATTTCCTTAAAAGCTTTTATTATTATCTTTTATCCATAAATCAGATTTTTAACTCGGAAAATTTCGATCTCCGGATTTTTAGGGATAAAAATGACATCTTGGAAGCACGCGTAGAATAAAAAGCGAATATTCCGGAATATGCGCCGGACGCGGCGACTGCGCTCAGCACGCCACGTGCGTTCACCAAATTGGCCAGATCGCGTCAGGCGCGCCAATGAGTGCCTGACACGTGGACTTGTGACTCACACATAGTCATGCGCCTGGCGCAAGTCCAGTGTGAGACGCAAGATAAAATTTTATCTTTTTGAGAACGCGTTTCCACGTGCAACGTTTTAACTGGACGGACCACGTCAGGCTGGCCAACTTGCGCCTGACGCGTGTCCTTGCGCCTGCGACGTAGGACTGCGCCTGGCGCAGGTCTTGCGTGGAGCGCACACTTTGTTTTACCTGTAAATACGGGCTGATTTCCCGAATCAGAGACGGCTTCGAATTTTTTTTTTTTTTTACGCACACATATACTCTCGAATACTCCGAAACATTCTTCGAATAAAAAACACTCAAACACTTTTAATTTTCGAAATCAATTATTGTTCCTGATCCTATTATATTCCTGGTTCCAAGATTGTTTCGCCTGAAGGTCATTACGCTCTTCGATCTAAACCGCATAGATTTCTAACTAATAATCGCGTCCTTTTGTAAATTCTAACCTCTTTTCTTATATTTTATGTATATAATATTCTTGATATTATGATTGTCTTGTATGTCTTATTTATCACCCACATGTTATTATGCTAAATAAGACCTAAAGAATTATTCTCATTAATTCAAATAATTTGGACAACTTGTTAGGAACCTTGTAAAATGATTGCCTAATAACTGATCACTAAACAATTAGTCTTTTTATGTGTTTTCTGAACCCATCTACATTAATTATTTTAGGGTGCTTTAAAATATTGTTTGATTGTTCTATTGCATAAAATCTGCTGTGAATCGTTATTTAGTAGAGGCCAGCAATGGGCAATATAGTTCCTGACTATATTGTACCCTCACCCCCGAACTCACTTTTTGGTTCTTAACCATCTATGGAGTCATGATGGGGAAATCTACATTGGATAAGTCCCTAAGATGTCCCTTCCGTTTCAATATCCAATTAGGTTTATAATTCTTCCTTTAAAGAATTGTTGGCGACTTCAAAACATATTTTTTAATTAAACCTTAACAATGGGGTAGTCAAATAAACGCGCTCACACCGCGTGTAGGCATTAAAGGAATTAAAAATCCACGCCTACAATTTGGCGACTTCACTGGGGAGGATTCTGATACGCTCATGTTATACGGTGTATGTACGTTATTTTGGGTGCACTTCGCTAGAGGTTTTGATCATAATTGTTCACATTTGTATTATACTTAGCCCTTAGCTGAAGTTGGGAGTTATACCAGATAATTAGTGTTAGTGTCATGTGTTTCGAGATTTTGTGGTAAAATGGGTTTGAGCTATATACTTGGAAGTGTTCCTAGGTGTAGCTCAATATCATTGCACCATCTCAACAACGAAGCGGACCCAAGCACACAACATCATCGAAGCTCCAAGATCCAAGCCGACAAGAAGATCACCAAGCTCTCGTGCACCGCAAGCTCGGCATCATCGCTCAGCTCTCGCGTGCACGCTCAGCAGCCAAGCCTGCCCAGTGCTCATCGCCCAGCACAGTAGCTCGCACCTCGCGAGCTAGGTCGCACCTCGCGACCTGCTTGCTCGCGACTCGCGAGATCCTTCGCACCTCGCGACCTCTTGACCTGCCCCAGCTCTTCAGCTCGTGTTGGAGGCAGTAACTCATCGCACCTCGCGAGTTCCTTCGCACCTCGCGACCCCTAGGTCGGTGTAATTGTCGGCTGATTTTTGAGCTTTAGTATAAATACTAAACTCTATTTTTGGACCTAGGGGGCAGCAGCCACAAGGAGAGGGAGTCTCCAAAACTCCACTCCTCTCTTGTTGTCTTCTCTTTTTAGTTTTTATTTTCTAGTTTAGTTTTAGGAGATTTCAACTATGGGATTGGCTTATGCTATGCCGATTGTAGCTTGAACCGTTCTTGAACGAGATTAATATGGAGCTTCAAGCATTATTGTGAGATCTTTCCTCTCTATTTAGTTTCTTTAATTATGGTTTAATTTCTATGCTTGCTTTCTATGATTTTTGCATAATTATGCTAGGAACGTTACTAGTTTGATTGTGTAATTAATCTAATGCTAGATTTAAGAATAGAATCGGATTGTTTTATTCTTTTATCAATTGGTAGCAAACTAGGGAGTAACTTAGATGCAGATCGTCTTGGTTATTTCTTGGGGAAATTGAATAAACTGTTGAATGTTTATCGCTTGTATGACGTTAGCAGGTCTGTTGGTTCTCTGTGTTTATTGCTGCTATTGGATTGAACTTAGACGCAATCGGACTAGGTTATCCTTTAGTTAGGGTTTTATAGCACGCTGATCGTGCTATTCAACTAGGAATAAGGAGAATGCGAGATTAATTCTCAGCAATAGATAATCATGGAAATAATTAGAGTCGATGTTCAATGATCGATAATGAATTGAAGTGGATGTTAATCGAATTCAAGATCTTTCCATAATTGATTTCTCATCTTATTTATTTGCTAGTTAGTTTTAGTTTGTTTATAATCTACTTGAAACCCCCCTTGTTATTAAGTTTCTCGGCCCTTAGCTTAATCTAGGTTTTGAATCCCGCTAAGTATTAAACTCGTCCCTGTTTCCCTGTGGAT
This sequence comes from Beta corolliflora, assembly GCA_947648045.1. Lineage (NCBI taxonomy): Eukaryota > Viridiplantae > Streptophyta > Magnoliopsida > Caryophyllales > Amaranthaceae > Beta > Beta corolliflora. The sequence goes on from CANSZD010003710.1 coordinate 127,334, forward strand.
ACGACCCCTACTTCCATTATACTAGCTTAGTGTAAAAGAGAGTAGGAGAAATTTTATCTTTGGCCGGGTGCGGTGCACAACGACACATCCGCGCCCGCCAAATTTTAGCGCCGTTGCCGGGGAAACGGTGTTACTTGTTTGTATTTAGCGTGATTTTTGGATGGTATTGCTTGTGCTCTTTGTTTTTGGTTGGCCACTCATATAAAGAACTCCCTTTTTGTTTTAGTTTCCAGTTTTCATCTTCCATTGAGCTCTATGTATTTCACTTTTGTATTTTGGACAAGAAGCATGGAACTTGTTGCTTAAACTCTCTTGGGAATGGTTGATTGAAGCTTTTGACGGTTTATTGTAAGATTTACTCTTTCTCATACTCTATATCTTGGTTATTGTCTAGCTTTAAATATTTATATTAATGGTCATGACTTGGATTAGCTAGGAGTACTACTAGTTGATGTTTGTTGTTGACTTAATGCTAGGTTTTGGATATAATCTGATGTTATATGCTCAACCATGTTGTAGTAAGCTAGGTATTAACGATGCATTGCAGCAAGAGTCCTTCTCAATCAATTTTGCAGGTACTTGAAGTGGAGATTGACATGGAACCACCATTGTCACACATGGAACACAAGCCCAATGATTAAGCTTAAGGTACTAAGTCGAGCTCACGACTTTAAACAACAGCGCTTCTCGGGAGGCAACCCGAGACCCCTCTTATTTTCTTTCTTTTCCTTTATTTCTCATCAAATTTCCACCACCACAACAAATTTTATTTCACCCACCGCCCACCCACTAAAAAGATCCACAACCAATCTTAATTCACTTGTAACCAAAATCCACAAAAGAAAATCCGTTGGGAGGACTTCAATAGCTAGGAGTTGGTAACACTAGAGGATTGAGATTGTTAATGTATCTTTTCGATCTCTTAAGCTAGGTGCAAATCTCAAAAATTTAAAAATTTGAATTTGTCATTTGTTTGAGTGATTCGAGGGAGAGGGTTGTGAGTTGAGTTATGAGATTTGAGTTGGTGTTGTTAAGAAATTTAAGTTTGACGGATTGCTTTCATGAGTTTTGAGCATTCGATCTTCGATTTACCCGATCGTCGGTTTCCCCCCCATTTTCAGTTTACTTTTTCTTTTAATTGTCGACACATTGAGGGCAATGTGTAGTTTAAGTAGGGGGGAGGGTATTCTCATTCTCATGTATCTATGTTGTATTTATTATTTTCAATTTGAAAAAAAAATGAATGAAAAAAAAATATTAAAAAAAATGATGATGAAGTGAATCCCGCTGAGTTGAAAACCCGCAAGGGCGGGCGACTCGGGTAAAATTGGGGGCTCGGATAGGTAGAAAACCCGAAAGGGCGGCCTATGCAAAAAAGAGCTAGTTGAGCGGGTGAGTTTTGTGAGCCGGAAAAAGAAGAGAGATGAAAAAAATGTGAGAAGCTAGGATGAAAACCCGAAAGGGCTCCTAGGCAAAATGAGAGATTAAGAGAGAATTATGTATTTGGAAAACTCATTTGCCGGAGATGGTGTCATAAGGTGGAAAGCGTTTTCGGGTTGGGTTGGTTATTTCATCCTTGATTCTGTGAAGTTTTGTTTTGGCTTTCACATTCTTTTGGTTGATTGTTTGTTTTTGGGAGTAAGCATGGAATTTATTCCTTTTTGTCTTTGTTCCATGGCTTGCTATTCTAAGTTAGTTGTAGTAGTAGTAGGTCATCTTTGGAGGTTTGGGAGAGCTGGTAGTTTAGTGTGTCGTGAGCTGACATTTTGATTCTTGTTGGCGTTGCTGGCTCTTATTGTTGTCACGTCTTTTTATATTCCAGGTGAGCTTGAAACTAAGTGTGGGGGAGTCATTGTCCCAAACGTTTAGGTGTTGAGCGGATTTTGTTAAGATGTGATGATGATGATGTAGTTGGTGGAGAGTGTAGGTTGGTGTCGATAACTTGGGTAAAGATTTATTTGGTGATTCTCATTTTTGAGTTTACTCGAGGTCGAGTAAAGTTCAAGTGTGGGGGTATTTGATACGCTCATGTTATACGGTGTATGTACGTTATTTTGGGTGCACTTCGCTAGAGGTTTTGATCATAATTGTTCACATTTGTATTATACTTAGCCCTTAGCGGAAGTTGGGAGTTATACGAGATAATTAGTGTTAGTGTCATGTGTTTCGAGATTTTGTGGTAAAATGGGTTTGAGCTATATACTTGGAAGTGTTCCTAGGTGTAGCTCAATAGCATTGCACCATCTCAACAACGAAGCAGCCCAAGCACACAGCATCATCGAAGCCCAGCATCCAAGCCAGCACAGCAGCATCACCAAGCTCTCGTGCACCGCAAGCTCGGCATCATCGCCCAGCTCTCGCGTGCACGCTCAGCAACCAAGCCTGCCCAGCACAGTAGCTCGCACCTCGCGAGCTAGGTCGCACCTCGCGACCTGCTTGCTCGCGACTCGTGAGATCCCTCGCACCTCGCGACCTCTTGGCCTGCCCCAGCTCTTCAGCTCGTGTTGGAGGCAGTAACTCATCGCACCTCGCGAGTTCCTTCGCACCTCGCGACCCCTAGGTCGGTGTAATTGTCGGCTGATTTTTGAGCTTTAGTATAAATACTAAACTCTATTTTTGGACCTAGGGGGCAGCAGCCACAAGGAGAGGGAGTCTCCAAAACTCCACTCCTCTCTTGTTGTCTTCTCTTTTTAGTTTTTATTTTCTAGTTTAGTTTTAGGAGATTTCAACTATGTGATTGGCTTATGCTATGCCGATTGTAGCTTGAACCGTTCTTGAACGAGATTAATATGGAGCTTCAAGCATTATTGTGAGATCTTTCCTCTCTATTTAGTTTCTTTGATTTTGGTTTAATTTCTATGCTTGCTTTCTATGATTTTTGCATAATTATGCTAGGAACGTTACTAGTTTGATTGTGTAATTAATCTAATGCTAGATTTAATAGAATCGGATTGTTTTATTCTTTTATCAATTGGTAGCAAACTAGGGAGTAACTTAGATGCAGATCGTCTTGATTATTTCTTGGGGAAATTGAATAAACTGTTGAATGTTTATCGCTTGTATGACGTTAGCAGGTCTGTTGGTTCTCTGTGTTTATTGCTGCTATTGGATTGAACTTAGACGCGATCGGACTAGGTTATCCTTTAGTTAGGGTTTTATAGTCACGCTGATCGTGCTATTCAACTAGGAATAAGGAGAATGCGAGATTAATTCTCAGCAATAGATAATCATGGAAATAATTAGAGTCGATGTTCAATGATCGATAATGAATTGAAGTGGATGTTAATCGGATTCAAGATCTTTCCATAATTGATTTCTCATCTTATTTATTTGCTAGTTAGTTTTAGTTTGTTTATAATCTACTTGAAACCCCCCTTGTTATTAGGTTTCTCGGCCCTTAGCTTAATCTAGGTTTTGAATCCCGCTAAGTATTAAACTCGTCCCTGTTTCCCTGTGGATACGACCCCTACTTCCATTATACTAGCTTAGTGTAAAAGAGAGTAGGAGAAATTTTATCTTTGGCCGGGTGCGGTGCACAACGACACATCCGCGCCCGCCAGATTCTAAAAAAAATTAATTTTTTTTTAAATGAGTGGGTGAAACTTGCAAAAAAACGATTCATTCTTATTTTATGCCTTTGAATAATATACTGTTTTGCATATGCATGGCTATTGTTCAGCCACCATAAGGACAATTTACCTTGCTTCATTAGCACATGTTCTATGTGTGAGGTCACCCCCGGGGGGTTTGCGCTTTGTCCTTCCAAAAAGCTTCTTGAGCGATAGTGTTGGATCTTAGTCATAAGCAAACCTACCCAACCATGACATTGCTCTCTTGTTCCTGACTTGAGAACTGGAGTGCGTCTTACACCTGGCCAGAAGCGTGGGATCAATCTCTTAGTCATGGACCCTTTTCAGCCTTAACCTAAACTTGACCATAGTTGAAACTTAGAACTGAACTTTAGGTTGAGAACTGTGCATATTATAATCTTAATTGTGCATATTTGTGTGTTGCGTGCCTTTAATTGCTAAGTGTTGCGTAAATTTTAGAAATAAAATCTTCAAGCGAATTTACGTTATTCTAAAAAGCAAAAAACGAGCTTCCGTGTTGCTTGCGCGCCACGCATATGCTCAGCGTGCAGCGCCAGAATGGTTGAGTCAAGCACAATTCACCTGCGTGTAGTGCTGCGCTCAGCGCATCGTTTCCGCGTGCAGCGCAGGTCTATCCTGCTTGTTGCGTCTCGTCCTTGCTCCGCACGCATTGAGTCATTGCCCAGTGTGGAGCGTACTATGTTTGCATACGGCTTAGTCTATTTCGTGCATGCTTAATTTCAGCACCCACAATTCTATTGTGTTGCCAATTTCCATCTTGAAAACATCTCCATCTTTTTTTTTTGCTTTTATTTAAAAAAAAAATCATCTTAAAAATAATTTCAATCTCTTATCTATTTCGAAAAATACTATCACTCATCTTTTTCGAAAACTATATCTCCTATCCTTTTTTGGAAAAACTATCTCATATCCTTTTTTAAAAAAAAAAAATCATCCCCGTCTTTTTTTTTTCAAAAATCATTCTCCTATGTTTTTTAAAATTTCATCCCATCTTCAATCTTCTATCTACTTCAAAAATTCTATCTCCACCTTTTTTTCAAAAAAAAAAATCTCCATCTTTTTTTTTCCTATCTCATATCTTTTTTGAAAAATTCATCCTTTCATGTGTATCATCCATCCTTTATGTGCACATCATTTAGGAATACTTTTAGTGTCAATCTTGTTGTAAAAGTCTCGTCCACCTTGGAATTCTAACTGCACTAGAAGTCCGTCTGACCCACATGTCTAGATTCATTAAGTTTCACTCCATTTAGAGTTCTTAACCCCGTCTAACTCTGTCCATGTTAGGAGTCTTTATTCGCTTGAGTCGCATCCATCTTAGAAGTTTATAATCCATAGAAAGTCCATGCATAATAGGAGTCTAAAACCATTAGGATTATGTCAATCTTAGGAGTCTAAATCCATTAGAATCCCATCCAGGAGTCTAGGTCCACTAGAGTTTCATTCACTTTAGGAGTTCAGGTCCACTAGAGTTTCATGCACATTAGGAGTCTAGCATCCTTGAAAGTCCGTCGTCATTAGAAGTCTATCAAGTTTAGGATTCTGAAGTCATAAGAATTTTGTATCCATTAGGACTGCATTCATACTAGAATCCTTTTGCATTGCATAGTCCATCGTTCAAACACTTCATGCATAATTAGAGTTCATAGGCATTTAAGATTCTCATTGCATCCATATTTTCCATTTCATTTCATGCATTCCGTATTTAGTAGTTCCTGAACTACAAGCAATCTGATTCCCTCTTTCGGGATATGTAGGCAGCCTTTACAGGTTCGAACGCATAAAAAGAGTCATGCATACATGCATTAGGTCTAGGTGCATCCACACAAAAAAATCCAAAAAAATATATATCATTCATTTAGGAGATGCTATTTTGTTCCTGGAAGCTCAACTTTTAAACAAACATACATTCTTTCATTCCATTTCTCTCTCTCCATCATCATTCTATCTCTAAACCTCCTTTGATGATCTATCTAGAAATCAAGTGACATTGAAATGGGCAGTCCATCAAATATCGAACAACAAGTCACTGAAATGGCTAGAGCTTTAGCCAAGCTGTCCAGCATGATGGAAGAAATAGTCATAAGGCTTGAAAAGATCGAGTCTGGTGAATCTCCAGGATTCAACAAGACAATGGAGAGTGTTGTTCATAAGGTAACCAATGCAAATTCCTATTTTGAGCTCATTGATAACACCAAACTAAAAGGGAAACTTCCTGAAGAGTTCTCTACAACTGACATCCCTAAATTTAAACCAACTGATAATCCAAAGTATCATTCAAGTAACTTCCGTGCGACCATGATCATCAAAACGGTTGACCCTGAACTTTTCCCAATGGTATTCCCGATGTCGCTGGACCTAATCTATCAAAATTGGTTCTATTCCCTAGACCCCAAGCAAACTGAAACTTGGGAAGGCATCACTATTACTTTCATGAAACAATATCGATCGAATGCACAAATGCAAACCTCCCTTAGAGAACTCGAGGTTCTTAAACAAGGTGAAAATGAGGGTTTTACCACTTATCTGAATAGGTGGAGAGAGAAATCAGCCCATATGGTATCAAGGCCTGCAGAAAAGACTTGGTACAAATATTCGTTTCTAACCTCCTCCCTAAATACAAAAAACACCTCAAATACTTGGCTCTTGTAGCTTCGCAAGAGTATATGACGTGGGTATCCAGATTGAGAATGATTTGCTGAAAAATACGAAAGATAATGACCTCAATGTCATAGAAGTAGACACATCTCTGAGCTCAATCGCTCATTAAAGCATTTGGACTCGCTTAGGTCCAATCAACACAAAAAAAAATACACTTCTTCTCTTTTCATTTAGAAAGAGAACTCATGAAGATCGAAGCAACGAAGTTGTCTCGTCACGTGATGTAGGAGTCTAAACTTAGGATTTTATTTTCTGTTTCATCTCTCTTGTTTTTCTCAGTATGATATAGGATTTCCCTTTTTATTGCATGTACTCATAATTTTCAATTAATAAATGAGTATTTCTTTTCTAACCTTGCACTAATTAGCATCAATGGAAATCACGATTGTCGCCTTAAAAGAAATGAATTTCTAATTCTCATGACTATTCTAATAAAGGCAATGAACAACTGGCATATATAAAAGAGGCATTCCATCCCTTCACTATTCCTCCATGCATAACACCCCTCTCCCTTTAACCTACCTCATGGGAAGTAGATTTGACAACAATTCAATGTAAAGGGCAATTAAAAAAAGAAGCAAAAGCAAAATATGACAAAAAATAAAAAAAAAAGTGCAAAAATATCGAATAAAAAAAAGAAAGATAAGCCCGTCAATAGCTTTGTCAACTGTACTTTCTTTTACCTTTAACTTTCAACCCAAACCTCCAACAAAAAGGTCTTGACCTCCATAGCCAAAAATCATTACAAGCCAAATCATACCTCTATAACAAACATTCTCATAAGCAACCGACAACCATGCACATTGCATCCTAATAAGCCATAAAAGACAAACCCAAGCCCGCTAGGTCGAAAACCCATAAGGGCGACTTTGGCAAAAGTCAGGGCATCTTCTCATTCATTAGCCTGAACTACGAATGGTCTGATTCTGCTAAAGATACGTAGGAAACCTCACCCTAAGGTCCGACCGCTTTAAACCAAACCAAACCAAACCTACATCATTATCCACCCTTGCCAAAGACCTCTTCCCGGACCAATGCTTAATTCAATGCCTAATTCATTGCAAATGGCTCCAAAGAAAAATGCTCGGCCACCAATTAAAAAACGTTAAGAGCTACGACTGGCCTGATTCCATCATGGATACGTAGGCAACCTCTTTTGAGGCCCGGTCATTTTTAATTCAAAATAAATTTTTAAGGCTTGCCTAGGCCCATGAGAAAAGCGCGATCGCCCAAATCATGAATTTTCAATGCTCATCCCTACCCTTAGAACTAGACTGGGATTTGAACCGGCATCATTATCCTACCTCATTGCGTGAGTCGATTCATTATGACTCCGCCTTTTCTTATTCTAATCACCTCCTTTTTCTAAGCCACATTATCGCTTCTAAGCCAACCTTACCATAACCTTTCAACACTCAGCGTTATGACCGTGCCTCATCTTTTGAGTGTTCCTTTATCTTAGCCTTTCTTGTCTTCTCACCTAAGGAACCCTATATGGAATCTTCGGTCGAAACTTTCACTAAGCGTGACGAGATATCTTCAAAATTAAGCAATCAAGCTGAGTACTTCATAAACTCCATCTTACTGGGGGCTTCATCACTGTTCAACACAGAAAATCATAGGCTCTAAGTATAGGCCTATTGTGATAAGGACTTCATTACGAATCCATACATGAAATTATGGGTTTTAAAACCCACACTGATACAAGATTGAACCGATTGTATGGGCTCACTTAGGCCTTGACATACGAAACTCGAAGCGCATACAATTCAAGCATTACGAGGACTACAATGCATTTCAAATCCAACAGATCATCCTTCATAGGCTCCATGTGTACCTTGATAAGGACTTCATTACGAGTCCATACAAACTATTGTGGGCTCCAAGCCCATACGAGATCCTAACTGTTTTATGGGCTCACATAGACCCGTAACAACTACAACGCATTTCGAATCAAACATAACTTACACGGATCATCCTTAGGGGCTTCCCATTTCTCCTCTTTCAAAAACAGTTTTCTAAAACGAAAATTTGAGCTTCTAATGGAACGATCAAATCATCAAATCATATCATCTGCATTAGTGCCATATCTCTACATTAGTGTCACATCTCTGCCTTTGCATTACATATCTGCATCATCCAATATTGGTGTCAAGCATCGCATCGGTCGTCCTTAGCCATAGGATTATAGCGTCAATAATCGAGTCATACACACACACATGCACACACATGCGCACACACGTATGCACACACGATAGCACCTTTAAGTCTAGAGTATTAGAGGTCACTCTTTATAGGTCAAGTCTTTTCCTATCCATATACTAGCACCCACATCACGGGACACATGCATGTCCCCTAGTTGTTTGTCTGTATATCTGTGTGTTATTTGTATTCACTAGTACCTAATATTAAACGACTCTATACGAGTTATACTCTGCCAAGGTTCTGCGGACCATTACAAATTAATTTCAAGCGCTATATACATGGTGCGTCTAGCGCACCGACAACGTCGTGCCACATGCGGCAAAGCTGCGTCCAAGTAACATACCACGCCAAGCGCAAGCCTGTGAGTCTGGCGCACAGTCCTGTACAGCGCTCTTGGGGGCTTCTTAGCCATATGGGCCACATGCTTAATTCCAAATGATTTCAAATGTTCATTACGACATCGCACGCAGCAAACTGCATCCTGCGCAACATCCCACGTCAAGCGCAAGCCTGTGCATCTGGCGCATAGTCCTGTGCAGCACGCTTGGGGGGTTCTTAGCCAAGTGGAACCCACACGCTTAATTTCAAGCGTTATATACATGGTGCGTCCAGCGCACCGACAACGCTGTGCCACATGCAGCATGCTGCGACTAGTGCAGTATACCATGCCAAGCGCAGGTCTGTGCGTCTGGCGCACAGCCCTGTACAGCGCGCTTGGGGGACTTCTTAGCCATATGGGCCACATGCTTAATTCCAAATGATTTCAAATGTTCATTACGACATCGCACGCAGCATACTGCGTCCTACGCAACATCCCACGTCAAGCGCAGGCATGTGCGTCTGGCGCATAGTCCTGTACAGCACGCTTGGGGGCTTCTTAGCCAAGTGGAACCCACACGCTTAATTTCAAATGATTTCAAATGTTCGTCACGACATTACACGCGACAACTAAACAAACTTTCAAACGCTTACATACAATCTTGTCACTCTACAAATTTTCAGCATACATTGCTTGGGAGACAACCAGTACTCAATAACGGGACACAAACCGTTAACTACTTCAAATTAACTACAACCTTTGCCTTGGAACAGGCCAAAAACTCCACACCAATTGCCTTGGAACAGGTCAAACATTCTGCACCAATTGCCTTGGAAAAGGCCAAACATTCCGCAACAATTGCCTTGGAAATGGCCAAACATTTCGCACTAGTTGCCTTTGAAAAGGCCAAACATTCCGCACCAACTGCCTTGGAACAGGTTAAAAATTCCGCAACAATTACCTTGGAATAGGCCAAACACTCCGCAATAATTGCCTTGGAACAGGCCAAACACTCCACATCAATTACTCTACACATATTGCCTTGGAGGAGGCCAAAAACTCTAACCCGACATGAGCCGGACCATAATAGCTCATGATTCCTTTTTCCCACTTATCATCTCATTTTTTGCAAATTTACAATTACTTTGCAAATATGTTTCACGCATGCTTGTTCCTGAAGCTTTTGCTTGTTTTGCAGGTACCGGCGGCGTAAAAGAGTGATTTTGGATTGCAGAGCATCTAAAATCATTCTCCGTCCCGACACGTATACTTTGACTTTCGGTTTTACAAACCTCAGTCACAATGGGCGTTTCTGTAGACACATAATCGTGTCTCCCCATTTAAGGGTCCAATGATGAAATATACCGCGGTCTTAGTTGGATTGGCCCAATGGAGGAGCAGTCCGAATAACCAGGCAATATGTGTTTTGAAATAATATTATAAAAGCCCAATTAATCATTCATAATGATTAATTGTAAGTTCAACCCGTGAAATGTTTGTTGAGTCCATTGTTTTAATAAATATTTTCTTAATATTTATTGGTTTAATAAATATTTTCCAAATATTTATTGTTTTAATAAATATTTCCTTAAAAGCTTTTATTATTATCTTTTATCCATAAATCAGATTTTTAACCCGGAAAATTCGATCTCCGGATTTTTAGGGATAAAAATCACATCTTGGAAGCACGCGTAGAATAAAAAGCGAATATTCTCGAATATGCGCCGGACGCGTTGGCTGCGCTCAGCGCGCCACGTGCGTCCAGCACATTGGCCAAATCGCGTCAGGCGCGCCAATGAGCGCCTGACACGTGGACTTGTGACTCACACAGAGTCCTGCGCCTGGCGCAAGTCCAGTGTGAGACGCAAGATAAAATTTTATCTTTTTGAAAACGCGTTTCCACGTGCAACGTTTTAACTGGACGGACCACGTCAGGCAGGCCAACCTGCGCCTGACGCGTGTCCTTGCGCCTGCCACGTAGGACTGCGCCTGGCGTAGGTCTTGCGTGAAGCGCACGCTTTATTTTGCCTATAAATACGAGCTGATTTCCCGAATCAGAGACGGCTTCGAATTATTATTAGTTTTTACGTACACATATACTCTCGAATACTCCGAAACATACTTCGAATACAAAACACTCAAACACTTTTAATTTTCGAAATCAATTATTGTTCCTGATCCTATTATATTCCTGGTTCCAAGATTGCTTCGCCTGAAGGTCATTACACTCTTCGATCTAAACCGCATAGATTTCTAACTAATAATTACGTCCCTTTTGTAAATTCTAATCTCTTTTCTGATATTTTCCGTATATATTATTCTTGATATTATGATTGTCTTGTATGCCTTATTTAACACCCACATGTTATTATGCTAAATAAGACCTAAAGAATTATTCTCATTAATTCAGATAATTTGGACAACCTGTTAGGAACCTTGTAAAATGATTGCCTAATAACTGATCGCTAAACAATTAGTCTTTTTATGTGTTTCCTGAACCCATCTAGATTAATTATTTTAGGGTGCTTTAAAATATTGTTTGATTGTTCTATTGCATAAAATCTGTTGTGAATTGTTATTTAGTAGAGGCCAGCAATGGGCAATATAGTTCCTGACTATATTGTACCCTCAGCCCCGAACTCACTTTTTGGTTCCTGACCATCTATGGAGTCATGATGGGGAAATCTACATTGGATAAGTCCCTAAGATGTCGCTTCCGTTTCAATATCCAATTAGGTTTATAATTCTTCCTTTAAAGAATTGTTGGCGACTTCAAAACATATTTTTTAATAAAACCTTAACAATGGGGTAGTCAAATAAACGCGCTCACACCGCGTGTAGGCATTAAAGGAATAAAAAATCCACGCCTATAGTTATGAAATTGCAAGAGTTAGCAACTCTTGATTTACATATCCCTTAGAGAGTACTATGAATTGAATCGAGTTTTTCAATTGCTCAATTACTAACTCACTGAAATTGTTATACTTTATATCTTTCATTTTATTTTCCATCATAAAACATAAAAAAGTTGCTCGTGACTCGACAAGAAAAAACGGGTACCCTCAAACCAGGTAGCTGGCCGGTTTTTGGGGATCGGGTCATAGGGTACTTGTAGACACATAATCGTGTCTCCACATTTAGTACACTATGATGACTAATACCCTGCTCCAATTGGTCCGAATCGAGGAAAGAATAAAGTACGAGTCTAAAATAAAATGTTTTAAGCCCAAATCCATTTTCTATCTCGTATTATTAACTCATTTCTGAAAACCTTTTTTATAACTAGTTTTACTAAGCCCATTTCCTAAAATATTTTAAATAACCTTTTTAAAAGCCCATTTTCGAAAACCTTTTAAAAAAAGTTTTGTGAAAGCCCAATTTTATGAAACCCCTTTTCTAGCCCAATTTAATTAATAGAATTAATTAATTATATTGATTAGTTTTATTAATAAAAAATATCTTTTATAAAAATAATCTTTTCCCAAAGTGTTTTTAAATATCTCTTACTAACTATTTTGTAAAATCTTTTATTTTCTAAAAATCTTTTAAGAAACTCAATTGTTTTCGGAAACCCATCGCTTCCCAACTCCCTGAACCTATATATATCCTCGACCTTATAACTCTCACGGTTTAACTAATTTGGACGCTCATCCTCACACGACCTCCACAAAAACACTCGACCATATAACTCCCACGGCCTACCTCTCGCTAATCACCGATTACTTACAAGACATCATCTCACGCATCACCTTCATCCTCCTCGCCACATCATCCCTCACAACAACAACTCACACGCACAAAGCACTACAAAACTCCTAATTCATCATTAGGGATCATCACCAAGATCCTCATCTACTCCCTTGATCAAGTCAACGCCCACATCTCCTAATACTATTGCAATCCACCACCATCACCGCATCATCACCATATTAATCAAAAGCGAGAGACAAAGAAAATTGTTTTTTGTGTTGTTACGTTTGATTATATTATTATACAAACAACAAATTTTTCAAGACTCGTTCAATAATTCAATTTTTCAAGATCCGTACAAATCAACGACCCCGGGCGGTGGTATAATTTTTGAGGGTCAACTAAATTAACTAACTTTCTTTTATTTCTTTATTTATTTCTATTATTGTCTTGAAGTTACTAACATTCTATTCATGATGTAGGTTATTAATATATTCCTGCCATTGTAAGTATTGTACATATTATACTAACTCCCTGCAATATTTCTTTTTTATATTTTTTATGTCTTTTTCATGAATAGTATTTTTTATATGATATTATGATTGTCCTACATACCTTTTTTATCACCCACATGTTATTATGCTAAATAAGACCTAAAGAAATGTTCTAATTAATTCAGATAATTTGGACAACCTGCTAGGAACCTTGTAAAATGATTGTATAATAACTGATCACTAAATAATTAGTCTTTTGATGTGTTTCCTGAACCAATCTAGATTAATTGTTTTAGGGTGCTTAAAACATTATTTGATTATTCTTTGGCATAAAATATTTGTTGTGAATCGATATTTAGTAGAGGCCAGCAATGGTCAACATGGCTCCTGACTGTGTTGTACCCTCACCCCCGAACTCAATCTATGGTTCACGTCGACCATCTATGGAGTCAAGACGGGGAAATCTACATTGGATAAGTCCCTAAGATGTCCCTTCCGTTTCAATATCCAATTAGGTTTATGATTCTTCCTTTAAAGAATTGTTGGCGACTTCAAAAACATATTTTTAATAAAACCTTAACAAGGTAGTCAAATAAAGGCGGCGACACCGCGTGTAGGCATTAAAGGAATGAAAAATCCACGCCTACCGTACTCAGCTTAATCTTTTTCTCTTTTATAATGAACATTCATAAACTAAATAACCAATGCCTAATAACATATAAACTTCTATTTGCTACTGCCATATGCCTTGCAAATTGCTGCCAAAATGGTTAAAAAATAACTGCAATGCAATGCAATATTATTCATTAACTACTAACTACTAAGTTGCCACTCAAAAGCTACTGCCAATAGTCAAATGCCAATGCCATATGCAAATTCCTGCCAAAGTGCTAAGTACTCGTACAGAATTAAAGGTTTCACAAACATTTCTCAAAGTTCAACACAAACTTTCTAACATTCTCAAAGTTTTTCAACCGAAAAGAAAGGAAAAATGGATCGTAATACTCGCCCGTTCGTTTTTAATACCCCCAACTTTGAGTTATTTTTAAATACCTCCAACTATTGGGGAGGTCCGCCAAAAATACACCCAAATGACCTGTAACCTGTTAACAAGGTGATTTTTTTTTTATTTCTCTTTTATTTTCTCTATTAGCTTTTGTAAACTAAAATTCCCAACCCCCACCCCCTCCTCTGCTCATCTCACCACCACCCCCCAACCACCCACTGCCACCTTCCCTCAACCCACTACCACCCTTCCCACACCCCAGCGCCCCCTCCCCTAACCCCGTCGAAACCCCCCTTCACAATAATTTTGAATTTTATCGAAAAATCCAGAAATTCGCATACCTCAATAAATCAGCATAAAAATATCGCAAAATTTCTCAATAATCGTTTGATCAAACAAGAACTCAATTTACTTCGATTACAAATCGCCGACATTTTCGTTCAGAAAAAAAAAGTTCCTCGATTTTCCCCCAAAATTATGGATGAAGAATATCTAAGAAGTAAGAAGTTTGCTGCTGCAACTTCTGGAGTGAAAAAGTATCAGAAGGATTTGGTGTGAATATTTCTTACTTGTTTGGGAAAAAAATATTGTGACCATTTTAGATTGGTGAGGGAGGAGGGAGAAAGAGGAAGATAAACTAAAGTAAAACTTGACTTGAAAATTCGAGTGAAGCACAAACTCACAAATTTCAATTTCTCCAATCAATCAATCAATCGATTTCTTCAAATTCTCCATCTCAATCAATTGCTTAAATTCCTCGCATTCTTATTGTGACAACAATAATGGAGGCAGAAGAACAAATGTTATCAACTCAAAGTATTTCGAAATCAACGGCATCGATTGCTTGCGTCGCCATGACTTTAGCGTACGTCGTTATCCTTCATTCTCCGACATTGATCTTCCGCATTCCTGCGCCTACTTCGTTCAATCAATTCATGATCAGACGGTTCAATCAATTGGTACCGGTGGTTGAGGAGGGGGGAAGGGGAGGGGTGGCAATGGGGTGGGAGTAGAAAATGGTAAGGGTGGGGTGATAAAAAAAAAAAAAAAAAAAATTAAGTTAAACCAATAAAAGCATGACACGTGACATTCTAACCTATCTAAATCGGTTTTTTAGGTCGGGGGTGCGTTTTTGGCATACCTCCCAATAGTTGGGGGTATTTAAAAATAACTCAATGTTGGGGGTATTAAAAGCGGATGGGCCTAAGTTGGGGGTATTCTGATCCATTTTTCCAAAAAGAAATACTTCAAACAAACAATTTATTTTTCCCATGTAACGATGGATCTCCATTTGACTAAAATAAGCGAATCTGTTACCTGACCCACTTCTTTACTCTTTTCCAGGTCTCATTAAAATTAGAAATATCAAAATAATTACCCTTTTTTTTTGTTGCGGTTCAACAGATCGGCTTTTTCCTAACATCCCCAACGTATATGATCTTTTCTCAAAAAAATTTAATTTCAATTTGGAAGTTTGCTAAATTATTATATAGACAAGTTTACATAATTAAAGTCAATGCTGCAAAATTTGGTGGTAAAATTAAAAGCTATATATGATTAGTCCCACATTAGGCATGAGATTGTTGGGTATGATGAGTTGAAGAACGATTTCACGAAGCATGGAGTAAAACAGATGGAGCTTCTGCTAACCCGCAGGTTTGAACCTCATCCTACGGGTTATGCCAAGCTAAGTGTGTGAGTTTTCGTATTTTACTAGGCTGATGATTCTTCTCTATTATAAATATGTTTTTGGCCGTTTTATTCACATAGAGACCATTATAATGATATTTACAAATAGAGAGATATATTATTAGATCTAGAGGGATTATATTCTAAAGAGAACCCGAGAGATAGGTTTGATAATCTAAAGAGATCAACTTATCTCCATGTATATATCATCTCATATAGAATTTCCTAGAGTATGTAGTATTTGTGATTTTCTCCCTGTTCGAATAGGTTCCACTTAAATCTTGTGTGTCTTTTAGTCTTCGTTTCTTTATTCATGTTTGTTGATTCTCGCAAGCTTATACTTCGATGCTTTGATTTGTTAGTGCCTACGGTGTTTATTCCTAAAACGGACACTAAGATACATTTTTTTATTTGAAGTTACACTAAGATACTTATGCGTTTGTGTATATATAATAATCAATAAAAAGTTTTTCCATTCTTTATAAACTAATTAAAAAACTTTGTATTGTCCCTTTCAAAGAAAAAAATACTCTATTTGGACTAGCAGGGACCATGCCCCTCTTAGACCCCTTAATTGCCTCGCCCTGATTTCTTAGCTTGTGTCAATAATTAGAGGCTTAGAGCAAAGGAAGCCCTTGAAATTCTCTCAAACACTGGACGAGAGAAAATCTCTTAAAAATGTGAAAAAGTAATTGAACAGCTATGCGAAAATATAGAAAATAAGCCTAAATTTAGGCAATTCAATGAACAATGCTCATTCATATTATAAAAGCAACCTTAATTATCTATTCCCTTCAGCTTCTGTATAGTTTCCCTTTTTTATTTTTTCTTTTTGAGTTGCAAGGTAATAAATGGCTATCCCTAGAGGAAATGGGCTTAAAACGGTTGTCGTTTTATCCCTTTCTTTGTTCCTCTATGTAGCCGAAGGTCATCGCGGCCTTGCAACTCCCGCCGCTGGTAATGCAGTTTTTGACGTCACCCACTTCGGTGCCAAGGGCAATGGCAAACCTGTCTATGTCAATGGTGACTCCATGAATGGAATAGTGAGTTCATGAGCATTGCTTTCTTATTTCAATATAGTAATTTCCGCAAAATGATTTAAATTAAGAAAATTACCATAAGACTACTCTACTTCTCATATTAAATTGTATATATTTCTGTTTTTTAATTCTTGCAACATTTTTCATTTTAGGGGATTCTCTTTTCATCTTTCCTAATATATGGGAGTATTTTTTTTTTAAACTCTCACTATCTCTCTTCTCTTCCTAATCCTTTATACATATTTCAACGTAGCGGATATTAAAAAAAGGAAAAAGAACAAATTTTTTTTTAACTTCAAGAATATCTATTTGAATAACTTTTTAAGAGTTTTAAGTATTCTACTCTAGTTGATGAGACAAACTAAAATAGTTATTACATTACAATCAAGGGCAAGGGACAAGGGTAAAGCCTCGGGGCATTGACCGCATGAGGGAGGTCTCTAAACCCCCCCCCCCTCCCCCCCACCACCTCTACAATTTGGTGTCCCATGCATGTTTTTAATGTTACATGAGCCAACATTTGAGCATATATTTGTGGGGATTTGTCTATATTGAATTGTTCCACTTTCAAATAGTCTTTCCTTTTCTTTTCGATGTTTCTAGCTAGAACTTTTTTTAGATTTAAAAAATTCAAAGTAAAAACATAAAAAAAATGAACATAGGCCATAGGGAATACTAAATTATGCGGAGACATGATTTGAACCCGTGACTTCAAGGTTATAAGCCTTGTGAGCTATCAAGTTGCTCTACCCCGCGCCGAAGAAAGATCTGGAAAGGAAAGGACAAAGAAAAAGGGAATGTGCCCTCTACCATATTTATAGTATAACTTCTCATTTTCTTATATTCATTAAAGATATAAAATTAGTCACTTTGTTTATATATTTCGTTAATGAGTATAATGATAAGATGAAAGCAAACAAACAAATTATAATCTACTTCCTAAATGTTTTTTTTTATAGGAAAGTGATCAAAATGTGATAATTAGAACAATCTTTATCTTATTCTATTCTAAGGAAATCTTTTGTAGAAGTAGAACCATTACATTTTCACCATTTTTCCAAAAACAAAAACAGTATTTATTTATGTGCTTGTTGCCTGCTTAACTTTAAATCCACAATTTATACCCTGGCACAATTACTGCACAATAATCTTGATTTGGTTTAAATTAAGAATCTTACAAAAGAAAGAAAAATACCAAAGATCAAACTAATATATTGAAAACTACGTTTTGTACTTGTGTTACGTGTGCAGGCATTCATGAAAGCATGGCAGAAGGCATGCCATTGCAGCCAAGGGCCGTCTAAGGTTATGATCCCAAATGGAGAATTTGTTGTGGCAGAGGTTATATTTGCTGGTCCATGTAAATCTCAAGTAACTGTCGAGCTTCAAGGGAATATAGTAGCAGATCCTGATGTTAGTCAATTTCCCAACCATGAATTTATTGTCTTCGAAAATGTAGATGGTGTCACCTTAACCGGACACGGAACTATTGATGTTAGTAACCAGGCTAACAAGTCCTGCAATCCACATAATAAGGATGTTAATTTTTTCAATCTCATGCCTGTAAGTATCACTTTACCTTCGTTTTGTACTAAACAAAATAATTTCTCCATTTACTACCTGCTTATATCTTATACTTCCTCATCTTTTTTATATTGCATCAATTCAACTTTTACATTATCTATGTACAAGCTTCGATCAGATATTTATACTTAAAATATATTCCCTCCGTCCCATATTATAGTGCTTGATTCTGTTTTTTCACGGATATTAAGGTAAATAGAATCTAAGAAAAATGTAAAGAGTGTTTGTGTATTGAAAATAAATGTTATGGGGAAAAAGCTGATTTTAGGAGAGAGAATGATAATAAGTGGTGAAAGAGCATTAAATACATGACTAATTCAACCCTTGGGTTGAATAAACAAAGCAAAATACTATTTTCAAGAAGCAAATAAATAATGGTGGCACAATTTTTGTAGGAAAATCATGAAAAGGTGTGAAATAAAAATAGAAACAAGAGATATATTTTGGGACACTTTAAAAGGAAAGAAGCACTATAATATGGGACGGAGGGAGTATTAGTTATAAAGATGTTGGATTCATATCTTCAAAGTATGAGCTTTTTCATACATTTTGCTATAGTTAATTAGATATATTAATGGTTAAAGTTACACTTACATTGGTAATCGTGAAATCCCTATAATACAAAAGAAAAAGAAAACAAAGTGGAAGTATTAGATATATCAAATATGTTATGTGCTTGCTTTTCCTATCAAAATGATTTTATAGAATATGAAGTCAACTTGAAATTGAATGACCTAATTTTAACATAATAAAATATTCACCACATCAAATTGGACCTGGTCCGTATACAAGTTTGATATATTGATAAATATATTCAAATAAGTTAATTGATACTAGATGATCTGAACATTCCATCTGTTCATGTTTGTTGTTTCCATATTTTTACTTTTCATTGTTTTCAATAATAACAAACTGGCCTTAATTTTCTCTTATCAAATGGCAGTATAAAATGTAGAAAATTACTTTTAGAAACAAATTTTGTAAATGAAGTAAATTTTTATTTATATCATTATACTTTTCAAAATATTAATAGTTAAGATTTTAACGTTTTAACCATAAAACTTATAATAAAAACAACAAAAAAGAATAGAGTGAGTATAGTCAATGCCGACATGATCTAAACGATATGTGTCACCTGACATTATTTAGGCAGCATAACTCATAACTAGCAAATTTCCCTAACTCTTGTACACTGTTTATTTCTCAATTTGCATATTACAGACAGTCAAATTATACAAGGCAAAAAACATAGTGGTGGAGGGAATCAAATCCGTGAATCCTTCTTCATCCCATGTGATGGTTTTGGAGAGCCAAAACGTAATCATCCGTAACGTCAAATTTGATGCAAAATCTGTGGAACCTAACACTAACTCAAATGGGATCTATATAAGTGCCTCAAATCAAATTAATGTGTCTAACAGCTACATCAGATCTGGTGCTGATTGTGTCACTGTTGCCCCGGGCTCTACCTCTATATCGGTCACTGGACTCACCTGCGAAGCTGGACTAGGCATTAGGTACATTTTTAATCTTTTGCATTAAATTTTGTTATGTTATGTTGATAAATGTGAACTTGGTGTTTTTTTAAATTTTATTAACTAAACTAAATAGCAATCATAATGTTGTTCACTCTATATAAGTGAATATTAATTTCGATTTATTAGGTCAAGTCCAGGTATTCTACATCTTTCGTTATGGACAATTTTGTAATTATGACTTTAATTTGAGAAGTATATCATACAATTAAAGAGTTAAAAGAAAAAAAGAAAAACTATAATACTTACGCTCAATATAATTTAGGGGGTTAGTTGTGTTCAGTTAATTAATTGAATTCAAGTTAATTCAGGCATCACTTAAGAAGATCTTGTCCAAGTATAAATTTAACCTTTCTTCGTTTAAAAAGTTTGTTGGGAAATCATTAGTTTTGATAGGTCTATTAGTTAGCTTACATTATACTCTCTCCGATAGAGTTCTTCCCACTTTCTATATAAAGGTAGGGATGACAACGGGTAGGATCTGGACCGGATCCTCTAGGATCCAGATCCAGATCAATTTTTCAGGCTTGGATCCAGATCTGACCCGGATCTGCTGGGTAAAAAATTGAGGATCCAGATTCAATGGATCCTACGGATCCAAGATCCTAACCTATTTTCTTCAAACAACCCTAATTTTCACTTTAATTAAAGATTTTAAAGAACAAAACAACGTCAATTAGCATTTCATTTGTCGATGTTGAAATAAACAAACATTCAACCTTAATATAGCAAATCCAAGTATAAATAACATTAAGAGTTTAGCATTAAGTTGTACCCTTTTAATTATATATTTTAAAATAACTTTAAAAAAGCGGGTAACGGATTTGGATATGGGTAATAATTTAGGACCCGGTCCAAATACATTAATTAAAAATAGGATCCATATCCTACCCGGATCCGTCGGGTCCAAAATTTGAGGATCCAGATCCGCTAAAAAAGGATCTGGATCCACGGATCCTGGTAGGGTCCATTACCCACTGACATCCCTATATAAAGGTGTTCCATAGAGTTCTTTCCATTTCAACTTTATTCCATATTTGGTAAGTTCATAATAATATAATATTTGCATATGATCATCCACAAGTTGTCCACAATATGACACTCTCCTAAGTTTATAATTTAATATTTGTACATGACACTCTCTCTTCTCTCTAAAAAGTAATCATCCAACCTCACTGTCAAAAATTTAAGATATTCCTTGGTTTGTCGAAGAATTGTAAATGGGAAGAATATTATGGAACGGAGGGAGTACTAGTTATGCACGTGATGCGTGTAAAAGTAAATAGAATGCAAAATTGTATTATTACATCTAATAACCTCAGATAATAGGTAAGAAAAGTTGTCTGTAAAGTTCCTCTAAAGAAAAATTTGACATTATCTTTATTTAGCAAACATTAAATAATCATGTATATATGTAGTGAAATACATTGATTAAATAACATTGTCATCATTTTTGATAAAATTAATTTAATTTGTTTATTTTGTGAGTGAGGGTATTTTAGTCTTTTTAGGTGGACAACAAACTTCTCATAAGATGGCTCATAGAATAGAGGATAAATATCTCAAATCTAAACAATATTCTTTACATCATAACTATCATTTAATTTGAAGGACCTGCATTTACAAAGGGTAGATGTTTGACACGACTGTAGAATGAGCATTGTGTGCACAGATTAAAGTCGGCATGCAAATGAACATTCGAATCAAATAAAAAGAAGTCTTTCATTTTTAATGATTAGACTTAATTATAATATTCTTTGAAATTCTTCAAATCGTTCATTTTAATACGAAGTTATGTTCAATCAATAAACATTTTGAATTTTAGAAATATACATTTTAAATTTTGAAGAACTAGATAACGTTCATTTATAACTCACAAAGGTTATATTAACAACCGTGTATGTTCAACCAACAATAAAGTAGGTGTGCATTAATGTTTGAATTTTGATTTTTAGCAATAGACTTAAATGTTCATTGATAACTCACAAAGCTACCATTAACTTCGCTTGTTCATCCAATAATAAATACATGTACATTAATTTTTGAATTTTTATTTTTTTAGTTTAAGTTTTTGAAATGAGCATTTTGATTTTTGAAGAACTCACAAATGTTCATTAATTAATATTCACAATAACTAGCACATGTTCAACTAACAACATCGTATCTTCATTAAAATACCATGTTCTTTCGAATGAAGTCAAGGTTATTTTATTTTGCCTATCTTTATTGGCGTGTGCGTTTCATTATATTTTACATGCGTTTTGGTTTGCACGTATGACACTCGTTTTAACCATGTGTAGGATCAAATTTACGTTCACTTTTGCCACAAGAGTTGTTACCTTTTTTATCAATTCGGTTTAAAATTGATTACTCTTTTAATTCTCTTCAACATTCATAATTCCTCAGATTTGATTTTAATTTAAATATTACTTTATAACAAATAAACGTGCTTTTCCATATCATTCTATCTAAGTAGGAATAACTTGGAAAATCAATCATAACCATTTATAATCTAAGGGAGTAGTACTCTAATTATTGTGTTTCAAATCCAGCATTGGAGCACAAGCGTTTAGTGCTGCCCTAGACGTGAAGGGGGTGATAGTCAAGAACTGTACGATCAAGGGAAGTGTATTCGGCGCGAGGATCATCCCTCGTGTGGAGGTCAAAGCAAGCCTCATTACAGACATCACATTTCAAGATTTGATAATGGAAGGAGTGGAGAACCCTATATTCATTAACCAGCAACAAGGCCTCCTTAAGCCAACCCAGGTACATTAATTTTTTTTTTTACGTCAAAAAAGAATAGCTAACTAGTTTTTTGGTGTAAATAAGTGACTAAGTGCAGTGATATAAACGGGATTCAATCCCAGGTCTTGGGTGTCATTCTCACAAGACTTTACCAACTAAGTTAGATGACATCCACAGAATAACTAACTAGTAACCAACCATCAATCATTTGTGAATCTCACTAGTTAAAAATCAAGAAGATTTATGCTCTTTAAAATAGGGAAATTGTTTTTGATCTATGCATGCTTTGACAATGCAAACCAAATTGGTTCTAGGGAACCCCTTGAATTTTCAAAATTTAGTACAAAGGATATAGAGAACCTTTTTGAATTGCATTAAAAGGAAATGCAGAAGTAACTAAAAGAAGTGCTGAAATTTAGTTTCTCTATGAAGACAATGATTATATGGAAGTTGATATTTAAAATAATAATTATAAAGTGGCTTATTATATTGGAAAAACCTAATTTAAAATTATGATTGTATGTTATTTATTTGATCAAAATTGTCATGTACTTACTATTTTGATTTTTATTGTAATTGGTATATGACTCTTTCATTAATGGATTAGTTTTATATTTAAAAAAAAAATGTATGTTAGTAATGTTACTTAGGTTTTTAGTGAATTCTAGCTATTACATATAGTTATATACTCACTCCGGTCTTTATTAGTTTACCCGTATTCTTTTTTGAGATGTCCCTTATTAGTTTACCCATTTCTTTTGTTTCTATTTTTGGAATGGGACCACTAACTTTTCATCACACATACATTCAACTTTAATATAAAATAATAGTTTCTCTTTCTTTCTATGTCCCACAACATTGTTTCTCCTAAAACTCTGTGCAAAATAAACGGGTAAACTAATAAAGACCGGAGGGAGTATTATGTACAGTGACCGTTATCGTGATTGAAACTATATTAAGTAGAACATATCAAGAATGAAAGTGTTTGAAATAATTTAGTATGGAGGGAGTAAAATTCAACCTTAAACATTTATTAGTTGCTAACGAGATTGCTTCTTTTTTAATCTCATGAAACAGACAATCCTAGCAAAGATAGTGGATGTCCACTTCAAGAACATAAAGGGTACTGTAACCACCAGAAACGCACTCTCTTTCTCATGCAGCCCAATATCACCTTGCGAAGGCATAGAAGTAGTTGATATTGATCTCAACTTTATTGGCACAACCTTGCTTGGAAAAGGCACTATTGTTGATCACAGCATTATTGACAAAACCTTGCATGGAAAAGGAATAGGTTTCCTGGTTAATTGTTTGAATGCAAAAGTACTCTTTGGCGGTAAACATGAGGGATTGAGTTGTGGTCTTCTACAATAAGAAGCTCATTATGTATTTGGGTTGATTGGGATGGCACTAAGCGGATTGTATTAAGGAAACTACCAAAGTAATGTGCGATATTTTAATAAAATAATGATCTTGCACGTTTATTTTGTTATTATATCCATGTTTTCTACATTTTCCCCTCATCATCATTGCTATTGTGTTCATTGGAAAGGACGATTCTGGTTCAAGTTTCTTTTACCCCATTTCTAAACCTAAACTATATGTCTGGGTGTATCTTACATGCAAGATTAGTTTTTTTTACTCATGCCTCATTTCAAGCTCTTCAATGAATACAATGAGTACAAAAATCACAAAATCTTGGATGTAACTGTTACACCATCTCTCAGGCCCGTCCCTGAGTCTGGGGCCCTGGGCAGGAGGGGCGCCCGCCCAGGACCCAGGGAGAAAAGGCCCATGTTGGTGATCTACAGTCTGGTACTTGTAATAAAGGAAATCTGCATTCATTTACTCCGTGAAACATTGTCTTGGCTCTTTGGGTTACTAATTGTCATAATCCACTGCATTCTCAATCCGTGGTTCGAATCCCTCTACAACATCTTTTTATTTTCTCAGCTTTCTAATTTTATTTTAGGATTTTCTTTTGTTTTCAATGATTTTAAAATAGTTTCAGTTTCCTACATTTTAGTTTTTGGCTTTCAATGATTTTCAAGTAGCTATCTAATTTTAGTAAGTGGGTTTTTTTCCTTCTCATATAGAGTAACTATGTCCCTTTTGCTATTTCATACCCCCGGGCTTTATGTTTACATTGTTCATTTACCTCACTTCGACTATCAAGTTACTAATATATAAGAACAAATGTTAGTACGAAATATTATTAAATTTCTCTCAATGTATATTAACTTCAAAATATTATATTTTTATATAAATTATATGAATCGATAGAGTAAGATAGTTGAAGATATTAGATGTTATTGGTAGAAGCGAATGTCACAATGAAACCCTTAAAAAAGGGAGGGGTTCTGTGGTTACCTTTTCTATTTTCACAATTCAGACCCAGAAAAATATTAAAAAAGTAATCCAAAAGGCCAAAGAGCTTACACACAATTTCGTAATCCAAAACCCAAACTCCAACCGACAACTCGATGATGAGGATGACATGATAAATTTAAGAAGCAATATATGACTTAATTTAGAAAGATATGGCATACAAATATATAACCATCAAATGGGTATCTTATAAAAAAAAAGCTAAAATCAATCCATGTTTCATGAGCTAAAAAAGTCATATTCAGCAAAACTTTAACCATAAATTAATATCTTTAAATCAATACATGTCAAGAATAGTAGTTGAGATCGGGGAGGGCCCATATTTTTCAGTTCGCCCTAGGGCCTCCAAAATGTCAGGAACGGACCTGCCATCTCTTTTGGTGTTATATTTACTTCACACATGCCAGATTTCAAGTTTTTCGTTCGAATAATTTTTCAGCTTTATATCCTCCATGGCTCCATCTTTTAAAAACAATATACTGAAGCCTTACAAATCACATAAACGCAAACAAATTACACAAAATGGAGCAAGAATGTGGTAAACAACAGTAATAATGACATAAGATTGGAAAAAAATGACATGGACAAAATTAAAAGTATCAAACATTACATATGACATAAATGCACATAAATGACATGGCCTCCACTTGAAATGACATACAGTACACCTGAGCCATAATGACACAGGCAACAACAATAATGACATAACCTAATAATAAACGACATACATATGCCACTGACATGGCTCTGAAAAACATATGAGATTATACTAATAACAACATAAAATTACCAATGACATACACAACACTAATAATGACATACAACAGGATAGAAATGACACGTAATGAAGACGTACAACTGACATAACCACACACAAATGACACAAACCAAACTAATAATTATGTAAACAACAACGATAATGACATAAGACAGAACACAAATGATACGAACAAAAACAATATAATGAAGCCCTACAAATGACATAAACGCACACAAATAACACAATAGAGAGCAAAAATGCTTGAAACAATAATAATGACATACGAATATGATACGAAAACGTATATGAAAATGTAACCTAAGCTCGATAAGTTTTACTCACTTATTTATGCTTAAGGATTCTAAATCGGTTTTGAAGTTTATCTTACTTAGAAACTGATTTAGGAGGTTTTTGAGAGTGGATTTAATTAGTTTAAACTCACTAATTATATTAACTCTCTCTTAAATTAAGTTTAACTCACTTAACTCAAGGGTTTCGAAATTAAGATCACTTCTTAATCACAAGAGGAATTTCGGATTTTTCAATCTCCAAAAAAACCGAATAAACACAAAGTTTAAATCAAAACTAAAACTAACTTTTATTTATGATCACCATTACATATATATTACAAGCTAATCAATCTCAAAAAATCTAAGTACCAAAGTGATTAAACAAAGCAATTAAACAACAAAGATCTCTTAATCCAACAAAGATGTAAGAAGGAATAGTGTTGTTGTGTGTTTTGTTGACTTTGGGGCAAGGAGGGCCGGTTTTCATCACCAAGTGGGGGGGCTTCTCTTAGCTTGCAAGGGAAGCTTCAAAAGATCTTCAAGAACCCCTTTTCACACGTCCCAAGTGTGATTCGCAACCCCAAGCATGGTTCGTCCAATTTGCACTTACGCTAAACAAAATAATTTCGGGTTTACAAAAACCGAAAATTACAAAAACGTTAATTAAACTAACTAGCTTAATTAACTTCCTTTCCTTCGTTGCTCAACATAATTAAACTAGTACTAATCTTTAAACCGTGAATCTCTCCCTTGTTGTGATTGAGAGTAGTACTTAGTAGAATTTCGGAATTAGCAACTGATTTCGTATCATCCTCTCCTTCTTCAAAAGGAATTGTCCTCAATTCTTGCACATCTTCATCTTCTAAATAGGGGGATAAGTCCCCTACGTTGAATGTTCTTTGCCACGCCATAGTCTCCGGGAAGGTCTATCTTGTAAGCATTGTCTCCATAACGTTCAAGAACCTTGAAAGGTCCTTACTCGGGGCATGAGTTTATGCTTTCTTTTACTTGGAAACCTCTCCTTCCTCAAGTGAATCCACACCAAATCTCCGGGAGCAAACACCATCGGTTTTCGATTTTTGTTTGCTTTCTTTTTGTACATCTCATTTGTCTTCTCGATATTGGTGCGTATTTCTTTGTGAACCTTCACCATTGTTTCGGCTTGTTGCCTAGCATCTCCATGGACATAAGAATCTTTAGGCAACGAAATAAGATCAATAGGTACATACGGATTTACCCCATATACCACTTCGAACGGTGAATGTTTTGTTGCAAAAGTGGGAGTTCTATTGTAAGCAAACTCCGCATGGCATAACTTGACATCCCAATCCTTTCCCGTCTTGCTCACTAAGCCCCTTAACAAGGTGCCTAGAGTTCGATTGGTCACTTCGGTTTGACCATCGGTTTGGGGGTGATGTGAAGTACTAAACGGCAACTTAGTACCCATCATCCTCCATAGGGACCTCCAAAAATGACTCAAAAACTTACTATCTCGATCCGAGACAATAGTTCTTGGCACTCCATGCAAACGAACAATTTCCCCGAAATATAAACAAGAAACATTAATAGCATCTTCCGTTTTATGACAAGGCACGAAATGTGCCATTTTTGAGAAACGGTCCACCACTACCATGACCGAATCCTTCCCTCTTTGTGTTCTAGGAAGAGCCACAATGAAATCCATATCGACATCCTCCCATGGTCTCTCCGGTGTTGGTAAAGGAGTGTCTAACCCCTTATGGAACGTGCTTTTAGCCCTTTGACAAACCCCACAACGAGTCAAACTGGCATGTACTTCTTTGATCATATGAGGCCATGAGAAATGTTCTTGTAACAACTCGAGTCTTGCTAACGCCAAAATGGCCAGCCAACCCACCTCCATGAGCTTCTCTAATTAGCAAATCCACGAACGGGACATTTAGGAACACAAAGTTTGTTCCCCTTAAACAAAAACCCTTCCATTTGATGATAATGGTCTCTCGGACCATCTTTGGTAGCCACGAACGGTCACGTGTCTCCTCATCAAGAACATAGAATTCCTTAATCAACTCAAACCCAAGTACCTTGGAATCCACCATGTTAAGCAATACATGTCTCCGTGATAAAGCATCGGCTACAATGTTGGCTTTTAGGCCTTGTACTTGGCAACAAAATTGAAAGATTGTAAGAATTCCACCCATTTAGCATGACGAGCACTAAGCTTATGTTGGCCATGAATATATTTCAACGATTCATGATCAGAGTGGAGAACAAAAGCTTGTGGTCGCAAATAGTGACTCCAATGATTAAGAGCTCTAACCATGGCGTAAAACTCTTTATCATACGTGGAATAATTCAACTTGGTCCGATTTAGTTTCTCGCTAAAATAAGCAATAGGTTTGCCACATTGAATTAAAAACGGCCCCAATCCCCGTTCCACTTGCGTCACACTCAACTTCAAATGGTTTAGTGAAATCGAGGTAAAGCTAAAATAGGCGTTTTTACACATTTTCTCTTTTACTAGTTCAAACGCCTTTTGAGTGCGTCACTCCAAGTAAATTTTCCATGTTTAGTGCATTCGGTTATAGGAGCTAATAACGTCTTTGAAATTATTTATAAACCTCCTATAAAAAGAAGCTAAACCATGAAAAGATCTCACCTCGGTGATAGTTGTGGAGCCAGCCAAGAAGAAATTGCTTCTACTTTGGATGGATCCACCTTCACCCCTTCATCAGAAATGATGAAACCAAGGAAGCCAATCTCCCTTTGCATAAACGTGCACTTTTCAAGCTTTCCATACAGTTTTTGCTCTTTTAGAACTTCGAACAATTGTTGCAAATGATCTAAATGATCCTCCTTGTTAGCACTATAGACAAGAATATCATCCAAATACACAACCACGAACTTTCCCAAAAACGGCCTAAGTACTTCATTCATCAATCTCATGAACGTACTAGGGGCATTTGTGAGGCCAAATGGCATAACCGGCCATTCATACAACCCATACTTCGTTTTGAAAGCCGTCTTCCACTCATCTCCCTCTCTCATGCATATTTGGTGGTATCCACTTCTCAAATCAATTTTCGAAAACAAATTGGATCCACTTAACTCATCTAACATGTCATCTAATCTAGGGATGGGAAATCTGTATTTGATGGTTATATTGTTCACTGACACGGCTATCAATACACATCCTCCATGTTCCGTCTTTTTTGGCACCCAAGTAAAGCGGAAGACACATGGACTTTTACTCTCTCTAACGTAGCCTTTCTTCATCAATTCACTGATTTGGCTTTGTAACTCCTCACTTTCTTTGGGATTGCATCTATAGGAAGGTTTATTTGGGAGTGGTGCTCCGGGAATGAGATCAATTTGATGCTCAATTCCACGTTTAGGGGGTAGGCCATTTGGTAGGTCATTAGGAAACACGTCTCCAAATCCCTCCAATAACTCCCTCAAATTTGAATCTTCAACTTCCATTCCCTCGTTCACCTCCTTAGCAATTAGAACATACACGACCTGATTTGTTCCCAACTCCCTCTCGAATCTTTTTCTCCCTAAAAACACACTACCACTCACGAGGTTCTTTTTTGGCTTAGGTGTTGTGTCTCGTATTTTTGAAGGGGGCAATGGTAATAAGGTTTTGGTTTTACCATTCTTGTTTACCTTATACACATTCGAACAACCATCATGCATTACTTTTCGATCAAATTGCCACGGTCTACCAAGTAGAATATGGCACCTTGATCATAGGAATTACATCACATAGAATTTCATCTTCATAATTTCCAATGGAAAACGTGATTAAAACTCTATTCTTCACCCTTACTTCACTATCATCATCTAACCATTTCGGTTTATAAGGATGTGGATGTTTAGTAGTAGGTAATGCTAACTTCTCTACAAGTTCGGTTGAAGCTACATTTGTACAACTACCACTATCAATGATTAACGTGCATAGCTTCTTATTCACTAAGCATTTCGAATGAAAAATGGTTTCTCTTTGTTCCTCATTTTCAGCCACGACATTAGAGTACAAGGATCTCCTAAGAACCAACATTTCACCCTCCATTTACGGATTACACACGTCCTCATCACTTTCGTTACCTAAATCGGATTTATCATGTTGCTTTTCTAAGAGGTATATCCTCTCCAATTCGTCTATCTCCTCTATGTCCCTTATAGTCATGATTCTTTTCGTAGGACAAGTCGATTGGTAATGACCATAACCTTGACACTTAAAACATTTAACTTTAAAGGCTTTATCATCTACAACTTTCTCCTTCTCTTTCGGAATGAAATCGATTTTTTGTTCTTATCAAAGTTGCTAGTACTAGTATTAGCTTTAAAAGTACTAAATGGCTTTGAATAAGACTTACTTGTTGTTGCTTTCTTCTTTTGGCTGTCAATTTTGAGAGCCACTTTGCAAGCCTCGTCGAAAGAAAGGTATGGGTACACCTCCACTTTCTCACGCACATCCTCATTTAGGCCTCCCAAGAATCGCCCAATTTTTGCTCCTCCATTTCTTCTATTTCACAAACAATGGAAAGCTTTTCGAATTCCTTGATGTACTCATCCATGGACGTGGTGCCTTGTTTGAGTGTGGACCATCTAACATACCGATTTTGCTTGTAGTTAGTTGGAACAAAAACGCTTCCGTAATTGCTTCTTCAATTTCTCCCAAGTAGCAATCTTGGATTTGTTCTCCTTCACCCTTTGCCTCTTCAAGCCTTCTAACCAAATGGATGCATATTTGGTTAGTTTCAAAACAACAACCTTGTATTTCTTATCATTCGGAGTGTCTTTGTAATCAAAAAAACGCTCCAAAGAACGTTCCCATTCAATGTATAATTCGGATCACTAGCTCAGTCAAAATCTGGAACTTCAATTTTCAAGCCCCTATCATCAGCCCTAGAACTCCTTTCTTCCTCATTGGGTTTCTTCTTAAACAATTCTAAGGTTATCTTTGCCATCATGTCGTGTAATGCTTCGTTTTGCTTAGCTAGAGCTTCTAGCATCGCATCTCTTCTAGCATTATCATCTATTTCCTCATCCATTTCAGAACTTAGCTCTTGATACCACTTGATACGAAAACGTATATGAAAATGTAACCTAAGCTCGATAAGCTTTACTCACTTATTTATGCTTAAGGATTCTAAATCGGTTTTGAAGTTTATCTTACTTAGAAACTGATTTAGGAGGTTTTTGAGAGTGGATTTAATTAGTTTAAACTCACTAATTATATTAACTCTCTCTTAAATTAAGTTTAACTCACTTAACTCAAGGGTTTCGAAATTAAGATCACTTCTTAATCACAAGAGGAATTTCGGATTTTTCAATCTCCAAAAAAACCGAATAAACACAAAGTTTAAATCAAAACTAAAACTAACTTTTATTTATGATCACCATTACATATATATTACAAGCTAATCAATCTCAAAAAGATCTAAGTACCAAAGTGATTAAACAAAGCAATTAAACAACAAAGATCTCTTAATCCAACAAAGATGTAAGGAATAGTGTTGTTGTGTGTTTTGTTGACTTTGGGGCAAGGAGGGCCGGTTTTCATCACCAAGTGGGGGGGCTTCTCTTAGCTTGCAAGGGAAGCTTCAAAAGATCTTCAAGAACCCCTTTTCACACGTCCCAAGTGTGATTCGCAACCCCAAGCATGGTTCGTCCAATTTGCACTTACGCTAAACAAAATAATTCCGGGTTTACAAAAACCGAAAATTACAAAAACGTTAATTAAACTAACTAGCTTAATTAACTTCCTTTCCTTCGTTTCTCAACATAATTAAACTAGTACTAATCTTTAAACCGTGAATCTCTCCCTTGTTGTGATTGAGAGTAGTACTTAGTAGAATTTCGGAATTAGCAACTGATTTCGTATCAGAATAGGAAAAACTGACATGGACAAAAATGACCAATCAAACACTACATATAACATATACGCACGTATATAAATCACATGACCTCCAGTTGAAATGACATACATTTGAGCCATAATGATACAAACTAACAGATGACAGTATACGAAACCAAAATTACATAAATCATATCAATGACATAGATAATCATTAAAGTGACTTAAAAACGAAAAAAATGACATTATTCAATAAATGATACACGAGCCTAAAATTATAGCATAAAACAAACCAAATGACACGAATTACGCTAATACTGATATCAAACTTAGCCAAAATGACAAAAACATAAAATGCACAAAAATCAAACCCTAACATAATAAATCAACACAAAACAAATGAATAACAACAAATTAATTTGAAAATGATATAAAGAAACAATAAAACTAATGCAAATACATATCAAAATGAAATCAATTTACCTAGAAACAACATTGACTGGAACAGGAACCGATGTTCTAGCTTTTCCTCTTTTAACAACAACCCTCTTACCACTCTTAATAGCAACCACACTTTTTTTCATCGGCGACTCAATCTCATCAACATCATCATCTGGATCATAATTTCTATTTAACGAGAAGATTCATAACCAACATTTGCATGTTTAGCCGGTATTGCAGCTTTCTCATCTGTATCATGAACGATTTTAGATCGTTATTCAATTTGTGGATCATCAGTTTTTGGTTTACGCTTTTTAGGTTGAATTTTGGCGACAAAATTCGCCAAAGGTGCATATGCATTTGACTCCGACATTATACAAACTTATAAAGAAAAAACGAAGTGAAAAAGTAAGAAAATGTGAATTAATATACGAAGACTCAAAGTGGTAACTGCAATTCGGGCTGTTATGGAGATTTGAGGAGAGAGAAAATGGAGGGTGTGAGTGAAAATTGCGAGGAGTAGTAATGGGTGTGATGGGAGGTTTGTGTAGAAAGAAATTTTAAAAAGTGAGGGTTTGTTATTTCGCGCGTGTGAAGTACTTGTTACACCATAACTTATGGTATAATAGTTACACCCAAAAATTTCTGTTGAGAACTACTCACACATAATAATTGGATAAACAAAATAAACTATGAAAGAAGACATGATTAACAAAAAAGAAAAGAGAGTAGAGAAGAAAAAGAAATAAAGTATTTGGATTGAATTATCATCTAGAATATGTAACTTGAATTAATACTTGAAGAACAAAAAGAAACTCTCCAAAGAAAACTAAATATCACGTCAACAATATGAGAAGGAAAGAGTGAGTGCAAGACTATGTAACCTAATATGACTAAGAAAGTAAGTTACAAGATAAGTAAGATCGAATAAATCATTAAACGGTGAAGTAACTAATCTGAGTGTAAGAGTTGCATACTTCAGGATAGCAGTGCAATCTTGTAGAACCCATATCTCCCTGAATATAACTCGACTTGGGTCGTGCAACCTATCCTTGGAAAGCACTTCAAGTCTAGCTCCCAATGTCGTTGGAATCTATCAATTGTCATTATCGCATTAAAAGTTATGGACAAAAGAGTAGACATGATTCAATTTCCATATTTATTTCACTAAATTCTTACTTCGTTTTGGCTCTAATTTGTACTCAAAGATATCCATAACAATTCTTATCAATGTAGCTTCCTTCCAATTGTTCCTAATACTCAAGCTTGTCCAATAATACTCCAGCTATGCTCTTAATACCTGAAATTCATCAAACATCGAAAACGTGTAAAATGAGTAATATTTCACAGCTTAAGTAATTATATACAATTATAAACTACAATGAACCTAAATGCTCCTAAAATACAACCTAAATGCAACTAAAAATTATATGGAAATGTGATACATCAAACTCCCCCAAGCTAAACCATTGTTTGTTTTCAAGCAATTAGACATAAAAATTAGAAAAGAAAGACGACCTACAATATGAGACTACGATAGGGATAAACACACAACTGAGAATATGAGAGATATAATTACTACACAAATCAAGCATTGCAACAATCTCGAACAGAGCCGCATAACATGTCATCTAACGCAATCAACTTTCCTATCATACCACAAACCGTTTACCCATAAGCTAGATTTAACCAAACTTGTCAAATCTCACTATAGTCATGTGCACACATACTCTCATGTGTTTAAGGGATAATAGATGATTCTCAACCTAAATCCAGTCGACTAAGATGAAACATGTACTCTTTAACTTTGACGTTTTGACTTCGTTTTTATTCAACATTATAACACAAAAAGAACATTATGAGTTTAAGTGTTGTAATGGGATGAGGTGTATGGAAAATAATTTGGGAATTGTGGTGCAAACCAACCAAGAAGGAGGAGCATCATATAACTAAAAGCATGATAAAGAAAGGTCCCAACAACTCCCTGCACCAACAATCTCCAAAACATCGGATATTGCCACAAGTACCACAATTCACCAGAAAAGCATTGCACGAATTCCAGCAAATAAAAAATCTAATAAATGTTGTCAAAAGAACTCAACAAGTATAGCAACACAAAGGAAAATCCAAGAAAAAAAATCGAAATTAACATTAAGAGCACGAACAATAAAGAGGCTTACTACTCAATTTAATGGAAAAGGTCGAATAAGCTCAAAATTTTTATCACAATGCATCTTGAAGACTAACTTGAACGAATTTGTAGCTAATTGAAGAAATCCTATTACAACCATTAATTAAAAAAAGCGAGAGAAAAGAAAAAAATTTAGAAGTTCATCAAGAAAAAGTAATAATATAAAAAATTTAAAGAAAAAAAAAAGAGATAGATTTCTACAAAATAAAAAGAAAAAAAATACATAAACAGAAAAAGGAGAAAGAAAGAACAAACGAGAAGATAGAAAGAGAAACTGAGGAAGAGGTGTGGTTATTGTTGTTACGTGCGTTGCAGATGGTGGGTGCCGGAATTGCGAGGACGTCGGCATCGGAAAGGGACAGAGGCCAATGATGGTGGTTATGGGAGATGAGGAGAAGGGAGGCTCCGAAAGAGAGACGGAAACAAAGGTGGGGACGTGTCGTGCGCGGTGCGAATGTCAGCGTGAAGTGTGATGGTGGTGTGTGGCGAGGTGGTTGAACAAATGGGGGCCGGTGCACAGGTGTGGCGGGGCTATTTAGTATAGGACCACGGGTAGGGAACCTAAAAGAAAGAAAAAAAATTCAAAAGAAAAGGAAATAAGAGGATTAGTATCTATATATATATCTAAAACTCAAGACAAACAAATGTCATGCTGCCACATGTTCTCCTCCCTCTTAAGCAATTGACACGAATTAACAATAAAAATGTAGGTGTTAAGACTTGAACCCACAACCTCTCCTCTAAGATACAAATACACTAACCAACTCATCTACGAGCTCATATTGATTTTTTATTGTAAGTAGAAGTAATAAAGCTTCTTAAGTTGACACACCAATTCGATTCCTACATTAATTGACTTATCAAGTAAATGAGTTTATGACTAATAAACTAATATATCCCCATGTTATAAGTTATATTACCTATCAAATTTCCGTTTATCATAATAGTGATAATAAAACATCAAATCAACTTTGGTGCATTATAAAAATCTCTAACGAGCCCACCAAATCTTAATTTATGCTTAGCCTTTTACAAGATAGAAAACAGAAATATTACCTATCTGAAGGAGAAATTTGAGAAAAATATATTGTAGTTGATTTCAATCAATGTATAGATAGGAACGGAAATGTAACGTGTCTTTATATATGACTCAAAAAATTATATTACAAACTTTGTCGTGTTGAATCAACTAATTTAAAGGACCAATCCATCATCCATTGTATGATATGAGTTTGTGAGACGCGGTTAACTATTTGTCTTAAATATACACTTATAAATTTATATATGAGTGATCTATTTAAAATAAAAAAAACACTACTCTTCAGACCCATGTAACATTTTGTCCTAAATGGGTCACTTTTACTTATATTCAAGTGACTCATTTAAGGTGAACAACTATTCTTTATTTATAAATGACTCATTTTAACTTAAAAGAGTGACCCATTTTGCGAAAAGTAAATGACATCACAATAAATATAATGCACCCGGTACTCAATACTAATTGAAAGTTATGAAGCATCTGAGGTAGTCACGTGTTATCTAAATGCATATGCTGATATTGAGGCATGTATTTCAATTAATTTTATAAAAAAATAATAAACGAATGATACACAATGACCCGGGGAATCGTCCGGGGCAACAACTAGTTAGATTAACTAAAACTAATGAAAATATGTTTGTATTTTGTGTGTTCATTTTTCTTGTGTTTTTATGTTTAAAAGGGAATGAAAGAAAAATAAGTTTATTATAATTTAAGATAATGATATACAAAATAGAATTTAAATGGGAAAGGAGAAAGAGAAAAGAAAATAAATAATGAAAAGAGGAAAGTAAGAAAGAATTGGATTGCCTCCCAAAAAGCGCAAATTTAAGGTTTTGCATAACTATTTAATACTAGTACACCAACACAGAATAGTTCAACATTCTAAGAAGCTCATCATATGTTCCTGCAAATATCTCATAATAAATTATATAAGATAAAAAAGGAAAAATGAAAAATTTTAGTCCTAAAGATCTACTAAACCTAGAAAAAGTAAAATCAAAGGAAAAACTATGTTTACAAGAGTAAGAAAAAGAAAAAAAAATCATTAGTCTTTTTACATGACTCAAAAAGAAGAATAGAGACTAATTGTACATCATTTACATGATCATAAGAGTCATTCAAAGAGCGATCAATAAGGAGTGATGGGGGATATAATATAGGGGAAGAGGCAATAAGGTCAATTTTTTAAGAGAAAGAAACACGTGACTCAAGAACAATAGGTGAAATCGACAAAAAATCATCAATCACCCTACTCCTAACTTTATGTTCCTTTAAAGAGAGAATTTCAACCAATTTTTCATCCTCCATCAAAACATCCATCACATTGATCCTTTTTTATCTTACCATCATCCTAATAATTTTCATTTATTATATATCCCTCATCATCATCATCATCATCATCATAAATATATGGTTTGGGATGAGAATTTTGAGTAGAATAATCATAAACATATAAGGGTGAGGAGTTGAAACCATTAACTAATGTCACAACACACAAAGAAATAGCATGAAAAGTAGAGTGATAATTCGAAGAACAAAAAGGTGTTTTTGTAATATACATCTGGTATGAATGGATTAGTCTAGCAAATAAGACATATCCTACTTATAATATTCTTAGCCAACCACTCAATTAAATCCCAACAACGGTCATGTGATTGGGATAGAAATCGTCCATTAGACATAGACTCAAATACCTCCCTAGTTTCTTCATTTAAACCCTCATAAAACACTTGGCACATATACCAAATTTCAATTTTATAGTTAGATCCAATAAAATTGCGAAGTCTACAATAGTATTTCTAAAACAATTCATTCTCATATTGAGGGAAACAAAAAATTGGCCTAGAGATACTAAAATGTACTCCCTCCGTTTCATTTTAGGTTACTCACTTCACTTTGGGGGAGAACCAAGGAGAAAGTGTAAAAGTATGAGAGATAAACTGAAAAGGTGGAGAGAGAAATTGAAAAGTGAGAGAGATAAATTAAAAAGTGGGTTAAAATATTAAAAAGTAGATGACATGGGTGGAAAAAGAGGAGAAAGTAGATGTGACATGTTACCAAAAATAGAAAAAGCAATAGTGTGTAGATTAAAAAGAAACAGACCAAAAAGGAAAGTGTGTAGATTAAAAAGAAACAGAGGGAGTATGTGGGATTCATGGAACATATAAAATAAACGAGAACTCATGCAAAAATTGGGAGAATTTTGATATAATGCATCAGAACTAAAAAAATGAGAACCACAAGAATTATGACTAAGTTGCCTATTAGAAGAATTATCCCCATAATAATAATAATAATAATAATAATAATAATAATAATAATAATAATACGACTCCATGACACGAAAAAGGAAAAAAAATATATTCATAAAAAAAAGAATATATACAATCTAGTCTCACCAATAATAACAACTATATATATATATATATATATATATATATATATATATATATATATATATATATATATATATATAAAAAAAATATATATATAAAATTTGTGAATAGTGTCAAAAGTATAACAATTATTTAGGAACGGAGGCTACCTGATAAGCCGTCGTCGAGCCTAACAAAGATAAACCTAACTCGGTCTCCCTAATTAAATAGAAAGGGCAAGAAAGGGTTGAATCCACGAGAGACAAGATTAAACACCAATAAGCTAATGTTAAATAAGCTAAGTTAGGACAATGGTGATTGAAATTTGGGTTTTTTTATGCTATGTAAGAATTAACTAAAGAGAACTAAATCAAGCAAAGAACAAGGGTTTATGTAACAAGCCTGAATTTCCACTTTTTTTTTTGAAAACATATCAGAGTACAAAGCATGGACAATTCAAGAGCTGTTATGCCGCGGTTATTAAACATTTAATAACAGCAAGGCGAAAGGTACTACTACTAATACATAAATTAATTATTAACTATTACAACTAAAAGAAAATGTAATTAATTAATACACTCCTATAGCAAACCATAATTCT
Organism: Beta corolliflora; assembly: GCA_947648045.1. Taxonomy (NCBI): domain Eukaryota; kingdom Viridiplantae; phylum Streptophyta; class Magnoliopsida; order Caryophyllales; family Amaranthaceae; genus Beta; species Beta corolliflora. The sequence goes on from CANSZD010003710.1 coordinate 165,846, forward strand.
AAACTATTGCAGCGGAAGTCTTAACTTTAATAAATCTACATCTAGGTGAAGTCAACGCTCTCACCCAATATAAGCTAGTCACCACCAAGCCCTGCACATTGAAGACATGTAATATCAGCCAAAAGGCTGAGCAAGATTTCATACCAATAACAACTTTGAACTATCCAATGTGCAGGTGGAATACATACATAGTATTCCACAAAATCATTTCACCTGTACAACATTCAACTTGAATATAATAGACAACCTTCAATAATTCAAATCCACTTTACTTTATTTCTAAACCATTCTGTAAAACTTTCAAATATAACCTTTTGTAATCTGTGAGTAGGAAGTAGTAAAAATCCAATGAGCTAGCTAGGCTCACTGGATAAGGTAAACACCAAAGCCCCTAGTATGCATACCCCTAACTCGATAACGAACCGAGAAGGAAGACAATTGGCAAGAGTATTGATCAACATACTCCCAACTACTAAATAGATTGTTGAGACACCGTTAACTCAACCTACTTTCCATACTCGAGGAATACCGCTTACGGGCAACCCCACATTTTATACAATCTTAGTAAACTTAGTAACAATGAGGAACTTCCTCCTTTTAATAATCTCAAAATTATCTCACGAGGAACTTCCTCCTTTTAATAATCTCAAACTTGTCTCACGAGGAACTTCCTCCTTTTAATATAATTCTCTTAAATAATCTCATAAATTATTTTGATATAAATATCGTCAAAACAATTAAAAGCTCCATAATAGCATCGTAAAAACGATTCCAAACTCAATATAAATCACAAATCAATATGAAATACTTTCTGAAATAATCTGTACAAGCTTAGTATGAAATCTTACCTTATTAGCAAGCCAAAATCAACAAATCTCAATCACAAGTCAAAAAGGTTCCTTTACGAACCCGGAATCTACAATATAATAATATAGTATAAGTCACTAGACTATACTTCATACAGTTCATCTAAAAATAGCACAAGCTAGTTAATAGGCTTTCACTAAACTGGAAACAACTCAACTTGTCACAATCTAAGAAGTCACAAATTAAAGTTCATAGATTAAAGGTCAATGGAAGCAACTCTGAGCAATAAACCCGGATAGTCAAATAATAAGGATGGAGTTGACTCTAATACTAAAAGTCCATTAATAAAGCATTCATAAGAAAACATTGAAACTTAAAACATTCGAAACTAACTATACTTTTTATCAATTTCAGCAGAAACTTAAAATGGACATAACTTCCTCCTACGATATCCAAATCAAGCGTTTCTTGAGCCTATCCTGAGTAAAATTTCGATACGAACAAGTTTTGTGAAATAGTATTTTTGCCAAAAATGCATAGAAACTGCTTAAAACCGCATTTTACGAACTGACGGGTAATTCATACGAGATACACTATAAATTACTTTGAACACAAGTTTACTTAACATTCCATTAATCTCAACTAACTACTAAACACCTAAATAAACATCCTATTCATTCAATTACACACCCAAACAATTAAAATCAAAACCCCCAATTTAATTTATCTCAAGAACCCTAAACTAACAAAACCCCAAATTCGAAAATTAAACCAAAAACTGAAATTAAAACATGACAAAGAATCTTACTTGAGTAATAAAGTGATTGGAATGTAAAAGAGTGTAAAAAGACCCGAAATCCGCAAGCCCGAAAAAAACCAATTCCCCTCTTCAAAACTAACAAAACAAAGATGAAGATGGAGATGATGATTGATGGCAGCTTTGTAGTATAAATGATTTCCTTGGTTGAAGCAAGAAGTAGAGAGAAAGGAAGAAAAATGATGAGATGAGGTCTCGTGGGTTTAGAGAAGATGGAAGTAGTACAACTCCCTTGCTTTCTTTTTCTTTCGTTCTTCTTCTCTCTCTTTTTCGTTCCTCTTTCTTTTTTTCTTTTTTTTTTCTTTATAATACTAATATATTTGTAGTTAGGTACTTAACCTTGGGAATTTAGGAATTAACTTTTGACCCCTTTTAAGGTAAAGTCAATTAGTGAGAAGTAAAATATATTTAATAAAAGAATATTTTAGTTTATTTTTGGAAACTATAATAATATAAATAATTACTAAACAATATAAAAATACGGGGTGTTACAATCTACCCCCCTTAAAATAAGTTTCGTCCCGAAACTTAAAGTATTACCCATATGATCAAACTTATACTCTTGTTTTTTTTTTTTTTAAAACAGCTCATTAACTCTATAAGTTAGCCAACTACTATCACTCTGGATAACATCTCCAACAACCACATCATTTTGGAGAACATCTCCGACAACTAATTCACTTCCTCATAGATCAATTCAATTGATCACCTTTATAACCAAACAATCACTCCAACTACTATATTCATACCATAATAAGGAGAACCAACACCTCATAGCAACACCTCATAGATTAATTCATTTGATCACCCTTATAGACATACAACCATTTCAACTAAAAATGTTCACACTATAAGAAGTAAAACATGCAACATATTACAAGGTTTACCATAAAACTTTACCATAAAACTTCCAATCATACACGAATTATGTATACTTTAGACATTAAGGTATACATCACATATGAAATCATAACAACTTTTAGCACCAAACACACAATTGGCTCGAAATCTACCTCCCTAAAAAAGAAGTTACGCCCTCGTAACTAACAATAACATGAACAAGAGATGGGGACCATTCCTCGGTGTTGTGGTTTGACCACAAAACCTTTACTATCCATTTCTCAACCCTACGGGTCTCACGGATATATTGATCTAGAGTCTCAACTAGAACTCCAACTATCACCATGTGAAGAGTTACTAATACGATGTTGTAACTAAGAAACATGGAATACATTACCAACACAATCAACTATCCTTTTAAGGATCACATATGGACCGATAAACTTGGGAATCAACTCCCTTACTAAGGCTTAGACACGGCGGGAAAGAATCTAAGTCGAGCTAAACCGAACCACTACCGTCACACTCGTTGGACTATATCGTAGAGTGTGGAATTCCATTCATAACTACACTATGGTTCAAAAGCGCTTTAAATAATAACATAGGATTTTCTCGAAAATCCGGCAGAGTTTCCTTTGTAAAATGGACAACTCGAAATGAGAAAATGTGTTCTAAACCTGTTACAATCACAATACATAAAAGTATTTCCAAATCCAATACTCAACGCTTTCGCGGAGCAACAAATAATCCAAATCAAGAGTACTATTTCTCTTCTAAAAATAATAGAAGTAAAGACTCATACAATATGGACTCACCATTACATGGTTGGGCGTACTCGCCTAAAAAAAACATAAAACAAGTCACAAGTCGACATCTAGAACTTCAACTTGAAGTTATTATAACACTCACAATCACCAAGGCATACCACAAATGGCAAAACAAAATACTTTGATGGTCGCATCAATATTTGGCTGAGTCCTAACTCATAAACATTCATAGCACGTTGTTTTGGAGTTTATGACTCTCACGTAATCAATGACACCACGACAATCACATCAAAGCACACTAAGCATTTACATCCAAATAGTACTTAAATAACCTTACACGTGAATATGCAATTTTCTTTCTTTCAAAACGAATCTTTATTGGAAATCCAATAATAAATGACCCTTTTATAGAACTCTTGTTTTGCAAAAACTTTGCTAAATCATTCTTACTATCACAACAGTATTCTAGATATGAAGTAACAACTTGCTAAGCTTTATCGCTTTAAAACAATTCCTTGATGGGGATCCAACCAATCCAAATAATAAGGCATATATTTCCGATACTAGGGTATTGAGGCTTGGAACCTCTGACAATGGGGTTGAACATAATCCTGACAACAAAGGTAGAGTTTAAAATCTCCGGCATTGGTTTGACTCATAGTCATGACAGTGGGGCGTGGAGACTTGAAACCTCCGCCATGAGGCCGGCCGTCCAACTATTCACTTTACTTGGGTTGAAACCCAGACAAGTTTAAAGCACATACACGATTTCATATATTCTTCACTAAACACCAAGTCTCCTATTACTTAGTAACACTCAAAACACATCATAGAGCGGTAGAAAGCTCCATTGAGAGACCTTTAAGGCTCACAATCCGTAGTAGACTTGCCCCCTTTAAAAACTTTTTCAAAAACGTGTTCTTAACTTTTCCAAAATTCACTCAAATCGTTGTAGAAAAACCATTTCTAGATCGATTCGAGAACGAATCCACAACTTTAATTGAAACGTGACTAAATCACTTTCACACACTACACAAACAAATTGAACAATCTCACATAGCCTTTGGTAGGGTAACTTACTCGTTGATCATACAGGACCAAATCGAGCTACTAAGGTACTACAAAAAATGATATGCTCTATTTACATGAAACTAAAGCTTACTTTATACAAAACTCCCTTTTAGAACCATGCTCAAAATTTACACACATTCATAACACATCATAAACCGTTCACACACTATAGTTTCACGAAATAAAATTTCAAGTCGTGCATGGATACGTAAATCACATAAACTAACGACTCCATCAACAATAATGGTGGTATTACCCTTGCCTACCGATACTCAACACTCCAAACATAGCAATCAAGAGTTAACTTAAACTCACTTCTCAAGGTTCATGAAATATATATGGTCCACTATACTTCCTTAGTTTTTATTAAATTCATTAGTTTCGACCCAAACAACTAGTCATTGACTTGCGACATGATACACGTAACCCTTACTCACTTAAAACTTAATCAAATTAATCAATTACACACTTTGACCACTATAATAACTTAATTAGTCTCATTCGTCGGACAAGACTTAAGTAAATTGAGTTTGCGCACATTAAACCATTCCTAATGGCCTCCAGGTCATTAACGACGACTTGTTCAACTTTAAGTGGGCGTCTAACGGCCCATGACGACACCAAGAAGAGCTTGTTATAAGTTATAACCAAGCTATCTCGAGGTTCTTAACCAATTAACACGGTACAACTAATAACTCCACGACTACAATCATTTCATTAGACAAGTGCTAGAAACTGTGGAACTTGTAGCTTGTCATTTAAGATTAGTGACTACAAATCAAAAACTTTGCAATGACTTTAGACCAAAGACTTAAATTACATCAACTTATACCCCTAACATTAAACTCAATGAGAAGAGACTCTCTTCGTTAAACCAGTCTACAGTAGACTCGCTAACCATTTTAGTGTTGTTAGACCTTGATCACTACTACACAAATCACATAACGGGGAACTACGCGTCCCACCATCAACATGACTCGAGTTGACATTATGCCTTGCATATGTCACCACTCCATAGTCTTACTAGATACATGATAGTTACTAGTTGTTCTATAATGGTCTCAAATCGACTCCTTGACACCGACAAATAAACAATATTACTTTACCAAGGTCAAACGGTTGACCCTTAACACATCATGAGCTGACTTTGACTAGTCACAGGTATGCTACGAGAAACCGACCCACTTGGCGTAATTCCTTTTTTCTTTAGCTATACACTATGAATACTCCATAAAAGTCAACATAACACGACAACTTACAGTAGATAGTCATCTCATGACTCGCTAGACTACTTTAAATTCACGTAAACAAGGTTTATAGGCATGACCAAGAAAGCTAATAACTTGAGTTTCAACTCTTATTATAGCCTCAACACACAACCATACACTAACAAGTCAATTCATAGCACTTAGTCAACAAGATTAGCAATATCCAAGACATAACGAACCCATTCCCTGTAAGGTTTTCAATTAATTCATACCAACTACAATTCGTGCATGCCATCACGCAACTCAATCAGTTTGCAATTCAAGAATCAAGTAGTTAATCACTAAACATTCTCAAGGCCAAAAGATGGACAAGGTACGGGAGATGGGAGGGTCTAACACCACAATACACACAAGAACAGAAAAATAAAAGGGAGTGCCACTTTGATAGGAATAAAGCTCACCGTTATCCACAATAATAGTTGGTCCTAATGCGAACATAAAAAACCGACGAGCTAGATACTTTAATGAAATAGGTGACGATAGAAATTAACATCAAGACGAAATGTCACCCCAAAGTTCACGTAAACAAATGGAACTAAATTTCGCATTATGCGACTCAAGCTTGGACTTATAGCACACTCTCGGCTATGCACCAACTTAAAATCACAACCAAACAAGGATATACTCGAAATGGTTTACCTTTACTAGCCAATCATTCCAAACATGGAAGCAAGCACAACTTAACTTGAACCAAACATAAAACTCAACTAGTTCCACACTTACCAAACTCATTGACTTTATCAAGTCAAACATCCACATAAGAGGGATCCACAACAACTATCATACACAACAACCACATGTAATCCCTTACTTTCCATATCTCAATCTTACCTCGGCTTCTCAAATTTTAATACTTTCATTTATTTAGTCTTACTTAAGGTCACAACCTCAAGGTTACAACTCTAGGCACAACCCACTAGGTCACAAAAATCTACCTCAAGGTTGGGATGGATCCAACTTCCAATCAAAACAATGATTAAAACTTTCGTACATTATTCTTCATCATTAACACGCACCCTACGCGGTGGTCTTAATGGTGATGAACAATCCACGTAGGGAGAGGTACTTTCCCCTAAAAATATAATTTCAAAATAAACAAAGGAATTTGGAGATCCCAATAGGTACTAAACCGATGGTCACAACTCTAGGTCTCAATCCTAGACCACAACTCAAGGATAACCTCTAGGGCAAACATAAGGCCCTACACCTTGGCACTAAACTGGTGGCTAATCCTCTAGACCACTATAAGCTCAACTCTAAGCTCTAGCCATAGACTCGAGCCGTTGGCTCTGATACCAACTGTAACAACCCTGAATTTCCACTTTTTTTTTGAAAACATATCGAGTACAAAGCATGGACAATTCAAGAGTCATTATGCCGCGGTTATTAAATATTTAATAACAAAGAAGGCGAAAGGTACTACTACTAATACATAAATTAATTATTAACTATTACAACTAAAAGAAAATGTAATTAATTAATACACTCCTATAGCAAACCATAATTCTAAACTATTACAGCGGAAGTCTTAACTTTAATAAATCTACATCTAGGTGAAGTCAACGCTCTCACCTAATATAAGCTAGTCACCACCAAGCCCTGCACATTGAAGACATGTAATATCAGCCAAAAGGCTGAGCAAGATTTCATACCAATAACAACTTTGAACTATCCATGTGCGGGTGGAATACATACATAGTATTCCACAAAATCATTTCACCTGTACAACATTCAACTTGAATATAATAGACAACCTTCAATAATTCAAATCCACTTTACTTTATTTCTAAACCATTCTGTAAAACTTTCAAATATAACATTTCGTAATCTGTGAGTAGGAAGTAGTAAAAATCCAATGAGCTAGCTAGGCTCACTGGATAAGGTAAACACCAAAGCCCCTAGTATGCATACCCCTAACTCGATAACGAACCGAGAAGGAAGACAATTGGCAAGAGTATTGATCAACATACTCCCAACTACTAAAAAGATTGTTGAGACACCGTTAACTCAACCTACTTTCCATACTCGAGGAATACCGCTTACGGGCAACCCCACATTTTATACAATCTTAGTAAACTTAGTAACAATGAGGAACTTCCTCCTTTTAATAATCTCAAACTTATCTCACGAGGAACTTCCTCCTTTTAATAATCTCAAACTTGTCTCACGAGGAACTTCCTCCTTTTAATATAATTCTCTTAAATAATCTCATAAATTATTTTGATATAAATATCGTCAAAACAATTAAAAGCTCCATAATAGCATCGTAAAAACGATTCCAAACTCAATATAAATCACAAATCAATATGAAATACTTTCTGAAATAATCTGTACAAGCTTAGTATGAAATCTTACCTTATTAGCAAGCCAAAATCAACAAATCTCAATCACAAGTCAAAAAGGTTCCTTTACGAACCCGGAATCTACAATATAATAATATAGTATAAGTCACTAGACTATACTTCATACAGTTCATCTAAAAATAGCACAAGCTAGTTAATAGGCTTTCACTAAACCGAAACAACTCAACTTGTCACAATCTAAGAAGTCACAAATTAAAGTTCATAGATTAAAGGTCAATGGAAGCAACCCGAGCAATAAACCCGGATAGTCAAATAATAAGGATGGAGTTGACTCTAATACTAAAAGTCCATTAATAAAACATTCATAAGAAAACATTGAAACTTAAAACATTCGAAACTAACTATACTTTTTATCAATTTCAGCAGAAACTTAAAATGGACATAACTTCCTCCTACGATATCCAAATCAAGCGTTTCTTGAGCCTATCCTGAGTAAAATTTCGATACGAACAACTTTTGTGAAATAGTATTTTTGCCAAAAATGCATAGAAACTGCTTAAAACCGCATTTTACGAACTGACGGGTAATTCATACGAGATACACTATAAATTACTTTGAACACAAGTTTACTTAACATTCCATTAATCTCAACTAACTACTAAACACCTAAATAAACATCCTATTCATTCAATTACACACCCAAACAATTAAAATCAAAACCCCCAATTTAATTTATCTCAAGAACCCTAAACTAACAAAACCCCAAATTCGAAAATTAAACCAAAAACTGAAATTAAAACATGACAAAGAATCTTACTTGAGTAATAAAGTGATTGGAATGTAAAAGAGTGTAAAAAGACCCGAAATCCGCAAGCCCGAAAAAAACCAATTCCCCTCTTCAAAACTAACAAAACAAAGATGAAGATGGAGATGATGATTGATGGCAGCTTTGTAGTATAAATGATTTCCTTGGTTGAAGCAAGAAGTAGAGGGAAAGGAAGAAAAATGATGAGATGAGGTCTCGTGGGTTTAGAGAAGATGGAAGCAGTACAACTCCCTTGCTTTCTTTTTCTTTCGTTCTTCTTCTCTCTCTTTTTCGTTCCTCTTTCTTTTTTCTTTTTTTTTTCTTTATAATACTAATATATTTGTAGTTAGGTACTTAACCTTGGGAATTTAGGAATTAACTTTTGACCCCTTTTAAGGTAAAGTCAATTAGTGAGAAGTAAAATATATTTAATAAAAGAATATTTTAGTTTATTTTTGGAAACTATAATAATATAAATAATTACTAAACAATATAAAAATACGGGGTGTTACAGTTTACGATAATATTAGAGGGACTAGGATATGGAATTCACCACTCAATTCAATTGTGAACTTCAACAAACAAGAAGGGGGATAACAATATATAGTAATGGATAAAAGGGGTCATCTCTTAAAGCCCTAATTACTCTTTCAAGCTAAAAAGGGCTACTTATGTTGAGGATTAAGGTCTTTTTTCATGCACCAAAACTCCAACTCAAAAACACGATTGACAAGATGACGAATTAAACCCCTTAGCTAGGACCCCTATTTTCATGCAAGTCTAGCTAAGTGAACATATGGGGAGTTAACTCTACAATTTCGTCATTCAATCCTTCATTGAAGTGACTAGCATTTAAGTTTCTATGGAGGCCAACCACAAAAACTACCAATAGAAACCCCAATAGTTCATTTAAACCCATCAACTAAATTAGACCCCCCAAAAAGAGTGCAAAGTTTGCAACTTTAATGAGGGTTTCACCCCATATCCTAGAAAAGGGACTACTCACTATTCATGGGATCCACAACACAAAATAAATGATTCAATGCCATTAATGAGAGGTAAATAATAGAGATTTCAAGTAAAAACTAATATCAAAGCATAAACAACAAGTATTGAAAACTAGTGACAAAGTAAGAGAGAGAAGAGATAAAAGTGAGATAATGAATTATACTAGAAATTTTCAATCTTCATGAGCATCCAAATATTCAAACTTCAAATTCCAAAATATTCCCTTGCAAAAGCTTCAAACTTTCCTAGATTAGAGTAAAAATAATCCTTAGGCTAAAACAAAGTGGCTAGGTTTAAAAGTTGATGTCCTAAAACGACAACAAATAGGGTATTTATACCCCTTACATTTCCGCAAGAAAAACTGGAAATCGCGAGAAAAATAGAACGGCGCGCCCGGGCCATATACTCTGGAGCGCCCGTGCTGTGTAAAATCCAGCAAGTGTTGGGTGTAGGGGAAATGAACGGCGCACCCGCGCCATACTCACTGGAGCGCCCGCGCTGTGCAAATTTTGCAACTTCAAAAGTTCCTGCCTTGGTGAAATAATGAGCGGAGAGCCCGCGCTGGAAACAATGGAGCCCCCGCTCCATATAAAATGGCGTGCTCTCCTCTTAGGCACTCGAATGAGTCCTCCAAATGAGCTAAGGGTGTAGGCTCTTCCTTGAATTCGGCTTTCCACAATCTTTCTCTTGAGTCTTTTGTAAAGCACTAAGAAACCTGCAAGAAAGAGGAAACCAAAACAAGGAGCAAAATAGGGTCCTAATAGAGGGAAATAAAAATGCCTAAAACCCGAAACTCGTCATAGAAGAGGTCCTAAGTGAGATTGTTAGCAAAATGGAGGTAAAGCTAATGAAAATAAAGAAATATGTACAAGAAATGATGGGAAATAGGAGGCTAAAGTGAGTTAGAAACTCACTTATCACTACCTCCGTTCCTAAATAATTGTTACACTTTGACTTTTAGCACTATTCACAAATTTCAATTTGACTATCATTTGTGATTTATGGGTAAAAGAAAATATAGTCATGTTGGGTCTTGTTTGATTCGTCTCGATATGTACTTTTAGAATATCAACTTTTTATATTTTTTACAAATACAAAATTAAAGATATAAAGGCTCAAAGTATTGCATCGGCATGCGTGAAAAGTATAAGTTTAACTACTACCTCCGTATCAAATTAAATGCAACAGTTTCTAAAAATGGCTGTTTCAAATTAAATGCAACAATTTCCTTCTTTCTATTTTTGGTATGATTTTTACCCCTGAAATTACCAAAATATCCTTATTAAAAAACTAAGACACGTATTATACTACCCAAATCAAATTAATTACAAACATAATCAAAATTAATCAACCTAAACATAACCCCTCTCTCTCTTCAATACCACCTTCACTCCACCACCCACCACCATTTCTCTCTCCTTCATGCTTCCATCTCCATGACTCCATCCTCCTGCCGTCTCTCTCTCCTCCATCTTCCATCACCATTTCTCTCCTCCACCACCACCACCATCATCACCAACAACGCCGGCCACCATCACATATTCACATCCACCTCCTCCTCTAATTCCGCCAGTCAACGTCGCAACACTCTCCTCCAAAACCAGCCAGCAACCTATACCCTCTAGCCTAGCCAGACCACCTCTTCTCCTTCTCTTCGTCGCCTCTCTCTTTGTGGTTTTTATTGAAGCAATTGCGGGTTTATGTCTGGACGGATGGTAAGAAACCTACTGTACATACCCTTGCCTGAGATTATGATGTTGTTATCACAACCTTTAGCCGGCTTTAAAGGGTCGAATTTCACCATGAAAGTTCCAGATCTGGAGCTTTCATGGTCGAGTTCCGCCGGAGTAAGTTGCTGAAAAAAAGAGGGAATAAAGTTGCCGGAACATTGATGCTGTAGTGGAGGCTGCAATGGTGTTGGTGTTGGAGTTGGCGTTGATGGGGCACAAGGGTTGATGGGGGTTGGCAGGGGTTTGAAGGGGGTTGGCAGCAGGTTCGTTTATGGCTTTTGGCGGTGGTAGGATGTGGCTGTAGTGGTGGTTAGGTGTTGGTTGGGGCAGCAAGAAGGTGGTGGTAATGGCAGCAAGAATGGTGGTCGTGGTAGTAGAGTGGTTGTGGTGGTGGTGATGGCAGCAGGAGTGGTGGTCGTGGTAGTAGCGTGGTTGTGGTGGTGGTGATGACAGTTTGAGTGGTGGTGTTAAGTAATGACAGTGGTGGTGATGGCCAGCTTTCTCTCTCCACTTAAACATAATCACATGCCCTCACCATTTCTTAATCCCACCTTAAGAAATTTTACCTAGGAGTCCGTGTCATCCGAATTATTGCATTTAATTTGATACGGAGGAAGTATTATTTAGGAACGGAGGTAGTATATCCCTATATTGTTTCCAAATTTTGAGAGTGTATCCAAAATTTTAGAGTCAAAAGAATACAATTTACCATATTATGCACCTACTAAGAGCATACGATTTTAATTAAGGGAAACGGTGATTTTGTTTATTCTTTTCTTAGCGCCACATGCTTCTTGTGAACTTCTAAATTAAGAACTATATGGTCAAAATCCAAAAATAGAATTTCCCTAAGAATTCTCTCAACTTTTGGATAAAACTAAACAACTATAAAAGTAATGGAAAATTATGGTGAAGATTACAAGTGAGAGGACATTATTAACAATCGATATATATAGAGTACAAGCCTAATATTCACCCATGCTAAATATCTTGTAAAAATAGAAAAACTTTCTCTTCTTATTTCCTTTGTTGTCTTTCTTTCTTGTTATTTGGTTCTATGATAAAAATGGCTTTTCAAAGAGAATTATCCAGTAAAAAATTCTTTATTGTTTTTGGCTTGGTTTTCTTCCTATACCAAATTGTCGCTGCTAGATTAGTTGTTGCTCATCCTAGCGGTCCTGCCGTATTTGATGTCACAAAATTCGACGCAAAAGGAAATGGCAAACCTGAATACACTGAAGACAATGAAAATGCCAATTCGCTGGTAAGCTCTACAATATCCTTTCTTGTTGCATCATTAATCACTGGTTTATACTCCCTCTGTTTCAAAATATAAAGCGCACACACGATGCTCGGCGTCGAACTTTAACTGTTAACTACTCTCAATTTATGTTGATAGAAAATTTAAAAAAATAAAGTTATTATAGTATTTTTCAAGACGAATCAAATGGTGTAATTTTTATAATTTTTATTTATCATATTATGAGAGATATTTGTGGTCAATGTAAATTACCGTAAAGCGTGAATGTCTTAATTAATTATATTTTGAAACGGAGGGAGTATATTAATTGCATTATTCGGTAGTAATTTCTCTATATCTCTCTCTAATTTTATGACATGGGTCTTTTTCTATATATTGTTTTTTTAATAGTTACCCACTTATTGTAGATGGTTTTTTTTTTTGAAAGAAGTAGATGTTTTTTTTAATATATCTTTATCAATCACATCTTGACATGAGTTTTGACTTACAATTGAGAAATTTCCTGAGGTACCTTTGAGGTTTCACTTACTTCTCGAAAATACCCTTATTGAATTTTGAAATTCAAAGATTAAGTTTCAAGCGTACCTTAGAAAATTAATTCACTTGAGTTTCCGTCTATTATAAGGGTATTTTGAGTGTAAATAACTTAGATGGACTTGGTCCACACTAAATTAGTGTGGACCTAATGCTAATTTATGTGATTTATGAAAAAAAAAGATCACTATATAAAAAATATATATAAAAGATGAATAGATATAAATTATGAAGTTTGACTATGAAAAAAAAAAGTTACTATGTCACAAAGTGAAAATTTCATCATGATAAACTAATGTGAGAAAGAGTTACTACATTAGAAAAAACAGTCACTATAGTAGATAGTAACTATATAGTGTAACTTAAAATTTGAAAATGTTCTTATATGAACTCAAAGGCCATTTATGTTAAATAAGTGGTTTTTGGTCACAATAATATTATCTGACTGCGCCCACGCAAAGACTAACTCATTTTGAGTAACGTGTCAAACCTTAGGGCATCTAACGGATTTCCAAAATGAAAGGAGTATTTTGAGAATTACGCTAAATTTGCGGAGTATCTCACGCTTTTTCCCTTTTAAATGTTCTAAACGTACATGTTGCACTACTATTATAGTGAAACGCTCGAAGTAAGTTATTTGAAATCTTAAGTGTTAGTACTATCTTAAATTTGTAACAATATCTTTTTTGGTACATCAGACGGACCCCATCCAAACCTGTCCAAACAAGTTGGGCAGGCGAGTATCAAGTGCTATAAATACGGACCGCATGTATTTTTGGGTCAGGTCAAATAGGGGTCAGGTTATTTGAGTTGCGGGTCAGGATAAGGTCAAAATATGGGTCAATGACGTCCTTTTGTCAACTTTTTTGATCCGTTATAACCAACAAATAATTCACTTTGGTCAAATTGTAATCATTTATCTCTATGGGGACCAATCTTCCAAAAGAATTAAATTTCGAACAAAAATGATTACCATGTAATATCTTTGATAATGTTTGCATTCCTACTAAAAATAGATTACTATTCCACTATTCTCACGTTCTCATATAAAAGTTATTCTCACTTGAACTTTATTCTATATGTAGACATAATTTTTTTGAAGTATTATTAAACTTCAAATAACAATCATAAAGAAATTAAAAGTATTATTAAACTTCAAATAACAATCATAAAGAAAGTAAAGTGTTATAGTGTTACACTGCCATTGGTTCTTTCTAATATTCACAATTTGACTATAGGCAATGTAGAATTGAATGTTAATATCTCAAATTACAAACAAGTAAAAATTATAAAAATTTAATATTTGGAATATATATATTGAGACAAATCTAACAAGGTGCCACACGATTATGTACCTTCTTATTTATAAATCACAAATGATGGTCAAAGTAAAGTAAATGAATAGTACAAATGTACAAAGTAGGTAAATTAAAAAGAAAAAGAGGGAGTATTTTATATTATTATTCTATGTTACTAACTCCATTTCTTTTTTAACTACAAATTTTGTACTTTAACACTATTCACGCATTCTTTACTTTAACCATTGTTTTTTTATTTATACACATAAAAATATATAGTCATGTGGGATTTTTTTTGATATGTATCAATATATATTTTCAAATATCAACTTCTTATAACTTTTACATGTATATAACTAAAGATATTAATGGTCAAAGTTCTGTCTTGATAAACATAAAAGTAAAATTGTGTAGATAAAAAAGAGACGGTGTAATATGAAATTAAGATGAAATTTGATATGTAAGAACTCAACGGAAAAGCAACAAACAGAGAACACACAAATTTTTTGATATGAGGGTACAAATCTGAAATCTCTTTCTAGATAATATTGCTCACATGATAATAATACACTGCACAAGTTGCACACTTTAAAAATTACGTTACACGCATAATCCGTTGTGTAATACTTCATACTACCTTAACCTTAGACCGGCTAGGATCAAGAAACTATACGACTTTCCTCGTATCAACAACTAGATATTAGAATATCTTTCTAATTCTTTGAAACATCAAGGAAACATAAAACAACTTCAAAACTCAAATCACAAACCACCTTATGTACAGTGCCAAACCAACTATGGAACTTGGTTCCTCCACTCCATTCATGTTAAAACACTATAATGGATCATTGTATTATGTGTGTACTCCTAACATAATAATACAATCATGATGTTTTTGGAATCCTCAATATAGTACCAATTACAAATGATATAGAAGACATATAAAAGAGATTACTTGAAATTAGGGAACTATAACGTCATATATGCATCTTTTATTTTTAATTTTTCACCTCATGCATTTCACAAGTTAGAAAGTTATATTAATAAGTATTCCCTGGGTCTTTAAATGAATTCCTGCTAAATATTTCTAGTTCAAATCTAGGCATTCTGGTAGACAGTACAAATATAAGAATAACTAAATTAATTGAGAGGAGAGATAGTTCCAATGAGGTTCACATCATATGAGTTTAATGGGTACAACTTTTATTTAATTCTACCATGAAGATTATTAGTAAACTATCTAAAAAGAAATACATGAAATCTACTTGAGTATAAATGTTTCAATTCTAAGGTTATACATACAAATTGTTATTCAAAATCGAAAAGTAATATTTTGTAGGTATTATGAAGTGACAAGTTGTCATGATCAAATATGAAAAAAGATGAAACTAATAAAAAGATATGGTAAATAATGGGATATGGAGGGTTTAATTAAGATAGTATACTGAACTCGTTTTAGGTATTTCTCGTTATTTGTTTGTTATTGCTATAGAATTCATACTCCTTAGATTTGTTTTCTATAGTGACACTTGCTTTTTAACGGTTTTAGTATATCTTTTGATTGTTATATTTAAAATTAAAATTATATTATACTTAGAAAATATGCATACAATAAAATGAATCTTGTAAAGTCATATATGATAATACTATTATATCACATTAGTGAATATGAAAGTAGTATATATGTGGATCCCAAATGAAAATGATGTTGATGCGTGTAGATCCCATATCTTAGTTGACATTCCTAAGACTTCACCACCTAAATTACTTAGCATTTAATTTCATAATTTGAGATTTTTTTTAAATGCAGTCATTTATTCAAGCATGGCAAAAGGCTTGCAACAACATAGGACCATCAAAGTTGGTGATTCCTAAAGGAACATTTGTAGTTGCACAAGTTTTATTTTCTGGACCTTGCCAATCTCAAGTAACCGTCGAGCTTCAAGGAACTATCACAGCGGACCCTGATCCTAGTGTATTCCCTAATCAAGAATTAATCGTCTTCCAACAAGTTGAGGGTGCCATATTCACTGGTACCGGAAGTATTAACGTTAACCAACCGCAACCACCGTGTGATTCAGAAAAGAGTTTCACCTTTATGGAAGTCATGCCTGTGAGTCAATATATACTCCCTCCATTATTTTTTGGTTGCAAGAATTTGATCTTAATAATGTATGATTATTATTTTTACTTTATATTCGTATCAATTTAAGTTCATCAATAAGTTCTTTTTATTGAAGATGAAAAACTCATGAGTAAACCAAAATTCTGGACCATAAGAATAATACACCATCATAAGACATTGTACTGAGATAGATTGAAACTAACAACTCTGTAAACAAAAATCGATATATTGATGTGAAAGTTGGAAATTGAAGTATCTAAATCCGTATTATTGAAAAAAGGAACTTTTGAATGATTTTCGGAGGAAAAATTCATGTACTAAGGCTATGTTTTTCCTTTCTAGTGTTTTAGATGCCTAAATTCTCAACTTCAATATTCTTTAGTGTGCTTTTGTTGCCATAGTTCCTCGGACTTTTCTTGTACATATCTTTAGTTCAATTTCTACTAGCATTTTTTGCACGCTATACGTGCGTGTTATACTAACGTTTTTTTTCCTCAATTACTTATTCATATGTGTTAAAATTTTTTTGATTCGGACAAATATTTATAATTATTTTTACTTTTTTAATATGTTTTCTTAAATCAATGTTTTGTTGGTTCTTTTAGTTATTTGTTCATCATTATTCAAATATAGAGTATTGAGAGAAGGAAATATAAAGTAGAAAAAAACTTGTGCTCAAATAAAGTGAAAGAATTTGTATATCAGGTTCAATCATTGAATATTAATAAAGTGAAAAATTTTAATTTATATAATAGAGATTACCGAATAAAATATTATCAATATAATTATTAATATGAAATTCAAGTTTTTTTTTCTTCTTCTAATTGTGTCAATTAAGTTATATTGTCAATTTAATTTTTTATCAGAGTTTTTCACACATGTGCAAGAAGAAGAAATTATTCTCAGCTCCTTAATTTAATATTTAATTGAAATTTCAAATTCAATTCCATTGTTAACTTGTTCATCATATGTGGCAAATGGGAAGAAGAAAAGATTATTCAATATATATGGCAATTTAAATTCATTAAGGGTATATAAGACCTTGTAAGGGGGCACACCATCTTCCTAGTTCCTCCCCTCTTCACTTATATAATAGAGCTTTGTTTGATAGCTCATAGGACAATGTAGTCATTTGTTATCCATTCTTCCTACTCCATCCGTCCCAGAATAGTCTGAACACTTTCCTCTTATGTTTGTCCCAAATTAGTTTGAACACTTTCATTTTTGACATGGTCCTACTATTAATATATTATTTCTTTTAAACTCATTTGGCCCACACTCTATGTTTTATTAATAAAAAATTACCCAATTTTCTCTCTCCTCTAATAACAAATACCCCACCAACTCTTATCACATTTACTTTCTAAATAAATTAACATTTGATAACTACACTACAACTTATTACTTTAAAATACGTGTCCCAACAAGTGTTCAAATCTTTCTGGAATGGAGGGAATATTTAAAAGGAAAAATTGTCATAAATAAGTTGACATTTAGGTCGTCCGCTAAAAATAAGCTAAGCTTTTGATTATTCCTGAATAAGTCTAACTTTAGCACCAATCAATTTTAAACAAGTTAAATGACCTGTGACCGGTTTCACTGGTAAAATAATCCATTTTTTCTTTTAGTATTTTTAAATTCTATTTCTTTTCTCTCTCTCCTCCCCCTCCCTTCCATGGCTACTAGTCTACCACCTCTCTTCTCCCTCTTCCCCTCCAAAATTATACCCAACCACCAAACCCCACCCAAAATCACCTCATCACCACCAAACCACACCCGAGATGACCTCATCACCACCAAACCCCACCCGAAACCACCTCACCACCTCTGAAACGCACAAACCCCAACCCAAGTCCACCCACAACCCGCCCACAAGCAACCCAAAACTCATCCACAAACCACCAAAATTCAGCAACCCAAACCCACCCAAAACCTTAAGAGAGAGAAATGGAAGGAGTAGTGGCAGCACCGACAGGAGTAGGAGGACTAGAAAGTGGCGGCAGCGGAGTGGGAGGGGAATTGGTGGTCTTCCTCTAATGCCCCCACCGCCACCGCTGCAATTCACCACAACAAACTCGAAATTTCCCTGATAAGCCCGCCCCCAAACGCGACCCAAATCCAAACCCAAGCCCACGTTCTCTGGGCCCACCACCTCCTCTTCTCCTGCTCACTTGGCCCAGCAACCATGGAGGGAATTTACCCAGCAACACCAAAACATCACCACCTCCTCTTCTCCTGCTCTCTTTTTTTTCTTATTTGTTTTGTTTTGTGTTCCATATAATTTATGAGTTGCTAAATGACGCCTTAAAATTTCCTACTAACGCCCTAAATATGTATTTTTATACTGTATTTGTATATCCTCCTTCTACCCTTTCCCTCACCTCTCCTTCTCCTTCCCCTTTCCCTTCTTCTTTCACCACCACTATGAATTGCACCATTGGAGCCCCCACCACCACTAATTTTCCGGCAACACCATCTTCTCCGGCGAGCTTGACCATGGACTCCCCATCAATACAATGGGTATTCGTTCTTCCTTTACAACTTCTTTCTCTTGAAATTGAAAATTCCATTTTCTGATTTTTATAATGACCAGTTAATCAGTTATACTAGTTTGGCCACATTATTAAGAAAAGTAAGATTAAATTCTTGAATTACATACTTCTAGATATCTGCATCTGATGATTCCAATGCAATTATGAAGTCCAGTTCACAAAGAAATTGAGAAAAAAGAAAACTCGTCCGATTACTCACAGTAAAGATTACTCATCAGATTCTTATACTCCACAATTTCAGTAAAGATTAATTCCACAAAACAAAAATCATATCCACAAAACAAATCCCACAAAAGCAAAATTCAGATCTGAGTTTATGAGAAAGAAAAAAATTTGATTTTTTTAATAAAAAAAATAGGGTGAGGCGTCCTCCATGGACGCCCCACGGCGTCATGGTGGGCCTGCACATGGTGGGGCGTCTATGGTGGACGCCTCACCACGGGTGCAGGCGTCCACCATGGACGCATGTGCCTGTGGTGGGTCGTCCATGGTGGACGCCTCACCATATTATTTTTTTTAAAAAAATTCAGAATTTTTTAACTGATGGTATGAAGAGCTATATGTCTGTTCACTAGCTTTATGCCCAAATCATTGAGGTACCTTTCATTCTTTGCAACTTTGAATATTGTTGTTGTCCTTTGAACTTCCAAAATCAAACATTAGTCTTCCATTTTCTGGGTAATTCTGGGGTTGTTTCAAACTTCATCTTCAACATTTGTGTTTGGGGACGGAATTTGTGAATTTTTGTAAGAATATTGCTTGATTGTTGGGTATATTTTTACTGTTGTGGTGGCGCCGGTGTTGGTGGTGGCGGGATCCGGCGGTGCTGGACTGGTGGTGGTAGGGAAAGGGAAAGGGAAAGGGAGAAAGAGAGAAAAAAATGGAAAAGAGATGGAGGTATACATATACAGTATAAAAATACTGTATTTAGGGCGTTAGTAAGTAATTTTAGGGCGTCATTTAGCAAAGCCCTATAATTTTGTGGTTTTGAGATTTTGTTTGGTTAATTGATTTTGGAGTTGATTGAAAGTGGAGAAAAGAAGAGAGTGATCTTTTGAGGAGGTTTTGGCAGCTGGTGGTGTTGTGGTGATGTTTTGGCCTGGTGTTGGCAGCTGTGGAAGGGAAAGGGGATGGAATGGTAGCGTGGCAGGGGAAGAGATGAAGATGTGATGATTGAGGAGGATGGTGTGTGGTATGACGGTGATGACGGTGGAGGGAGGAGGTAGAGGACTAGAGGTGATGGTGAACTACTGATAATGATGATGATATGATGAAAACGACTCAAATGCTGCAGTTTTTATAATTTTTTGTTTTTTCAATTTTTTTTTTTAAAATTGTTTAGAGAACGAATGATCATAGAACACGTGTCCCATTTTACCCATTCTTTAGGTTATAACTTGTTTAAAACAAATTGGTATTAAAGTTAGACTTATTCGGGAATAATCAAAAGATTGGCTTATTTTTAGCGGACGGCCTAAAGGTTGACTTATTTATGACAATTTTTCCTTAGTTTTATTGGTATTTTTTTTATTAAGAAAGATAATTGGTCTGAAGACCAAGAGACTGGGTACAAGGCTAAACAGCCCAGAAGTAAATGCCCCAACATATCGTTGGGATGAAGATTCGAACCTTGACAGGGCCGTTCCTGAACATTATTGGGCCCGGGGCAAAAAAAAGTGGGCCCTTAACGCACGAGAGAGGTAAAGAAATATGCAGTACAAAAATTATAATAGAAAACTCATTACAATCCAAAAACGTTCTTAAAATGTATTTAATTACCCAGATTTTTATTCAAAAAAATATTGCCTTTGTACATTTTTTTATGCAAAATCATTGATATAATGTCAACATCAATTTTTTTCAATATATTTTTCTCAATGGAAATATGAAGTTGATAATATTGTATCCTAATAATGGTTAAAAATACTCAAGAGATGAATTATTATTTCTTAATTGGAAGAGTCTTAGTTGAAGAATTAATTTACCTATTTGTTCTACATCACTCTTTATGTTGTTCAACTAAAGACACATTCGTTCAAACCAAGAGCAAAACTAAACCCAGTCCTTCATTTACTTTTCTCAAATCAATACTAAACCAGCAACAATAGAAATTCGTTAACACAAGCTCACAACACCTCAAATTCACATTCTCAATCTCACATTGTTAAAAAATTAAAATTAAGAATTACAAATTAAAATTAGCACAATTAACACAAATTACAGAAAAGGTACAAATATTAACATTACAAACTTACAAGTACTGCTGACAGCAAATCTCCAATTTGCAAATCTCAATTGAAAACCAGTCACTTCTTTGTTCTTAATGTTTGAGTATTACCCATAAGCAATTTTTATTTTGTGAAGATTATGGAAATATGCAAAGGATTTTAGGGAGAAAAAAAAGGAAAAAAGAGAAATTAAAGGATTTTTGGGGGAACTGTTGAAGAGTAAACGAAGAGTTGGAGTTTGTTGTTCCTGAATATTCTCCCAAACTCACGCAGTCACGCTACAGGTTTCTAGTTTCTTCTTCATTTTTTTTTTTTTTTTTAGTAGAAGGGCGAAATTTTTTTAAAAATCGTGGGCCCCTGGGCAGGGGCCCCGCCTGCCCTGCCCCAGGGCCGGGCCTGAACCTTGGGCAATGGCTTGGAATTCGGGGTGGTACTCCACTGAGCTACCACCTCTCCCTCATTAATTTTATTGGTATGCTGTAATAAAATCACTATTGGATTCTCTTGTGCGAGTAGAAAATAGAGCGTACTACGGAATTTAAGTTGACAAACATTAAAAATATATATTAATTAAGTGTAAACTTTAAGCAATTAATTATTTTGTTTAGAGAAATTATTATGATCTATTGTTTTATAATACATACTATAGCACTCTTTTATTCACCATTCATTTCAATTACTTATTCTAACAAATACATTTTAATCTTTTTAATCATTATGCTGCAGAGTATTAAGTTTAGTAATGCTACGAGCTGTGTGGTTGATGGTATACATTCCTTAAATCCTGCTCAATTCCATGTGTTGGTTGAAAATAGCAATAACATATCTATTGTCAACGCCAACTTTGATGCTACTACGGTTAAGCCTAACACTCGCTCTAATGCAATCTACGTTAGTGGATCAAGTTTGGTGTCAGTAGCCAATACTCACATTAAAACTGGTGATGAGTGCATCACAATTTCAGGAGGTTCAGCTGATATATCAGTTACTGGAGTTACTTGTGTTGCTGGAAAAGGAATCAGGTAATGACCTTTTTCTTTGTTGTTATTATCGTCTTCTCAAATTATCGAGTAGTATTTCATAGCCTTATATAATGAAGTTTCTTTTATAGTAATTTCTATTATTTTTATAAAAATTTCAGCGTTGGAGCCCAACTAGATGGTTTTCACCCTGATTACAATGTGAAGGGGGTAAAAGTTAAGAATTGTACTTTCAAAGGAACGTCATTTGGTGCAAGAATCAACGCTCGACCAACTGATAAAGTTGGTGAAGTATCAAACATCATCTTTGAAGATTTAGTTATGGATCAAGTTTTAAATCCTATTGGAATTAAGCAAGATTATATTCCTTTACCTGACAAGGTAGGCTACGTATTTTCTTTCGGTAACATTTTCCATGTAGTTGTACGGTACCACTTTTATTTTAGAGAATCATGGTTAGCCCTAGTGGTTTTAAGGCTCTCATTTGACCCCTGTAACAATGGTTTGATTCTCACCCCTTGTAAGATGGATCCCCAATTTCTCACCCTTCTTGCAAAAGATTTCTCCTTACCTTTTAAAAGAAATACGGTACTAAATATTTGAAAAACATTTACATATATTTTGAACTTTTTCTTCCACAAGACTTAATTTTGAGAATTGATTTAGTAATGTGTCTCTATCACTAAATCAAGCATGCATGGATTTTAAACCCTGGTGAAGGTAAGGCACGTTGATATAATGCATAAAGTTCTGTAGTATAGGAATTTTACATATAATTATTTGTTTTTTGAAATATTTTTTCTAATAAAATTTGACCACCCACCCTAATATAAAACAAACAAATTTATTCTCCTCCCCTCCCCATTAAATATATTTTTCTGGATCTCCCACTAATATTAAGACGCCGGGAAAATACTTTAACTTAGTTATTTTGAATTTTGGATATATCATTAAATCCATTTGTAATCTTTTCATGTTACAAAATAAAAGTTTTCTTTCTTTTGTGTGTAGCCAAATCATGCAAAGGTCACAAATGTCCACTTCAAAAACATTAGGGGTACAACAGCAACAAATGCGGCGGTCTCTTTTGTGTGCAGTAAATTGGCTCCTTGTGATGGAATAGAAGTGTCTGATGTGAATCTCAGTTTCACAGGAAAATCAACCTTGGTTGATAAATCATCCTTAGTTGGAAAGGTTGCCAACATTCTTTCAGCTACATGCGTAAATGCAAAAGTTCAGTTTAGCGGGAAGCACGATGGCTTGAATTGCGCATAATTTGTTCTTCAATATGTACTTTTTGTTTAATATTAAATGATCATTATGAGCAGTAACAATGAAAAAAAAAAAGTGATCATATGATAGAAGAATTAATGGTTGTGTGTATTGAAACCCTTCAAAATGATTTATATATACGATGGTTATTAGGAATTTAGATTAGGACCTTTCTTTGTAAATTTTTTTCTATTTATATATAGACAATATATAAAGAATATGTTTTCCAACAGCAATTAAGTTACTTCTTATCTAAAAATTTGTTAAATGGCTACTTAAATTGCGACCAAAATAGCAGCTTGTGTACATTTATATAGATCACAATTGCAATTCTGTATGTTTATCATGGGCCTTGGTACCATTCGCTAAATTAAGACGCGTGTAAATACTTTCATTTGTCCTACTTGCTAGTTACTCGATAAATTTTTTTTTTTTATTATTAAAGAAAACTTAGGAAAGACTTCCTTAATCCGAAGGCCAACCTAAAACATCCTTTCGGATGATAAGAGAAAAATCAATATCATAAGGAGGGAAAGAATACAAGAGAGTAGGACACGGATGACCTTTACGAGCCATGAAATCCGCCGCTCTATTAGCCTCCCTGAAAATATGATCACAAAGGGAAGAAGAAAAACAAGCTATATCAGTACCTGCATCAGAAATAATATTGTTAATTTCCCACAGAATGCTCCACAATTTCTTAACTGAATTGATAACTGCAAGGTTATCGCCCTCAATAATAATGTTTCTAATATTCAAAGAAAGAGCCCCCCCTAATGCCTGCACGGAGCCCCCACGCTTCAGCTTGAAGAATAGAGGCAGAGGGACCAAGAGCTTGAGCACCTACTAGAACAACATTACTATTTGCATCTCTAATAACAAACCCGAAAGCAGCACTCCCGTTATTAAATTTCGAACCATTAAAATTTAATTTGAAAGAGCCTGGGGGAGGGGGAGTCCAAATCACTTTTGGGCCTGAACGCGGAACTTTAGGAACCGAGCCACAACCACGAGTGTTCGCTGCGGAGGAGTCCAAATCATCAAAATCTAACTTGAACCAACTATTGACATATTTTGAAATAACCGCAGCTGCTTGGATATGAGAAGTAGACTCATTTCTAAAAATAAGATTAAATCTGAAATACCAAATGAACCACCAACCGATGGCAAACAAGGCTAAATCATCTTTCGACGAATGATCATGACACTTGCTGAGAATTGCACGAAAGGATAAACTAGAAATCTGCAAGAAATAGGATGGAAGCGCAGGCCAACCATAATTGATATGGAGATGAGAAAAAGTATACAACATGAAAGGAAATTTAACACACAAATGAGTCGTAGATTCTGAATGAGAATTACAAAAAACACACTCTTGGGGAAGAAAAATATGGCTTTTTTCTAATCTAGCCTTAGTAGGAAGGCCATCATTACAAGCTTTCCAAAGAAAATTTTTAACTTTAGGAGGGACTCTAAGATTCCAAATCCAAACATACTCTACTTTGGTAACACGATCATGAGAGAGACCTTGAGCTAAAAGAGCTCCGGATTTAACCGAATACTTCCCATCTGCAGAAAGACCCCACACCAGGGCATTAGTCTGGGGATGAGAAGGGACAAAGAGAGAAGCAACTTGAGAAACCAGATCACTAGGCAAAAAACTCTCCAATTTAAAGCGATCCCAGCAACCACCGGGAAGCAAAAAATCACACACTTTTAAATGGAGAGAGTCATGCACCGGGTCAACCAGATCCTTTAACAGATGTTGGAAAACCCAATTGTCAAACCAAAAACTAATATGATTACCATCCCCAACTTGCCATCTCAGCCCTTGGCTGAAAATAGGGCGAAGACTCATGAGATGATTCCATTGCCAAGACGCTAAACTGGAAGGTTTATAAGTCAGAAGATTCTGGTTTTTGACATACTTTTTCAAAACTAATTTAACCCAAAGGTTATCATTATCCTTTAGTAGTTTCCAAAAAAGCTTGAGTTGCAGTGCTATAATATTAGCATCCGCCTTTCGGAGTCCCAAACCACCAAAATATTTCGGCTTACAAATTCTATCCCAACCAATGAGGTTGGCTGATGAGTTAAGTGGGTCTTTATTCCAAAAAAAAAAAATCTATAAGATTTATCTAGCTTATCCAGGATACCTTTTGGGAGGTAAAAGCCTTGCATTTGATAGTTTGCTTTCGTGGCAAGGTTAGCCTGAATCAAGACAGTACGACCCGCTTGGGACAAGGAATTAGCCTTCCACTTAGGCAGCTGATTGTTTACTTTGCTAACAACTTTACCAAAAGTTTCTTTTGTTACCTTAGAGGCAATAATGAGACAACCCAAATAGTCACCCAAGTCATGAGTTTCTGGCATCCCAAGAATTTCTGAAAACAGGAGTTTATCTTGATTTGAGACATTACTAGTTACTTGAAAAGAAGACTTATTATAATTGACTAGTTGACCAGACATATCACAATATTTATCTAGAATGGTGCGTATCATTCTGCAGCTATCATTAGTAGCTTTAGCAAATATCATTGTATCATCTGCAAAAGTCAAAAATGGAATTCTGACACCAGTTTTGCCAACAGAGACTCCTATAAGTTTATCCTGATGAGAACAGGCTAAAGCAAACTGACGAGCCAGCAGCTCTACACAGAGAATGAAAAGATACGGGGATAGAGGATCACCTTGACGAATACCTCGAGAAGGCCGAAAAGACGAACCAGGAATGCCATTAACAAGGACAGAGAAAGAAGGAGTTGAAATGCAGGCATTAATCCACTCAATCCATGTTGGATTAAACCCCAATTTTTCTAGCATAGTTAGAATGAAAGGCCATTCAAGCCGATCATAGGCTTTTTTCATGTCTAACTTAATGGCAATCCAACCAGATAACCCCCCTTTTTCCTAAAAGAGTGAAAAACTTCATGAGCTAATAAGATATTATCTTGTATTAGACGCTCAGGCACAAAGGCACCCTGAAGAGGATGAATAATCTTGCCCATAACAATTTTAAGTCTACTGGTTATTACTTTGGAAATAATCTTATATATTGTGGAGCAAAGACTAATGGCTCTAAAATGGTTAGCACTAGAGGGGTTGTCTATTTTAGGGATTAAAGCCAAAAAAGTGATTTATTTCTTTAAGAATCTTTCCTGAGTGAAAAAAAGCTTGAACAACACGAATAACTGAGTTTCCTACCAGGGTCCAATATTTTTGAAAGCAAAAAAAGGAGGGAACCCATCCGGTCCTAGAGATTTATATAGGGCAAGATCAAAATTAGCATTTTTAATTTCCTCCCCTGAAACCGGAGCTGTTAGAAAAATATTATCATCCCAAGAAATGATAGGATAAATAAGCTCAAAATCCTCATTGCTATTAAAATTATAATTTGGGTTAGAAATGAAACGTTGGCTATATTCATTAGTTATAATACTAGCAATATCTGACGGAGATGAAATTATAGAGTTATCTTGCGAAGTGAATTCCTTAATTTGATTTCGATTGCGACGGATGGAAGCATGAGCATGAAAATAACTAGTGTTAGCATCTCCTTTTTTGAGATAATTAGTCTTACTTTTTTGCTTCCAATATTCATGACTAAAAGAAATTAACTTACTTCTCGTTAATAACAAAAGGTCCTATTTTTTAATTAACTCGGTATTTAACTGATCCAAGACTAATTCAGCTTGAATATTTACTAGCTTTTTGTCTAGGTTAGGAAGCTGGCGAAATATATTACCAAACTGGGTTTGGTTGCAAATTTTAGATTTATCTTTTAAGAGCTTACATTTCTTTACTAAGCAGAACATATAAGAGCCCTCAAATATGTTACATCAAGTTTTCTTGACTAGAGTATCATACTCTTTGCGAGAGCACCACATTTTTTCAAATCGAAAAGGGGATGGTCTGGCGATGTGAAATTGTGATGTTTTATCTTTGCTTGGGGAAATTTTGCTAACCAGGGGATACTAGCAATAGCTCTATCAAGCCGTTCTAAAATATTATTCTCACCCCCTTTTTTTTTCCTCCAAGTGAATCTTGAACCAACAAATGGGATTACAGCACAACTAACTTGCGAAAAAACATATGACATACTCCCTCCGTCCCAGAAAGATCTGAACACTTGTTGGGACACGTAGTTTAAGGTGATAAGTTGTGGTGTGGTAATCAAATGTTATTTTATTTAAAAAGTAGATGTGATAGGAGTTGATGGGGTATTTTTTATTAGAGGAGAGAGAAAGTTGGGTAACTTTTCATTGATAAAAGGTAGAGTGTGGGCCAAGATGTGTAAAAAAATTAATATAGTAATGGTGGGACCATGCCAAAAATGGAAGTGTTCAAACTAATTTGGGACAAATATAAAGGGAAAGTGTTCAGACTATTCTGGGACGGAGGTAGTAATAGGTAATCTTGAGATATTAAAATCAGCACCTCCCAATTTATCTTGGGAGCAACCAATTTCGTTAAAATCCCCAATGACTATAAAAGGAATGCTAAGAGAATTTACATACGAAATTAATTCTAGCCAAAAATCTAATTTTTGTTCTTGTCTTGCAGGAGCATAGATAAATATGGCCGCATAATTAAACTTGCAAGATAGCAAAGATATAGAGCATACCATAAACCTAATAGATTTATATAAAACATTCAAGCTAAAGGGATTTATATTACAAGATTTCCAAAATAACCAAATCCCACCCGCAAAACCTTGCGTTGGAATATAATCAAAAGACTGGAACCCTAACTGATGAGCAGTACTAATAGAGGGAGGAGATTGAGCTTTGACTTCACACAACATCATGATTTTGATATTACAACTGTTACAAAAATCCTTCACCTCAGGCAATGCATTTTTCATACTGGTTCCACGAATGTTCCAACAAGCAATCGCCATTTTTATTTAACAAAAACTAACCATTTACGGAGGGGGGGGGCTAAAATCAGATTAATTTCTTTTCCTCTTCAGGGCTGAAGAGGAATCATCACTCTCCATGTCTTTATCCCTTCACCTGATAGAGCCAGACTTAGATGAAAGAATAACTGGGCGAGATGAGTCCATCCCCAAATGCTCAATGTGCCTCACAATGGAGCTATCAGAATGCAGAGAGTGAATGGAGTTTTTCAGCAAAAGAGTTCAGGTCTCCAAGGCTACCTGAACCAACATGGTCTAAGAAAAATGTAGTATCATCATTCTTACCAGTAGGAGAAAGGAGGAGATCATGATTTTCATAGCCTTGAGGAGCCATGATCTGGGAGGCATCCACCAGATCAGATGGACAAAAAACTCGCAGAGGAACAGGAGAGCAAAGGGGGGATTGGCTCTCACCAGCCACTTCAATCTCATGCCCAGTTGTCTCAAATGGGTGAAGATGGACTAAAGGTGCCAGAATAGTAGCCTCATCATCATAGGATTCATCAGAAATTAATGGGCTGGCTACTATAAATTTACCTTTTCCTTTCCCATACACAGGAGGAGGGGGGAGCTTACCTGCAACAGACTTACCAAAAACATGAACAGTTTCTTTGATAGTAATACCTCTCCCAGCAAGGGTAGGCAGAATACCACCATACATTAACTTGGGAATATTCTGAGAATTAGAAAGAGAGGGGTTTGGAACAACTTTTTTCACATGCTTGGACTTTGCACGAACCACTTTTGCCTGCTCAGCAGTAGATTCATGCATTTCCTGTCCAGCAGCCTTGGCCATTGACATAAAGATATCTTTCTGTTTAGGATTCTTTAATAACTGAACAATAATTTATTTCTTTGGAGAGTTCAAGAGAGGGCAGGCATCAATCACATAGGCAACCTCACCACAAAAAGAGCAACCCACAGAAAAATCCTCATAATAAATCACATAACCATGGACTAAATCACCAACACGATAAATTTCTGCAAATTCAAGAAGAGGACCTTGAATATTAACTCTCACACAAGCCCTTGCAAACCGGATTTTATTCTTAAGCAAAGAACTTTGATCCAACTTAATTAAAGCCCCAATGTCATTAGCAGCTAAAAGATTTGCAATTGAATCAAAATTTAAGAGCTCAGTTGGGAGACGGGGAATTCTTACCTAATGGTTTACCCATTGAATTTCTTCAAGGTAGGGATCAAAGAAAGGCTTCCATGTGAGACCAGACTAGAGCAAGGTCCTGCGGGTTGGAAAACCTCAACAACAACCAGCCATTACCCATTTCAAGGTAATCCACCTCACCTTTAATGAATTTCCAGTCGGCTTTAGTTTGAGCTTTAATGGCTCGCACATCCAGAGGTGCAGATAACATTTTAGCAAACAAATAGGTTCTAGACAAATTCAACAATATCTAGCTTGACCTGAGGGAGGTCATCAAGGATAATAGACTCAGGGAAGACATGAGGGGGAGGGGGATCAGCAGAATCTGGAACTAAAGAGGGAGCAGAAGCAGCAGCAGCAGAGGGATTATGAGTAGGCAAATTAGCATTAACACCAGCAGCATTAACATTCTCAGTAATACAAGAAACATTTTTAGGTTTAGGGTTTTCTAACAAAACATCTTTGAAAGAAGAAGAATTAGCCATAATAAATTCTACCAAACAAACCGAGGAATAAATTCGTGACAGAGAGAATGAAGGAGAATAAGAAAGGCTGTGAAAGGGAGATGTGGAAAACATACTTACCAGAATTTGCCTTTTATAGGCAAAATCCCATACCTGAGAACAGAGACTTAGCTTAATTTGGGAGCCAGCTAACGAATTGATCCATTCCATCGCATTACATGCAATGGCATTTTCAGAAGAAGAGAGAAGGCTCAAATTCAGAAGTAGCTCTTCTGAAGTTCCTTCTACTGGCATAAATAACGAACCATCAAAGGGAGAATTAACTTTACTGCAGCACACAAAATCTGACAAAGACGAAAAACTCTCACTCGCATCAAATGCACTAACCCAGAAAATCCTAATTTCACTTTCAACTTTGTACTTCAATTGGAGAAAATAAAAACCCCTAATCCAATTAGAAACTTTTTGAGAGGCTCTAGATAGGGGATTTGAAGAGATAACACGCCTAAAAGGCACTTTATTACACTGACAGACTATAAGCAATGATTTACTAGCCTTGAAGCTATTAAATTGATTTGGGGAAAACTGAGGGGTAGCGAAAAAGACGCAATTTAGGGCTGTAATAAGAAGTAAACCCACCAATAGACGCTTCAAAGACAGGCGAAAAATAGTAGAGAAGATGATGATGATGAAGATAGCGTGGAAAACGAGATCGAGAAGGGGGGCTTGAAAGAAATCAATTTGGGGATTTTTTCTAGGGTTTTCTAGGATACTCACTCTTTCTCTCTCTAACATCTTTTTTTCTTTTTTTCTATGCTCGAATTTAGGGTCCCTTTCCCACCCTTGCTAGTTACTCGATATGAACTTAGCCAAGTCTTAGTTGAAGCTAAGTAGTCTTGTTTTCAAGGATGATTCCTCATATACCAAATATATGACCACCATAGTTAATGAAAGTCAAGTGGTCGTAGCACCGCAAGTTCTGCCAACTCAGCTACTCATTTTCTTTTTCATTTGTTTTGCAAAAATCAGAATTATTTTTTGTAATTACTCAAAATAATTTTGTAAATTACCAAAAACAAAAAAATAAAAAATTTAAAAAATTCCGAAAAGTAATTTAATCTTATTATCTCTCACCAATCATTCCTAAAATTGTGAAAAAAAAATTCTGAAAATTGGGTAAAAAAAATACTCACATCCTCTCTCTTCCCCAACACCACTTCACCACCACACTTACTCCACAAACACCACTTCACCACCTCTATATAGCACCAAACCACCAATAAGAAGGTTATCGTCTAGATACGAAAAACAGAATTAGCGGAAGATGTCGAGCCGGCAAGAAAAGGAGATCACGCGACCGTCACCGGTAGGTAACTTTTTTGTACTTTTTTGCATGAAATCCCAAACACAATTGATGAGCGTCTGAGCCATGGCTCAAACATCCACATATCGCGTTTGAGCCATGCCTCAAACGTCTTTCTTGGATGATTGAGCCATGGCCCAAACGCCATCTCTAGACAT
The DNA here is from genome assembly GCA_947648045.1 of Beta corolliflora. Taxonomy (NCBI): domain Eukaryota; kingdom Viridiplantae; phylum Streptophyta; class Magnoliopsida; order Caryophyllales; family Amaranthaceae; genus Beta; species Beta corolliflora. The sequence continues at coordinate 197,577 of CANSZD010003710.1, forward strand.
TTGGGTCACAAACGGCAAGGAAGGGAGTACTTGTTGTTGTTGTTGGTGGTGGTGGTGGTGGTGGTGGTGGTGTTGTTGTTGTTGTTGTTGTTGTTGTTGTTGTTATTATTATTATTATTAATTGTTATTATTATTATTATTATTATTATTATCATTATTAATTGTTATTATTATAATTACATTTAGAGTTCATTCGGTGATTCGTGTCTTCGTCACCCTCACCAACGAGGCGTGACTAACTTAGTTAGAGCATCCAGGGGGTGTTTATAAGGCCCACAGAGACTCCACTTTGTCGAGAGGAGGAGGAGGAGAAGGAGGTTGTTTCTACAATGAGGAGGACTGGAGGAGGTAGATATACCGCATCAACCGAGGCATCTTCTTCCTCCACTAGGCCGAGAAAGAGGCGTGCTGACAGAGATACATCTTGGTGAGTGGTGGGACCCATGCCAGGAGGTCCAATTGATGCCTCGGTCCTCCCTAGTTAGGGGGCCACATGGCACACATCATCTGGGGTAGGGAAGACCGGGGTATCCTAAAGTGCCATAGCCGTTTCACTACATGTCAGATTTTAATGTCATGGACGAACGATGCTCGAGTAGAGATTCACCAATTAATGGATGGTATGGGGTTATCTCATCTCCCGTATGTGATGTTCCATCATCTTGACCATCCGGTCATTTGTGCGTTCGTGGAGAGGTGGCATCCTGACACGAACTAATTCCACTTTCCTTGGGGAGAGATGACCATCATGTTGCACAATGTACAGTCGATCCCGGCTCCCATTGTCCTCCCCACAGACGATGATCATCCTCGATCTGGTCGTTCTTATACTGTTACTTACTCCAGCCCTATGGTCGACGCCTTGTGAATCCTATTTCCTAGGATGGCTAGGTTTGTATTGTTAGAGTTCCTCGTAGCCCATCATTCGAGCCATGTCTCTAATGACTATGAGGAGTGGTATAAGAACTACTTGCATACTTTTATTTTACCATAGGTGGCTGCTCCCAGCGAGCTTGACTCGATGTCCGCCGATTGGGTATGTGTATTAGTGATTCTTGTTGTTTTATAATTTTAAATTTTCATTATGTCTAATAGTGGTATTAATATTTGCTTATTTCGGTGGATGAACTAGGTGGCACAGGTCGAACGTCCTTTTTTCGACGGTCGCATTAATGAGGTGGAGCCACCGCATCATTGTCGAGATGCGTGCCAGGAAATCGTCGATGTTATTGTCATGTGGAATCAAATGATGAGTTTTCGAGAGGATATACCTCCCCCTCCCAACCAACCTCAGTAGTTATAGTGTTTGTATTAGTACTTTGTCATTTTGGCTGTAGTAAATACTCCATTTATTTTTTTTATCTTTCTTACTTGGAATCTTGGCACTATTCATACTTAGAGAATCTTCTTAAGTTTTCTCAATTTATACGAAAAAATATTGTCATGTGGGATCTTATTTGATTCGTCTTAGTTAGTGCTTTATTGATATTCAATCGTTTTAATTTTTACTAATATATAATGAAATATATTTAAGTTCAAAGAGGTGCATTGGGAAACGCGCGCTGGAAAGTGAGAATGATAAAAAAAAACAGAGGGAGTACTTATTAGTTATGACCATGTTTAGTAGCTTTCAAATATTATCCTAATTATACTAATTATGAATTAAAATTTATGACAAATATTATATTAAAATTTGATAGGCGTGTCGTGCACCTAACAAAAATAACCTAACTAATCCTTCTAACTATGTAGCAAGGTAAGTCAAGGTCGAATCCACAGGGACAAACGGTATCAAACACTAGAAATCTCGACTCAATTTAACTAAACAAGTGACAAACAATGGTGAAAAGATGTTGAACTAAGAATAGTGCTAAATTATGACAACTATTAGAACACACGAGGTAAAATCAATCAATAAAGACATCTAGAATTAAGTATCCCCTCTAGCACGAATAATACATGAATAATTCCCATCCCAATAAGCATAATCAATGATTCAAGAGGAGTAATGCACTCTATAACTACCAAAGATCTCTCCCGAGTACCTATGGCTACTCTAAACAAGCAATCAAACCTATTCCCATGGAATCATGCAAGAAAGAGACATTAAGCATGGCATCACAAATAAATTCCTAATAATCCTATCTACTTATTCCCATAGAGATATTCATACTTTTGATTAAATCAACAAATTCATCTAGATTCAATTCCCATTGAAAACAAGATATAATGAATCAATTCAAAATCACCTATCCCTAGTATGATAATGAAATTAAGTACAATTCAATCAAACAAGAACAATTAATCACATCAAATTGGGATTATGGGAGGGATTCATGCATTAGTCATTGCTAGGGTTCAACTTAACCCTAGATTATAAAACTACTCAATCATAATTGAAATAACAAAGCAATTGATAATTAAATTGAAAGACATAATAATAATAAGGAAAAGAGGAAAAGTAGAAAAACTTAATCTTTACTTCAATGGATCAAACTTGTAGAATTCAAGGTTTCAATAATGGAGTTTCCTCTCAAAAGCTCTCTAAAAAGTAGTACTATCTTTTTCTAATCTTCCCAAAAACTACTCAAAAGTATCTTTAATAAAACCTAAAAATCGTTTACAAAAACTAAAAAAGGAAACAATTAAAATCGCGGAAATCGGGTGAAGAACAGCTTGCACGGGCAAGCAGAAAAGCGCACGGGCGTGCGCCTTAGTGCACGGGCAAGCGAGAAGTTGCTTGGGCGTGCACGCGAGACAGAACGTTTTGTTGGTTGCATTCACAGATCTGCACGGGCAAGCGATAGGTTGCTTGGGCGTGCACCTAGGTGCACGGGCAAGCGGAATCTTGCTTGGGCGTGCACGTGAGACAGAAGGATTCTCCTTTCCTCCAAGTAGATTTGCACGGGCAAACAGCTATATGCTTGGGCGTGCGCCATAGTGCATGGGCAAGCGAAATCTTGCGTGGTCCCGCAAAGATAACATTCTTCAATATCATCATTCCTTCAACCCCAAAGCACTCAAACTCATCTTCTCGCATCCGAGGACCACCAATTAGACCATCTACGAACCATCTTAGCTTCTCTTAGTCACAATCGACCTCAAGAACCTGAAAATCACATAAAAGAGCCGAAAGTATCTCGAAATAACACAATGGTTCAAAAGAATGCTCAAATCATGCAATTAGACCTAAGATGCACTAAAAACTACATGAAAATGAGACTTAAGACCTACTTAAATGCAACTAAAAACCGACTTATCAAACTCCCCCAAGCTAAACTATTGCTTGTCCTCAAGCAATCCAAACTAAAAAATCAAGGAAGGAGTTCAATAGCCGCCTCAAGCAAAGGATTCATGTCAATTTTCAAAACCAATTCAAACATATTTCAAAGTTATCATGGTAGAAAACAATCAAACCTCATAGTATAACACAAGGAAAAGCAACCATCTTACCACAAGTTCTCCCCTAAGCTTGACTCAATCATGAATATAGTAGCCCTCACTTTAGTCGTGCACAATATCTCTCATATGTATAAAAAGGGTCAGATGATCGCTCAAGACTCCATTCCATTGACTATATCCTACCATAAGCTTGCATATCTTCTCACTCTCCACCGCTACGGGACTACGTTACATGCAAAGAATCATGAGGACTTCATATGGGTTGTAACGAAGGCTTAAGGTATGGGTATGGAAAGTTTTTGGAAAGTGGTGCTCAAAGGGGAAAGTGAAGCTTTTCAAACACCTTTGACAACAATTACCAAACTCCAATCACAAACATTCCAATTGCACTTCATATTTTTTTCATTAACCGAACCATAACTCCTCAAATAGAAACTCCAATTTCCTTTTATTGTATACTAAAGACATAAATCACAAACTTTTTTTTTTTTTTCATTTTGCTTTTTTTTTTTCGAAGGATTTAACCAAAATCATCTATAGAGGAAATTAATAGGAGTATTAAAAGTAACTCTGAGGAAATGAACTCAACACAGATCATGAGTTCTAACTAAGCATTATATCACATCAAACACCACAACAAATCTCCAATATCACAACTTAACTACCATCAACATAGCTTCACAATCCCCTAGGTAGGACAAGGTAAAGGGTTAGAGATGTAGCTAACAAAAGAATCAGGCTAGGCTCACAAGGGTGACAAAAAGGAGTAATCGATGTAGGTGGCATTTGGCTATGTAGCTCAGAAATCAACAATTGCCTCAATCATATTCAATGCATAAACAAGTCAATGCGGTTTCAAGGAGTATCAATGCAAGTTCTAGAGAATAGTCGTCAAGGAAGAGCATCACACACAAAAGAAAGAAGACTGAAAAGATGTCAGTCTATAAGGCATAAGAACATCCTCACTAGGTTGTAGCTACCAACACTGATCTAATCGCACATAGGAAAGACCAATCTTACCACAAACCAATCAATTCCTTGTTAACTATGAGATTCTCAAAAACATTTTTTCTATTTTCACAAGCACATGCATAGATCTTTGCTATCATTGGGGGACTACTCCTAAATGCAACCTAAATGCAAAAACTACTATGCAAATGATATGCAAGATGCATCCTGAAAATGAAACTAAATGCAAAAACGGGAAATAAGGAATGCCTAAATGATGACGAATATGTACGCATGGTGTGATATATATCCCTCCCCCAAGCTAAATGGCACAATGTCCTCAATGTGCAATAAAAAGCATGCAAAGAGAAGGGATAAAGGAAACTCAAGGATCATGAGGAGCATCATGCATGGGATGATCGCTGGAGCGGCCCGGTGTCCATCCTTGCGATATGTACCATGCGCGAAGATCGCGGAGCAACTCGGGAACATCACCAAAGGTGGACTGGAAAGCCTGGTACTGAGAGGTCATCACATCCACAGAACGCTGCATAGCTGCAACAGAATCAGTGTGAGACTGATGGAGCAGTTGAACCTCTGTACGAAGGCTCCCAATATCTCCTCTAAGCGCATCAAGGTGGTCAACATAAGGGGGTACTGGAGGCTCGTCAGTCTGAGTAGACGACCCTGGAGCATGGCTTGGCTCGCCGCTCGGTTCCTCAACAGGAACCCAAGGAAAGTCAGGAGCAAAGAGCCAGTTCTGCGGGTCGTAGATGACGGTGCGCTCCGGGTTTGGAAGGTAAGCATAGGGACGTTGCCCAACCTTCCAAACATACCCATCTGCAGTAGCCTCATTGGCTATCCAACCCATGGTCTGGAAAGCCTTCAAATTAAGTCTCGTGCTGCCGGGTATGACCCGCTGACCTGTCAAATCAACACCAAAGGAAAGAGCAATCACAGAATTCATACCACCTATAGCAATTTCACCCCGAGACTTGGCAACCTCATCAAAATGATCCATAAGCCAAACAGCGGGGTTCAAGAAACTGGCTCCATCGACAAGGCACCACAAAATAAAAAGCTCACGAGAGGTGACAACCCCGGCACTATCTCCCCTAGCAAAAAGAGTCAAAGAAAGAAAGTGATGGGTTGTGCGGAGGTCGGGGCTAACAATCCCAGAAGCCTTAGCACACTGGGGATAATAGACATCTTGACCCGTGATCAAGTTCCAAAATGTATTATCATCAAAGCGCTCAGGTCGATTAGAATGGGGGCCATATGAACCCTCGGTAGGCCAACCAAAAATGGCATTTAACTGGTTTCTGTTCAATTGCCTAGACTCGTTCATGAGCTGAAAGGAGATGGAACGAAGGTTCTTAGTGGTAGAACGAACGACCTCTAAGGTAGAGAGAAATTCCAATGTAATGCGCTTGTAAGAGAGGGCATGCATGTTGAGGAATTGTTGCCAACCTACAGAGTAGAACAATTGTTGGAGGTCGCCATCTATTCCTAGTTCAATGGCTATTTCAGGATCATAGAAGCGAGTGGCGCGAAGGCGACGACCACTAAGGACACGAAAGCGCTCTAGGTGAGCCGCACAAGTGAATTGAATGCCTAGGGTGTCCAAAGGAGGTGGTTCAATGGCGGGTGGAGGATGTGGAGTGGAGGGCACATTAGTGGAGGGAGTACGGGTGTTTCTGAGATGGGAAGAGGAGGTGCGTCGGGCATGGTTCGCTCTAGAAGATAGCTTAGGAGGCATGATGACTCACGAAGGAGGCAACAAACAAGGGAAGACACAACCAACAAATTCACAATAGAAACACCCAATGATAAATTCCCAACCAAAAAAAACACCAACTAAATCTTCAATGCAATGAATCCAATGTCAAGAAGAACAATAGCACTAACAATTCAACTCCACAAGTGATCAATTCACCACTAAGAACTTCGTAAAGTTTTAGGCACTAGCCAACACAAAAGATGTTCAAAATTGAGCAAGAAATCAAGAAATTACACCCAACAAGCAAGTAATCAACCCACAAATCAATGTCAAGCAAATAGTGCAATGAAATTCAAAGAGAAAAATAAAAAACACTAAAAGAGAGAAAAGAGAGTGGAAAGAGTATACCAAACTTGAGGTGGGTGTTTAATACCCGCAATGGATCCGTTCTTCACTTCCAAAAGGATTAGAGATGCTTCCTTGCTACCCAAATTTCTTCAATTTCGAACCACAAATAAATCCCCAAATTGATTTCAAAGTTAGGGTTTTCAGAATTTTTGAATGAGAGAAGGGAGAAAGAAGGATGGAAAGAGGAGAAGAGGAGGTGTGAAGGTCGTCGGTGGGGCGGCGAGTTTTCGCCGGTGAGGAGCCGACGGTGGTGAGCCGGAAAATGTGGGGCGGTGAGAAGTGGTTTGTGGTAGGGTGAGAGAGGGAGATGAAGGAGGGGGCTCGAAAATTTTGAAAAGGGAGGAGAGAGAAAAACCCGTGAAAGGGTTTAATGTAGCTGTACGCCAGGTCGCACGGGCGTGCAACATTGCGCTCGGGCGTGCGACCTTCATATTGGGCGTGCGCTAGTTCGCTCGGGCGTGCAACTATGCTGGGTTGCGCCTCAAACTCTCTGCCTCAACCGCACGGTCGAGCAGGAGTTCGCTCGGACGTGCGGTATGCTGCTTGGGTGTGCAATTTCTCGCTCGGGCGTGCGGCTCTGCAGAATTCTTTCTCCAACTCTCTGCCTCGACCGCACGGTCGAGCAAGAGTTTGCTCGGGCGTGCGACCTGCAGTCAAACGCCAATGAACACGTTTTTTTTTTTTTTTTTTGTTATGAGATTAACTAGAGGATTAGCAAATAAAACTATAAAATAAAGAAATAAAAATCTAGAAAATGAAAAAAAGAAAATAGAAGAGAAAAAGATAGAAAATTGGGTTGCCTCCCAATAAGCGCTAGTTTTTAAGGTCATTAGCTCGACCTCCTCATTGATCAATCACATGAAGGAATAGAGAGTATGATGTCAACTCTCTCAGCAATGGGATCTCCAGCTCGGTAGTGCTTCAATCTGTGGCCATTCACCTTAAAAGTTCCATCTTGGCGGTTCCATAATTCCACCGAACCATAAGGAAAAACCTTACAAACCTTGAATGGACCCGACCACCGCGAACGGAGTTTACCAGGAAATAGCTTCAGACGGGAATTAAAAAGAAGAACTAAATCTCCTTCCTTGAACTCTTTTCACACAATACCTTTGTCATGCCATCTCTTGGTTTTCTCCTTGTACAACTTTGAACTCTCATAAGCATCAAGCCGAATTTCATCAAGCTCATTAAGTTGAAGAAGTCTCTGCTCACCCGCCGTTTGAGAATCGAAATTGAGGCTCTTAATAGCCCAAAATGCACGATGCTCTAATTCAACAGGAAGATGACATGCTTTCCCATAAACAAGGCGATAAGGGGTGGTACCTATAGGAGTTTTGAATGCCGTTCTATAAGCCCATAGTGCATCATCAAGTTTTGCTGCCCAATCTTTCCTCGTTCTCGCAACCGTCTTCTCTAAGATAGTTTTGATCTCGCGATTAGAAATCTCCACTTGACCACTAGTTTGTGGATGATATGAAAGACCCACTCTATGGTGCACACCATATTTCTTGAGCATAGCTTCAAACTTGTTCTCCAAAAGGTGCTTGCCTCCATCACTAATCAAAACCCGTGGAATGCCAAATCTTGGAAAAATTGTTTTCTTGAAAAATCTACTAACCACACGAGCATCATTAGTAGGAGAAGCAAGAGCCTCCACCCATTTAGAGACATAATCCACAGCGACCAAGATGTACTTGTTCCCATAAGAAGAAGGGAATGGCCCCATGAAATCTACACCCCACACATCGAATAGCTCAACTTCAAGGATGGTGTTGAGAGGCATCTCATTCCGACGGGAAAGATTTCCCGTCCTTTGACAACGATCACAAGAATGTACATAATGATGAACATCCTTAAACAAAGTAGGCCAATAGAAACCACATTGAAGAATTTTCGCTGCAGTTTTATTAGTACTAGCATGGCCGCCACAAGGTAAATCATGACAATGAGATATAATAGGGGATACCTCATTTTCAGGAATACATCTTCTGATCACCCTATCTGCACAAGACTTGTAAAGAAAGGGATCATCCCAAAAATATCTCCTCACCTCCTTAAAGAATTTTTTCTTTTGTTGTGATGAGTAACCATGAGGAATAGTGTCACTAGCCAAATAGTTGGCTATATCAGCAAACCATGGGATCTCTGTAGTGGCTAGAGCTAGGAGTTGTTCATCAGGAAATGTATCATCAATTGGAAGATCATCATCACCTTCACTATCAAGGATAAGTCGAGAAAGGTGATCAGCAACAACATTTTCGGCTCCTTTCTTGTCCCGAATCTCCAAGTCAAATTCTTGTAGCAACAAGATCCACCGAATCAAGCGGGGTTTAGCATCTTTCTTGCTCATCAAATACCTTAGTGCCGCATGATCAGTGTGAATTATCACCTTCGACCCTACCAGATAAGATCGAAACTTCTCCATCGCATACACCACTTGCTAACAATTCCTTCTCGGTTGTGGCATAGTTCATCCGGTTTGGATTAAGAGTCTTGCTTGTATAGTAAATGGCATGAAGCTTGCCATCTTTCCTCTGACCCAAGACTGCCCCCACAGCATAGTCACTAGCATCGCACATAATCTCAAAAGGGAGATTCCAGTCGGACGATTGAATGATAGGGGCAGAGATAAGAGCTGCTTTTAACCTGTGAAAAGCCTCAATACAAGCATCAGTAAAGACAAAAGGGACATCTTTGCTTAAAAGTTCAGTTAGAGGTCGAGCAATTTTTGAAAAATCTTTTATGAAGCGGCGGTAGAAGCCCGCATGACCAAGAAAACTCCTTACTCCTTTGACGAGTTAGGAGGTGGTAGATGCTCAATGACCTCTATCTTTGCTTTGTCGACTTCGATGCCCCGATGAGAAACAACATGACCCAAAAACAACTCCTTGTTGCACCATGAAATGACATTTTTCCCAATTGAGAATCAAATTAACTTCTTGACATCTATGGAGCACCTTTTGTAAATTAGCAAGGCAAACATCAAATTATGTTCCATAGACGGAGAAGTCATCCATAAACACTTCCATAGAGTTCTCAATAAGACTTGAGAAAATTGCCATCATGCAACGGCGAAAAGTGGCGGGAGCATTACATAATCCAAATGGCATCCTTCGATATGCAAAGGTGCCATAGGGACATGTAAAAGTAGTCTTTTCCTGGTCACTTGGATGAATAGGAATTTGGAAGAAACCGGAGTATCCATCCAACCAACGAGAAAAATGAATGTTTTGCCAACCTTTCCAACATCGATCAATGAAGGGGAGGGGAAATGATCTTTTCGGGTGGCTTTATTCAATCTCCTATAATCAATACACATGCGCCACCCCCGTCACGGTTCTAGTTGGAACTTGCTCACCCTTGTCATTCTTGACAACGGTCATTCCTCCTTTCTTTGGGACTACCCGAACAGGGGCTAACCCACTTACTATCGGAGATAGGGTAGATTATTCCTGCATCAAGCAATTTTAGAACCTCTTTCTTGACTACTTCCATCATATTTGGATTAAGTCGTCGTTGAGATTCTATAGAAGAAGCATGTTCGTCCTCAAGAATGATTTTATGCATGCAAAATGAAGGATTAATGCCCTTAATATCATCAATGGTGTACCCAATGACATTCTTGTATTTTCTCAAAACAACAAGTAGCTTTTCAATTTGAATGTCATCAAGCTCAAGCATTAACAATAATAGGGTAAGTATCATTGGGACCCATGAATACATATTTCAAAGTAGAGGGGAGAGGTTTCAGTTCTACCTTAAGAGGCGTAGTACTCTCCTTAGTTTCTCCCGAGCTCAATATCTCCTTGATAGGCTTTTCAGATTCAATGGCTCGTGTCTCCTCTAGAATTCTCTTGTATTCCTTGGTTTCCCAATCTTCCTCATCGGCGCTACCCATCAAGACAGGTTTGCGGTGAGTCATCAAGTTGCGGGCGAAAGCATTGGCTTCTATAACTTCATCAAGAGCATCCACTCTATAAACGGTTTCTCCCATCGAAGGAGAATTCATGGAGTTTGTGAGAGTGTATTCTATCTTCTCATCACCTACTTCAAAGGTGATCTTACCCTTCTTCATGTCAATAATGGCTCCAAGGCGGTGGCCAAAAAGGGTCTCCCAAGGATGATGGGAACCTGTGCATCTTCTTCCATCTCCATGACAACAAAATCACATGGAATGAAGAATTTTCCAACTCTAAGAGGAACATCTTCAAGGATACCAAGTGGAAACTTGACTGTTCTATCTGCTAGTTGGAGAGAGATGCGTGTGGGTTTCAGTTCACCCATGTTGAGTTTCTTGCAGATAGACAATGGCATAAGACTAACACTAGCCCCAAGATCACACAAAGCATTCTTGATAGCAATATCACCAAGTTTGATTTGGAATAGAATAGGTTGCCTGGATCTCCTAGCTTTTTCGGAAGCTTGTTACGCAAAATAGCACTACACTCAATTGTTAGTGAAACAAGTGACATTCTCTTCAATTTTTCTTTTGTTAGAGAGCATGTCTTTCAAAAACTTAGCATAAGAAGGCATCTCAGAAATAGCATCCAAGAAAGGGATGTTGATGTGCAGCTTCTTCAAAATATCAAGAAACTTCCCGTATTTCTTCTCAAGTTTTGCCTGTGCCAATCTTTGAGGGAATGGAACAGTGGCTTGTATGGTGGAATAGGGACGACAAGGTAGGTTCCTTTTGCTCGGTCTCCTTAGCTTCATCTTCCAAAACTTTCTCACCTTGATCATCTTCACTCAACCTTATAACCTCTTCTGCACTTTTCTTTTGCTCGGTCACCTTCTTTGTAGGCTCTTGCAATTCCTTACCGCTCCTCAATGAGATGGCATGGATATGCCCCTTAGGATTTGGTTCAGTTTGCCCAGGAAGTTGGCCTGAAGGTTTAGAAAGATGACCGATTTGTTGTGCAAGTTGGGTCATTCGATTCTCCATCAACTTATTGTGAGCATTGATTTGTTGGAGAGAGTTGTTGAAGAATTCATTTTGCTTGGCTTGATATTCAACTTGCTTTGCTTGAGAAGAAGCTAGATTCTCCATGATACTCTCAAGGTTGGATCTAGAGGAGGAAGAGTTGAAAGGTGGTCTTTGTTGGAAACCTGGTGGTTGGGAGTAGTTGGTGTGTGGAGGTTGAGGTTGGTTATTTTTATAGGAGAAATTTGGATGATTCTTCCAACCTTGATTATATGTGTTTGAGTATGGGTTGTTTTGTGGTCTTGTGTTTGTGTTTAGGAGTGCATTGGCTTGCTCAGATATCATACCCATGGTGTTGTATTGACACTCATTCAATGAGTGGCCCTGCACTTCACAAATCTCACAAATAGGTGCTATTGGTCCGCTACTCAATTGATCAACCTTAGCTGCTAAAACTTGCACAGTGTTAGTTAAAGTAGCAATAGCATCAACCTCATACTTACCTCCCCTTTTTGGGGCTCCACGAGACACACTCCAATCATTCAAATAGTTGTTGGCAGCCATATCATCCAACAATGTCTTAGTAGCTTCCGGAGTTTTGGCCATGAAAGTACCGCCAGATGCGGCATCAATAGAGCTTCTAACCTCATGCTTCAGACCATTGTAGAATGTCTGAATCAAGAGCCACTCAGGAATGCCATGGTGTGGGCATTGTCTTTGCAAAGCCTTGTACCTCTGCCATGCCTCATAGAGAGACTCCAATTCATGTTGTTGAAAACCAGATATCTCATTTCTGAACTTGGAAGTTCTCATAGGAGGGAAGAACTTATAGAGGAAAGCCTTTTTCAATTATGGCCATGTGGCAATCTTTCTTACTTCTTCTTCTTTCAACCATTCTTTTGCTTCATCCCTGAGAGAAAAAGGAAAAGCACAATATCGAATTAGATCATCAGAAACATTTGTTAGTTTCAAGGTATTACACTTCTCTAGAAAGCTAGCCAAATGATCAGTAGGGCTCTCTTTTGGTGTTCCCGCATAAGAGTCCTGTGAAATAAACTGAATAAATTGTGGCTTAAGCTCGAAGTGTGTTGCATTGGTGGTTGGCCTGGTGATGGTGGTGGTGGTCTCATCGGGCATAGCATATTCCCGTAGAGACTTTGGTGGTGTTTCATCTCCCATTATTGATCTTTGTTGTTGTCTTCTTCGTTGACCTCCTAATCTCCTTGCTGTAGCTTCAATCTCGCGATCAAGAGTTGCTAGATCTTCTGGACCCTTGCTACGAGTGCGCATGCAACAAAGAAGACTGAAAGAGAAGAGATCAAACAACAAACAGAGTAACAATAATCGAACAAAAATAAGTTTAGCTAACTAAATCAAAGATAAACTAATCTAATACCGTTAGTCCCCGGCAACGGCGCCAAAATTTTATAGGCGTGTCGTGCACCTAACAAAAATAACCTAACTAATCCTTCTAACTATGTAGCAAGGTAAGTCAAGGTCGAATCCACAGGAACAAACGGTATCAAACACTAGAAATCTCGACTCAATTTAACTAAACAAGTGACAAACAATGGTGAAAAGATGTTGAACTAAGAATAGTGCTAAATTATGACAACTATTAGAACACACGAGGTAAAATCAATCAATAAAGACATCTAGAATTAAGTATCCCTTCTAGCACGAATAATACAGGAATAATTCCCATCCCAATAAGCATAATCAATGATTCAAGAGGAGTAATGCACTCTATAACTACCAAAGATCTCTCCCGAGTACCTATGGCTACTCTAAACAAGCAATCAAACCTATTCCCATGGAATCATGCAAGAAAGAGACATTAAGCATGGCATCACAAATAAATTCCTAATAATCCTATCTACTTATTCCCATAGAGATATTCATACTTTTGATTAAATCAACAAATTCATCTAGATTCAATTCCATTGAAAACAAGATATAATGAATCAATTCAAAATCACCTATCCCTAGTATGATAATGAAATTAAGCACAATTCAATCAAACAAGAACAATTAATCACATCAAATTGGGATTATGGGAGGGATTCATGCATTAGTCATTGCTAGGGTTCAACTTAACCCTAGATTATAAAACTACTCAATCATAATTGAAATAACAAAGCAATTGATAATTAAATTGAAAGACATAATAATAATAAGGAAAAGAGGAAAAGTAGAAAAACTTAATCTTTACTTCAATGGATCAAACTTGTAGAATTCAAGGTTTCAATAATGGAGTTTCCTCTCAAAAGCTCTCTAAAAAGTAGTACTATCTTTTTATAATCTTCCCAAAAACTACTCAAAAGTATCTTTAATAAAACCTAAAAATCGTTTACAAAAACTAAAAAAGGAAACAATTAAAATCGCGGAAATCGGGTGAAGAACAGCTTGCACGGGCAAAGCGCGAAAGCGCACGGGCGTGCGCCTTAGTGCACGGGCAAGCGAGAAGTTGCTTGGGCGTGCACGCGAGACAGAACGTTTTGTTGGTTGCATTCACAGATCTGCACGGGCAAGCGATAGGTTGCTTGGGCGTGCGCCTAGGTGCACGGGCAAGCGGAATCTTGCTTGGGCGTGCACGTGAGACAAAATGATTTCTCCTTTCTTCCAGTAGATTTGCACGGGCAAACAGTTATATGCTTGGGCGTGCGCCATAGTGCATGGGCAAGCGAAATCTTGCGTGGTCCCGCAAAGATAACATTCTTCAATATCATCATTCCTTCAACCCCAAAGCACTCAAACTCATCTTCTCGCATCCGAGGACCACCAATTAGACCATCTACGAACCATCTTAGCTTCTCTTAGTCACAATCGGCCTCAAGAACCTGAAAATCACATAAAAGAGCCGAAAGTATCTCGAAATAACACAATGGTTCAAAAGAATGCTCAAATCATGCAATTAGACCTAAGATGCACTAAAAACTACATGAAAATGAGACTTAAGACCTACTTAAATGCAACTAAAAACCGACTTATCAAAATGCCATCGTATTTTTCATAGACAACTGTCATGTTTGGGATAAAAATATTATTATTAACAATATTTGATGAATAATAATTTCAAAAAACTTAAAATAGGCAAAATAATATAATCAAAGGCAATTCATTGGGCCATGACGTTTTATTTTGGGACATGTCCCAAATATATTTGGGTCATGTCCTAAACAATAGTGGTGTCAATCTGGGTCACTGGCAGGGTTTGGGTTGACCCAACCTGGGTCGGAATGATTTGGGTCGGAATAATCTGGGTGAGAGTGTGCCATGGGTCGGAACAGGGTGGGTCGGGTGGACTTGGGTCGGGTTCAACGGGGTGAGAGGGCTCTCAGAACTGGGTCGGAACTGGGTCGACTGGGACTGGGTCGACCGGTATCTGGGTTGGGTGAATTTGGGTCGGAATGGAATAAGGTGAAGTCGACCCAAATCGGCTTTCAGAATAACTTGGGTCGGAATAAATCGGCTTTCGGAATAACTTGGGTCGGAATAAATCGGCTTTCGGAATAACTTGGGTCGGAAGAAATCGGCTTTCGGAATGACTTGGGTCGGAAGAAATAGGCTTTCGGAATTACTTGGGTCAGAATAAATCGACTTTGGGAATGACTTGGGTCGGAAGAAATCGATATCGGAATGACTTGGGTCGGAAAAAATCGATATCGGAATGACTTGGGTCGGAATAAGGTGAAGTTGTGTTGTTAATTAGAGTCGAGTGCTCGATGATGAGGTCAACTTGTGTACCTGAGAGCCATTACTGATTTTAAAAGTAAATTTAATTTTGTTATCTTTGCAATATTTACTTGTTTAAAATTGACACTTATCTCCGTTCTTCGCTACTTTTCTTTTTCTTTGGGAGTTTTTTTTTTGGTGTTTTCTACCATATGTTGTTGTTCTTCTTTGTTGGCCTATTGTTCTTGCAGCCTATTTCATTCTTGATTCCGCCGCTGGCTCGTTGTTGCCGCCTTGGTGGTCTGTTGATGTTGTTGCTGCTGGTGGTCTGTTGTTGTTGCTGCTGCTGCTGGTGGTCCGTTGTTGCTGCTGTTGTTGACACGTCTAATAATTAGAGTTTTAGACATTTAGACTATTAGTTCAATACTTGTATACATTTTGTTATTTTAGAGTTTAGACTTACTCATTTTGTTATTTACATTATTCATTTGTAAGTGTACTTGATCTTTTCTTTTGTAAACATTGAAGTATATGAATATAAGAGTTTTATATTTTTCTTAATTTACTTGTCTTATTCTCTCCAATATCCCTTCAAATTCAATATACTTTTCAGTTGAATGTCTTATGCTTTGAGCCTTTGAGAGAGATGAAGATGAATGGCAAAATGGGTGGGGGATGAATTTTTGTTACTTATGGCAGAATGGGGCGTGGGGGGTTGAATTTGGGGGGTTTAAATGAGGTGGTCGAGTGGTTCATGGTTGAATCAGTAAATGTATAGTTTAGTCATTACTCATTAGTGTTATTCGGTCCTTAGGTTAGCAGTTAGCTTAGCTTTAGAAATTTTGGAGTGATATATCAATGTTTATCTTCTTTGTATAGTGTACGGAATATGCACCTTTATAAAACATGATCTTTTATAGTTTTGTTTGGGTACTTCATAATTGATGGAGTAAACATATTGTAAAATGCTACTTGGCTTGCGTTCATCTTCTAGTAGTTCTTAATTTTGCCAAATAATACTTTTAGAGATCTTAATTATGTCCTGACAAATAATATTTGTTAATTACTTTGACCAAAAAAAGTGACGAATATTTTCTGTTCAAAAAATAAAATTGACCAACAAAACAATATTTGTTGAACTACTCATTAGTGAAGTTGGGTCGGAATGGTTTTGGGTCGGGTTGTATTAGGTCGGAATGGTTTTGGGTTGGGTTTAGTTGGGTTAGGTGGTAACTGGGTTGGGTCACAACTGGGTTGGGTGATAACTGGGTTGGGTCACAACTGGGTCGGTGATAATTGGGTTGGGTCACAACTGGGTCGGCTGCTAACCGAGTTGGGTCACAACTTGGTTGGGTGATAACTGGGTTAGGTCACAACTGGGTTGGGTGATAACTGGGTGGGTTTAACTGGGTCATCGGCGGGTGAAGTTGGGCGCAGGTTAGTTTTGGGTCGGAAACAGGTTGGGTCAGGGTCGTTGTTCACGGGTGCAACTGGCCACGGGTCTACGTGGGTCGGCCCAGTTTTTGACACCTATACTAAACATAATTGTTAAACAAACATGTTAACCTTATTATAATAATAATAATAATTATTATTATTATTATTATTATTAATATTATTATTATTATTATCATTATTGTCATTATTATCACTCAATATATTTGATTTTTAACAATATTTGATTAATAATAATTTAAAATAACGTAAAAAAGGCAAAAAATATAATTAAAGATAATATTTTATAAATAAATTCAAAAAAAGTATCAAACATCCAGAATTGATCCAAACGCGATACGTGGACGTTTGAGCTATGGCCAAAACTTCCGGGAAAGACGTTTGAGTCTTGGTTCAAATGTCAACAGATCGCGTTTGAGCCATGACTCAAAGGTCTTTCTTGGACGTTTGAGCCATGGCAAAACACCTCTGGACTTCTAGGTCACGATTTTCTTTTTAAAATAAATTTGTGGTGATAGGTATTACTATTATTATTATTATTATTATTATTATTATTATTATTATTATTATTATTATTATTATTATTATTATTATTATTATTATTATTATTATTATTATTATTATTATTATTATTATTATTATTATTATTATTATTATTATTATTATTTATATTTTATATTATTTTTATTATTATTATTATTATTATTATTATTATTATTATTATTATTATTATTATTATTATTATTATTATTATTTGTTGTTATTATTATTATTAGATGTTAGTATCATGGGTAATTTATTATTATTAGTTCTTATGTTATAACGATTATAATAAGGAAATAGAAAATGACAAAAATGGTATATATCCACAAAAATCAATTAAATTTCAAAAATACGCTCTTGATGATTAATTTAAAATTAAACTGATTTTTATTCATATTATGGTTAAGGTAAAAAAATCGATGACAAAATTGTTAAAAAAACATTATCTTTTACCAAGTAGTCATTGGTAACTTTAGAGTTATAGTTATAAAAAAATCATAATTTGGTGACCATGATGGCAGGGTTATCAGCACATTCAATTGTTGTCAGCAATTGCAAATGTATTAGGCATGCATGCTAAATGCATCATAAACATATTGATACGCTTAATTCGTATTTGATAACTTTTAGGAATTTTTGACACTAAAGAAACATTTAACTTTTCATATGCGTGTAGAATATATTGTCGTAAAATATTGTACAAGTCCTGAAACTGCTTCTTTTATGTCCTAAAATAGTGTCCTCATAATTATTGTTATTTCATCTCTAAATGTTTGGGGTAACGGATGTTTAATTTTTTATAAAATTCGTTTTCAGTGTTATTGCTAATATTATTATTATTATTATTATTATTATTATTATTATTATTATTATTATTATTATTATTATTATTATTTGTTATTTTTATTATTAGTTGTGAGTATCATGGGTAATTTATTATTATTAGTTGTTATGTTATAACGATTATAATCAGGAAATAGAAAATGACAAAAATGGTATGTATCCACAAAAATCAATTAAATTCCAAAAATATGCTCTTGATGATTAATTTAAAATTAAACTGATTTTCATTCATATTACGGTTAAGGTAAAAATCGATGACAAAATTGTTAAAAAAACATTATCTTTTACCAAGTAGTCATTGGTAACTTTAGAGTTATAGTTATAGAAAAATCATAATTTGGTGACCATGATGGCAGGGTTATCAACACATTCAATTGTTGTCAGCAATTGCAAATGTATTAGGCATGCATGCTAAATGCATCATAAACATATTGATACGCTTAATTCGTATTTGATAACTTTTTGGAATTTTTGACACTAAATAAACATTTAACTTTTCATATGCGTGTAGAATATATCATCGTAAAATATTGTACAAGTCCTGAAACTGCTTCGTTCATGTCCTAAAATAGCGTCCTCATAATTATTGTTATTTCATCTCTAAACGTTTGGGGTAACGGATGTTTAATTTTTCATAAAATTCGTTTTCAGTGTTATTACTAATATTTTATTATTATTATTATAATATTTATTATTAGTATATTTCTTATTATTATTTATTATTATAATTAATCTTTATTATTATTAATTGTTATTGTTTTCCTAAACATGCTTGGATATAATGTCCTAAAAGAGGTTTTGGACATGTCCTAAATTATAGGCCATGTCCCTAAATTGACCAACTGAAGCTCAATTCATTCCTAAAGAAAATTAATGGTGTTTATTGGATATTATTTTATTCGTGGTTAGAGGGTTTCATTTATACAAAACTTAGTCAAAACACTAATAGGGGTCATTTTGATAATTTGTCTTAATAGTTCTTCCCTAAATTGTCCAATAAAAATACAAATCATTCCTAAAATACATTAATACCATTTCTCGTATCTTATCTTATAAAAAATTATGATTTAGGGGTTTCATCCATGCAAAAGTGAATCAAAGTACTAAAAGGAGTTATTTTGATCACCTGTCTTAATAGTTCTTCTCTAAATTGGCCAACATAACAATAGAAATCATTCTTAAAGTACATTAATCCATTCCTCGTATTTTATCTTATACAAAATAATGGTCTATGGGTTTCATCCATAGAAAAGTCAAGCACCGTAATTAAAGGGGTTACTTTGATCATTCGTCTTAGTAGTTCTTCTCTAAATTGGCCAATAATAATACAAATCATTCCTAAAATACATTAATGCTTTTCCTCGTATTTTATCTTATACAAAATAATGGTCTATGGGTTTCATTAATACAAAAGTCAATTATCGTACCAAAGGGGTTATTTTAATCAAGCGTCTTAATCGTTCTTCTCTAAATCGTCCAATAACAATACAAATCATTCCTAAAATACATTAATACCATTCCTCGTATCTTATCTTATAGTAAAATAATGCAAAATAATGGTATTAGGGTTTCATCCATATAAAAGCATCACGATGGACATATTTGGCTATACTTGTATCATAACAATTAAGATAGATGCTCAAAATTATCCATGTCTCAATATCATCGCTACATTTTATTTGGATGAAATTATCTAACCACTATTTTCTATAAAATAATATTAAAGAAACACCGTTTAAGTCTATGTTTTGCATCGTAACAATGAGCCACATATTCCACATATTAAGTCCACATTTGAAACATCATAAATTCCGTAGAAAATCTCACTAAGACTATCATGATTATTTTATTATAATTGTATTTAGAAAGTAATTGTTAAGCAAACATGATAATGTTATTATTAGTAATTTATTGATATTATTGTCATTATTATCAATTAGTATAAATAATATTATTAATTTCTAACAATATGTGATTGATAATAATTCAAAATATCGTAAAATAAGGCAAAAAATACAATAAAAGACATTTTTTATAAATTTTTTTTAAAAAACACCAAACATCCAAAATGACTTTTGAGCTATGGCTCAAATAAACCCTAAAGGTGTTAGGACCATGGATCATGGCCCATACGCCTTCTTCATACGTTTGTGCCATGATCCAAACGTCATTAGCAGACGTTTATTCCATGGCACAAACGTCTAAAAGCATTTGGGCCATGGCGAACGCCGTCTCTAGGCGTTTGTGCCATGGAACAAGCGTATTTTCTCGTCGTTTGTCTTGCCGTCAGAAAATATGAAAAATAATTTCAATTTTTTCGAGGTTGTCGTCGTCCATCTTAGTTCGGTTCTGTTATCTGATGTCTAGGTTCCGGTGGTAGTGGAATTTGCTGAGAGGTGGAAGGAAGAATATAGAAAATCTCCCCAAAAAACAAATTTGATTTTTTTCAGAAATATTAATTTTATAAAAGTTTAATTTTTGGGATTTTCATAAATTAATTTATGGTATTTCATAAATATAATAAAAAATTTTGAGAAAAAATATATAAGTGGGTCATGTTACTGATAGGCGTGTCGCGCACCTAACAAAAACAAATAACCTAACTAATCCTCTTAACAATATAGTGTAGAAGTTAGAGTCGATCCCACAGAGAGAAAGTTGTTCTATGGTTAGTCCTTAAATAATGGTAAGACTAAAGGAGGTTAATATCGATAATTAGTCGAATAAACTAAATTAATCAATATAAATAAAAGACTTTAGAGTTAGTATCGCCACTAGCATGAAGTAATACAAAATAATACCTTCCCTAGACTAATTAATTAAATGTTCACAAGGAAAAGTACACCCTATAAAATGCCATAAACCTCTCCCGAGTATATATTGTTACAGATGTGTATGGATATAATAGTGAGTAACCGGATAAATAATCTTCCAAGCACGTACTTATACGCTTTCCTAAAAGTTATTTACCGACCCACTAAGAACAACGAGTATCACTATAACACTTATGAGATAAGAAGAAGAAACCATTGAATCTTGGTTGTTAACTAGAAACAGTCCAACAAGAGTTTGTAGTTTGATTTTGTTTAGAGAAAACACAAAGAGAATTTCATTCTCTAAGCAAGTACAATGGAATAATGATTTTACACATATTTACAATACATATGACCGATCCCTATTTATAGTGTAGGAGATAGTTAGAGGAAATGTCTGAAACAAGGTGTCGCTTCACACCAAAAGGTACATTTAAATCCTCTTAATTCAGGTTATACTTATACTCCACAACACCAAGTATAATAAACATCATATATATAACCTACGAACACATTTAACTATAAATGTTCCAACATCTATGACTTTCCTAATATGCACTCAAGCCTAATCATGCAAATTAGAGACATTAAACGCGACACTCTAACTTCCTAACAATCCAATCCACCTACTCCCGTGGAGAATTTCATGTCCTTAATTGAAATAATGAAATCCGTCAAACCCAAACTCCCGTTGTGATCAAGACAATGAAATAATAACAATACTAGTTATCCCTAATCTAGTACTGGAATATGCACAATCAATTAAGCAAGAACAATTAAACAATTAATTTGGGATTTTAAAGGCATAATCATGAAATAATTCATGCTAGGATTGAACTTAACCATAGATAAAAGAACAACTCAAGCATAATTGAAATAAATAAAGAAACTAGAGAAGAATAAATAAAATTCATAATAATAAACAAAGAAATAAGAAGGATAAAATAAATACTTGAATTAATGGAAGAAAGGTAGAGTCTTGGAGAACAATGAAGATCTATAAGTTTCTCTCTCTAACTTCTCTCTAGAAACCCTAAAAAGTGTATATAATAAACTATAGCCCCCCTAAAGTGAACAAAAGAGTATCTATATATAGCTTCCTAAATTAAGAAAGCCAACAAAACAAAATGCATCACGGAGCATAACAACACCGGCGTGACATTATTGACACTGGCGTGTTGACCTGCTACGACAAAAATGTCTTATGAAAGAAAAGCTACTGCCTCGAAGAAATCAAGGAAACACGGATGTGTCAAAGTTAACACGGACGTGTTGGCCTGTAACTGTCAGATTTTTCAGCTCAAGTTCAAACATCAATCACTTTTGATCCGGAGCTTTTTTTTGCCACATATAATATATCGTTGGAAAGCCCTTGAAGTTTAGTTTGTTACTCAGTTAAAATTACCTCATTATAATTTTTGTGTCAAAAGTTATGATGAAAATGGTGAAGAGGTGTCATATTTAGCACTAGTACACAAAGCCGTTTGTTTCTTCTTCATTTCCAATCCGTTTCGAGCACATGATTTATCGTTTTGAAGGTCATACAAGTGCCTTAATCATCATGTCCTCAAAAAGGAGTCTAAAGTACCTGAGATTACATCAAAAGACCAAATAACCTGTGAAAGCATCGTAGCTTATTAAAAGGGAACTAAATACGCATACATGTAATGTAAATGCTCTAATACTACATGTAAATCCGCCCTAATATGCACCTAAATGTTGTTATAATATGCACTTATCAAACTCCCCCAAGCTAAACAATTGCTTGTCCTCAAGTAGACCAAACCAATTCACAAGGGAAGAGTAAGACGCCCTTCTATACAAGACTTATATGTTTCAACCATTCAATCTCAAAGACATGAAATTCGGGCATATGAAAGATATTATAATTATAAGATTAGACTAAGATAGACCAAAATCAAACCTCATTAAAATTCATGTAATCGCAACTTGACTCACCATGGCAAACCACAAACTCTCCACCAAGTTAGACTCAATTAAACTCGATAAACCTCACTTTAGTCGAGCACACTTTCTCTCATGTGTTTATGGGTTATGAGATTTTCAATCAAACATATAGCAAGACGACTCATATGAAGTATTTTTCTTTAAACTTAATTGACTATCGTCTCATTCTCCACTTAAAAATGGCAAAAACATGCATATAGATCATGAGGACTTACCAACGGTTGTAGTGTGGCTAAGGTAATGGTAGGAAAATATTTGGTAATGTGGTGCTAAAAGCCAACTAGTGGAGGAAATAACACTTTAACATCTATAGCCATTAGATGAAAGCGCCACAAAAACTTCTACTAGAAGTTCAACAACACATTGCCAATAAATCAAGATAATACCCATCCTTATCAACTCCAATAAATTTCATTCACTTTTAATTTCAATCTTTTTTTCACTTCTTTTTTTCTTTTTTTTTTCAAATTTTCAGAATTATTTTTCACAACATCTACATCATTCTTTTCTTTTTGCACTTTCACATTATTTCAAGCATTTTTCCTTTCAACATCTTTCCTTCCAATGATTACCACAAACACAAGCTCATAACGTGAACTTTAATGCTACTCCACTTAGCAAGGTCTGGGTAGAGAAATCATAAAAGCCTAAGGCTTATAATGTAGGTTGATCAAGAGAATAGGATATCAAAAGCTCAACATGGGATAATCAAAGGAAATAATATATATGAAAAGATAAATGACTGAAGGCTCAAAACAATGAAAAGAACGCCTCAATCATTTCAACACATGCATATGCCACATAAGTCTCAAAGAGTGCCAAGGCAAGTTCAAGAGTCATACTTCATGAGGAACTATCACACAAGAAAAACAGAAGACTAATATAGATGTATTAGTCTAAAAAGGCTTTAAAAAAATCCTCACTAGGCTTATGTTTACCAAGTAAAATCAAGTCTTTTTTAGGGAATGTCAACCAATCTTACCACATAACCATTCAAGTTGCAAAACAATCATGCCATGAGGAGATCAATCAACTCTAACTCAATCTTATAAAATTTAATTACAATATCCAAGATATGCCCAAATCTCATGAATTGTCAATGTCATGAATTAAAACGTATATTTCTTGTATGAATGCAACAAAAATGCAAAAACTAAAATAATATGCTCATAATACTAAGAAAGCAATAAATCCTAACTCACTTTCGTAGGAATCACGATTGTACTTAGCATGTGCAACAAACCCTTTAAACCCCTAGGCTGCCCAAGTGGACGAGCAAGGTCTCGTGAAGGTTTTCATAAGGCATACCAACAAAGCCAAAATATGCAAATTTGTAGAAGAAATAAAATATATAATGAACCTAAACGATAATATGTGTAAAGTTATGACCCAACAAGTAAATCCTCCTCCAAGCTAAATAACACATTGTCCTCAATGTGATAAAGAATAATAGGAGGGGAAGAGAAGGGAAACATCCACAACCACATGACAAGAACAACTTCCTCAATCGCACAAATCAAGCTAAACAAAAATACATGGCAAAATGAGATATGACTTTCAAAAACTTGAAGAGGGGGAAAGGAAAGAGTATACCAAAAGTGTTGTAGGTGAAAATCCTTAATTGAACCTCCTCACAAAGCATAAGATCGAGTACCTAGAAATTAACCTCAATGAATAATAGGAACTCAACTCCTGGATCACAAATTGCACAAATTTCATAAGTTAGTAATCAAATAAAAAATAAGAATTTTCTAAATCTAAAATTAAAAAGAAAAAAAAAGGTTAGAAAACTTGGGTTGCCTCCCTAGATTAGCTTATCAAAGCCCTTAGTAGTTTGTCAAATGCATCTGCATGCATCTCAAAAAAAAAACAAATAATATACAAAAGAAAATGTAAAATAAATTAGTTCTAAATCTCCACAAGACCTGCAAAAAGGAAAATCAAAGAAAGAGTTATATCCACAAAAGAAGGAAAAAGAGAAGTTATTAGTCTTTTTACATAGGATTAATTGATAGGAATAATCCCACCTTTCAGTGGTCTTCTTAAAATGGTCCAACCTTTAGAAAATCTGAAAATAATCCTACCTTTTCACCTTATCTTCTTAGAACAGTCCATTACCTAGGGTTACCTACTGAACCGGTGACATTGGAAGTAAAATGATCTTCCCTCCAAAACATTTCATTAATTGCATTAACTTACACCACCTAACCTCTGTTACATTTTTCATCTTCCTCCTTTTTTCAAACCTCCATTAACACCCAAAAGAGAAACTTCCTCGCTTCCAAATTCCAAACTTTCTGAGGCTTTTGAAGGCAAAATCCAAAATCTCTGGTGCCAGTTTGATTTTGTCAGTTTACGAAGTTGCGGAGTGGGGCTTTTGAAGGCGAACTTGTCTCGGGCAAAATTCACGCGTGCCACAGAAGGTTAGAATTTTTTTGAACCCGAACCCATAATTTTCTTTGTCTTGCTTCATTGATTTATCTGATTTGTGCTTGATGGTTGAAAATTTTGAACTTAGTGTTCATTGATGTCTTCATTTGATATTTAGGGGTTTAAAATATTTGAATCTGTAAATGATTTAATTCCTCTATTACATGTTTATACACTTGTTAGGTTTGATGCTATGTTGATGTCCAATGTTACATTACGTTTTTGGCATGGTGGGTGTTTCAATACAAACAAGAAAAATGAGACTGAATATATAGGGGGGCAGGGTAGAACATTTGATGTGGACCCTGATGAGTTTTGCTGGTTTTGGTTGGAAGAATTAGCCATGAAATGTGGTCAACACAAAAAAAAAATTAGTGAAATATGGTATTTGATGCCTGGACAGAAATTAGATAAAGGACTGAGGAAGGTATATAATGATGATGAGGTAAGGGTGATGACTGAAGTTGTTGTCAAAAATAGGACTTTGGACTTATATGTTGTTCATGCTGTGGATGAGCCTGTTCTTATTCCACTTCCCTTGGAGTCTAGTACTACCCAAACCTCTGTTAACACAGAGACAAACCCCCCTACAAGAGAGGTAAAAACAAGGCCACAAAAGCTAACTCCCATTAGGGGCCCTATAGTGACACAAGCAAGCAAGATTCCAAGTACAGTGACACATAACCCTGTTGACAACAACAAAGATCCTGCCAACTCAGTTTCTTTACCAAAAGTAATCCCACCAGCCATATTAAATACAAAAAATAACCCTCCACCAGTTACACCTCCTTTGCACATTGATCCAAACCCTAAAACACCTCCTGTTAAAAAGCATACTGCCAAACAGAAAACTAGTAGCCCCCCTATTATTAGAACCAAGGTACCAATTGATTATGAGTGGGAAGATCCTAGGCCTGACAGTCCTCTTAACCTAGATCAACTAATAAACAGTGAGGGCTCAGAAGAAGATGAACCACCTGGTGATGAGGAGTATGTCCCTGTAGAAGATGATTTTGAAGCTGATGATGAAGAAGAAAGGGGTGATTTTGAGGAGGGTCATGAAGAGAGGAGTGATGAAGAGGGTACTGATGCTGAATTAGAAGATGAGGAAGAAGATGATTTGGCTGGTTTAGACGATGTACTGAATGACAGTGAACTAGATGACACGAGTGATGATGAGTGTTTGGCAGCAAGAGAGAAAGTTAGGGGATGTAATCTGAAGCTTCTAGAAGTTGCAAGGCAACTGCAAAGGGAAGCTGCTGAAGGTAGGATAAGAGAGCAATCACAGGCCTCTACACATGGTGTCACTGAGGATGAGCAGGCAAGGGAAGGTCCACACAATGAGTATGAGGAATCAGATGATGAGATCCACACACCACCTGATAGTGGTGATGAATTGACTGACAAGGTTAAAGTGAGAAGAGGGCCTTTAATTGGGGAGAACACTGATTTCAGAGTGTTTAAGTTGGAGGTAGGACAAAGATTTGCAACTAGATTGGAGTTTAAAAAAACAGTTGCAAAGTTTGCTATTCTTCAAGGAAGAAATATGAGAATCAGTACAAGTAACAAGAGCAGGCAACAGAGGCTTGGGGTGCATTGTGATAGTGGCTGCACCTTCAAATTATATGCATCTTGGGATTCTAGGAGAGCAACCTATGTTGTGAAGACTGTTGTTAGTGAGCACAAGTGCAACAGGACAATGAAGAAAAAACGAGCAATTGAAGTCCACCTGGCTAGCTGAGCAATTCTTAGAAGTTTTCAAAGCTAGGCCACATTGGCCAGCTAAGAAAATAATAGAGACTGTGAGAAGAGCTTTTAGGGTTATTATCAAAAGAGACTTTGCATATAAAGTCAAGTATTATGCCCATAGAATGCTCCATGGGTCTATGCAGGAGCATTACCAAAAGGTAGAAAGATATATGCAAGCTCTAAAGATGTCTAGTCCAGGTATTCATTTGGAATTGTGCACTGGTCCAAATAGCAAGTCCCCACCAGTATTCCAGAGACTTTATGTGTGTTTTGAGGGGCTACAGAGGGGCTGGAAAGAGGGATGCAGAAGGGTGATTTGTGTGGATGCCTGCTTCCTCAAAACTTTCCTTGGTGGTCAGTTGATGTCTGCTGTTGGCAGAGATGGCAATGACCAGATGTTTCCAATAGCTTGGGCTATTGTTGAAGGGGAGAACAACTCTAGCTGGGAATGGTTTTTGACAAATCTTCAAGCAAGCTTGGAGCTTGGGCAAGGTCAGGATATGGCTATTGTGTCTGATGAGCACCAGGTATAATTATGCCCCCCTCCTTATTTTATTTAAGTAGGTAGTGTGTTCTATGTTCAGTTTGTTAATGTTCTTTTTTATTTTTTTTTTTATTTTGCAAAGGCTATCTTACATGTTGTTGGTACAATTCTGCCCCAAGCTGAACATAGACATTGTGCTAGGCACATTTTTTCACATTGGCATAAAACTTATAGAGGAGATGAAATGAAACTGAAGTTTTGGAAAATTGTGAAAGCCTTCAATGAGGCAGATTATAATGATGCTTTAGAAGATTTGGAAAAGTCTGATGAAGCAGCAACACAAGGATTCAAAAGCTATAATCCCAAAGTTTTTTGTAGGGCATTCATGAGTACAAGACCCAAATCTGACACCATAACTAGCAACCTAGCAGAAACTTTTAATGGCTACATCATTAATGCTAGGACAAAACACCTCATATACATGCTAGAAGATATAAGAGCACACTTAATGCAGAGGTTGGTTTTGAAAAGGCAGGAAATGGAAAAGTCCAGTTCAAACATATGTCCTAGGATAAAAGTGAAGTTAGAGAAGGAGAAAGAGAAGGCAGCCAACTGTGATGTGTTGCCATCCAATGAGCATCTGTTTTAGGTCAATTACTTTTTTGATAGTCTTACAGTTGATTTGGAAGCTAGGACATGCACATGTAGAAAGTGGGACATGTGTGGGTATCCATGTTGTCATGCAATAGCTGCCATATTTTTCTGTCATAGGGAGGCTGAGGAATTTGTAGATGAGTGTTATATGAGAGATGTGTACCTGAAAGTATACTCTGGTTCAATTCCTCCATGTGAAGGTGAGAGACATTGGCCCAGAATTGAGTGTCCTTTGGATCCCCCTCCTATAAAAATTGGCCCAGGGAGGCCTAGAAAAAACAGAATCAAAGGGCCATTTGAGGATCCTAAAAGACCAGGCAAGCTGACAAAACATGGTATGGAGATGACTTGTAGTCTTTGCAAGACAAAGGGACATAATAAGAGAAGGTGTCCACAAAGAGATGTCACTGAGGCTTCCCAACCTCCTGCAAAAAAAGGCAGAGGAAGATCAAGAAATGATGTGCAGGAACCTGAAGCACATGTACACACTGATGGTGCTCACTTGACAGCCACATCTCAACCTACTATGTTGGGCAGGGGTGGTAGAACTATCAGAGGAGGGCTGGGAAGCAGGGGAGGAAGCACAGGTAGGGGAGGAAGTACAAGGGGAGGAAGCACTGGTAGGGGAGGAACTGCAGCAAGAGAAAGAGGCACATGGAGGGGGGGAACTGCAGCAAGAGGAAGAGGCACAGGGAGAGGGGAACTGCACCAAGAGGCAGAGGCAGGGGTAGGAAGACTAACAATGTAAGTCTTACACTTGTCCAAAGTGGAGTTGTGTACCCTAAAACCTAAAATATTTCACACCTTCCTATGTTGTTTTGTTTGACAGGTACCAGTTGGAGTTGGGGTTTTTATTTCAAATGATGAGGCAACCATGACAAATGTGAGCTTCCACATCTTCCTCATTTTTGTGCATACAGTAACATTAGGTTATATATAAGTTACTAACAGCTTCCTTGCATGGTGTTTTTTTTGTAGGCACCTGGATCAAGTGGAGGTCCCAGGCATGTTGCCCAATGCTCAATGACACCTTCAGGAGGCCCAATACTGAGTCAAGCTTCATCATCCACTCCTCACCTCAACTAGAGTTCCTTTTTGGAGTTTTTTTTGTAATGACATTATTATTGGAGTGTTTTTTCATCAACTGAATTTATGTACTTGTTTGATTTTGAACAAGTAGTTGTGGTGACGGTCCACACATGATATTACAACTCTTGCTAATGTAAGACAAGTTTTAAATGCAAATTTGTAGCTTCACAATGATAGCAAAAGCATCTTGGAATTTCATTAATACCACTCATGAGTGTAAAATGTGCAAATACATCATTGTTTAGGGTACAATAACCTAATAAACTACTTAAATAGGTATACAATTATACCAAATAAAACCCAGCTAATAATGATTGGCATAGTTAAATTCTTGTCATTTCTTGTACAATTGACCAACTCCCCACGCATTTGGTGAAGCTCAAATCTCACTTGTTCAGCTTCCACTTTCAATTCCTCATTTTTCATCTTCAAAGTCTTGATTGTATCCTTCAACATTGTCTTCTCAAATTCAAGCTATGAAATGGTAGTGTCTTTTTCAAAGATCTGATAATTCAGATCATCAAGTTGTGTTGAAGAGATATTTGGGCAATTCACTCTTCCTCCACTCTTTGAATCCCACTTGAAAAAATGGCAATCATCATCCTGTTTTGGAGAGACAAAATTGACAACAAATTACAACCCACCAAAATAATCAAAACTCCACCCAATTACGACCCACCCAAATAATTCAAATTGGAAAGTTTGAGAATTTGCTTACCGGCCATAAAGAGCAACAATGAAAAGCCTTACCACTGTTATCCCCTTTTTTGCAGATCCTCATAACAGCGGGCAAATTGTGCTTGCACTTCAGAGGAGAAATTGATGTCCTGCTGTTGGAAGAAGAGTTCGAATCACTGAATTTGTACCCCCCAGCCATGTTTTGTGATTTAGGTTTTTTCGCACAGAGGGGAAGGGTCTCAATTGGAGATGAATTGGGGATGAATTTGGGAGAAGGTGGGTATTAAAACGGAAAAAAATTAAATTAGTAACGGTAATATGAGGCACGTGTTTTTTCAACCTATAGTAGTAGGTAACTCTAGGTAATGGACTGTTCTAAGAAGATAAGGTGAAAAGGTAGGATTATTTTCAGATTTTCAAAAGGTTGGACCATTTTAAGAAGAACGTTTAAAGGTGGGATTATTCCTATTAATTAATCCTTTTACATAACCCAATAGGTTTGGAAGAAACCGAATGCACATTAATTACATGATCACAGAAGCCAATCATTCAAAGAGGGAGAAATAAGGAATGACGGAGGATATAATATGGTAAAAGAGGGAACGATCAAGTCAACTTTTGAGAGAAAGGGAAATGAGACTCAAAAACAATAGGTGGAACTGACAAAGACTCATGAATCACATCACTTTCATCTATAGACTTCTCTAAGGAAGGATTTTCAACAAAGGGTTCTTCCTCTTTCAAAATACCCATCACATTGCTCATTCCTATAATTTGATCATCAACCCCATCACTCTCATTCTCTATACAACTCGCATCATCATAAATATATTGTTCGGGATGAGAATTTTGAGTAAAATAATGAAATTCATATTGGGGTGAGGGGTTAAAATCATTCACTAATGTCACATCACACAAAGAAATAGCATGAGAAGTAGAATGACAGTTCGAAGAATAAGAATATGTTGTAATACACCTATGGGGTTGTCGGGTTGGTCTAGCTGATAAAGACATATACCACTTATAGTTTTTCTTAGCCAACCACTCAATTAAATCCCAACAATAATCTGGTGATTGGGCAAGAAATTTCCCATTAGACATAGAATCAAACACCACCCTAGTTTCTTCATTTAAACTAGAGGTGTCAAAAACTGGGCCGACCCACAGGTGAACCCGCATGCGACCCAGACCCAACCTGTTCCGAGCCGAGAGTGGTCGATTGGAAAGCCGACCCATTCCGACCCAGCGTTCACCCGTGCCCAGTTGAACCCGTGGAATTGGTAACCCAACCTGAACTGGGCCGACCCAGGTAGACCCGTGGTCAGTTGCACCCGTGAACAACGACCCAAACCCAACCTGTTTCCGACCCAAAACTAACCCGCACCCAACTTCACCCGCCAATGACCCAGTTAAATCCACCCAGTTATCACCCAACCCAGTTGTGACCCAACCCAGTTATCACCCAACCCGGTTGTGGCCAGACCCAGATTATCACCCGACCCCGGTTGTGACCCAACCCAGGTTATCACCGACCCAGTTGTGACCCAACCCAGTTATCACCCAACCCAGTTGTGACCCAACCCAGTTACCACCCGACCCAGTTACCACCCGACCCAACTTAACCTTACCCAAAACCATTCCGACCCAATATAACCCGACCCAAAACCATTCCGACCAAACTTCACTAATGAGTAGTTCAACAAGATATTGTTTTGTTGGTCAATTTTATTTTTTGAACAGAAAAAATTCTCACTTTTTTTGGTCAAAGTAATTAACAAATATTATTTGTCAGGACATAATAAAGATCTCTAAAAGAATTATTTGGCAAAATTAAGAACTACTAGAAGATGGACGCAAGTAAAGTAGCATTTTGCAATATGTTTACTCCATCAATTATGTTTATAAAGGTGCATATTCCGTACACTATACAAAGACAATAAACATTGATATATCACTCCAAAAGTTCTAAAGCTAAGCTAACTGCTAACCTAAGGACCGAATAACACTAATGAGTAATGACTAAACTATACATTTACTGATTCAACCATGAACCACTCAACCACCTCATTTAAACCCCCCAAATTCAACCCCCACGCCCCATTCTGCCATAAGTAACAAAAATTCAACCCCCCACCCATTCTGCCATTCATCTTTATCTCTCTCAAAGGCTCAAAGCATAAGACATTCAACTGAAAAGTATATTGAATTTGAAGGGATATTGGAGAGAATAAGACAAGTAAATTAGGAAAAATAGAAAACTCTTATATTCATATACTTCAATGTTTACAAAAGAACAGATCAAGTACACTTAAAAATGTATAATGTAAATAACAAAATGAGTAAGTCTAAACTCTAAAATAACAAAATGTATACAAGTATTGAACTAATAGTCTAAATGTCTAATACTCTAATTATTAGACGTATCAACAACAGCAACAACAACGGACCACCAGCAGCAGCAACAACAACAACAACAACAACAACAGACCACCACCAGCGGCGGCGAAGAACCATCATCGAAGCAGCTAAAGAACAACGAGACCACCAGCACCAAGCACCAGACCACCGGCAAGAAGAAGACCACCAAAGCAGCAAAGATCAACAACGTAGCAGTGCCAGCAACAACATGCCAACAACAGCAACAACAACAACGTATGGTAGAAAACACCAAAAAAAAACTCCCAAAGAAAAAGAAATGTAGCAGCAACAGCATTAGTGTCAATTTTAAATAAGTAAATATTGCAAAGATAACAAAATTAAATTTACTTTTAAAATCAGTAATGGCTCTCAGGTACACAAGTTGACCTCATCATCGAGCACTCGACTCTAATTAACAACACAACTTCACAACACAAGAAAGCCAGCAAAAGTGACACGAGCATCCACAATTCTTTGTCTTTTAAACAATACCAAACTAATTTTACCAATCAATTGCATATCATGTCCAATTAGACAAAAGAAAAGTAGCTCCATATCGTTACACTTACGGCAAAACATGTGTGTAAAGTAAAATGTAGCCAAAAAGAGTCGCAAACAAGTCAACAACCAATGATCTTTGCGCAAGGGACATTTATTAAGCAAAAGGATATAGAACAACTAAGCCAAACCCAACAATTTTGTTTAGGGTTTATAATTTTAGGGTTAGGGTTAGGGTTTCTGTCTAGGGTTTGGGTCTAGGGTTTGGGTTTGGGTCTAGGGTTAGGAACCCAGAACACAACAAACCATACCCAGAACACAAACAAACCCCAAACACAAACAAACCCCAAACACAACCAACCCACAAACACAAACCCAAAAATAAACACAAACCCATAACACAACACAAACCCATAACACAACACAAACCCAGTACACAACCATCAAACATTTTCAATAGGCCACAAGGCCAGAACAACAACCATCAAACAATCACCATCAAACAACAACCATCAAATAACACAATCATCAAGGAATTGAATCATAATCAATATCAATAGGCTCGGTATCTTTAACAACTTCAAGAGACTCCTCATCCTCAATCTTAGAATAACCAAAGATCCAATTTTGGCAAGTCACAAGAGCCTCAACATTTTTAGGCAGCAAACGCGTGCGATACTTTGTTAAAATTCTGCCCCCCATACTAAATGAAGACTCGGAGGCCACATATGTAATGGGGATAGCCAACACATCTCTAGCCATCCGAGACAAAATAGGATAAACTCCCACATGGGTTTTCCAATAGGCCAAAACATCAAAACGGTCATCTTGGTCAGCGGGAGCATGAGGGGCACTGAAATATGATTCCGTATCATTTTCAATACCCGTACTAGCAGCAACATTGGCACCAAAACTCTAAAAAACAGCAAATAAAATAGTATCACAAAACTATTAACAATCACAAACTGTAAAGTAATCATGAATCAATCAAATGTTACACATAGTAGCCAACCTTTCCAAGGCTGGCCTTCTTAAAAGGACGGGCAAGCGACCTTGCGAAACTTGGAGTTGATGAATCAGAACCGGTAGTCATTGAAGATGTAGTGGAAGAGGATTGGAGTTGTAAGTGAGAATAAACACTAGCATAGTGCGTATACAACTCAGTAAAGGCATCAACATCCTCTTTAACCTTACCATCAAGATGTTGGGGCGAATAAACAGTAGCATGCAACTCATGAACAAAGTTTTTTTTTGTAACGGGGATCAAGCATGATAGCAATAGTAAGAATCAAAGAATAATTCTCCCAATACTTGTTAAATTTTTCATACATAGGAGCAGCCATAAGACGAATAGAATCAGTTGGGTTTTCTTTAGCATAAAACAGAAGACTTTCAATCAAAACAATGTTCTCAACATATAGGTTGGCAGTGGGGTAATCAGAACCAGAAAAAAGGCACGTGATATCATAAAAAGGTTCAAGAAAATCACAAACATTTTGGACAGTTTCCCATTCAGAATCAGTTAGAGAAACATCTAAACCATGCTCAAGTAAACAATACCTATCTACAGCCTCCCTAGCTTCCAAACACCTACGGAGCATAAGATAGGTAGAATTCCAACGAGTACGAACATCACCAATCAATGAACCAGAAAAACCAGTATTCACATACTTAACACAATCATCAAACCTCTCTTTCCTAATGTTTGAAAAAGAAACATATGTAACAACTTGTTGCAACTTCAAAACAGTTTTATCCATAAACTTAAAACCAGCTTGGACAATTAGATTTAATATATGGGCAGAACATCTAACATGAAAAAGCTTACCAGAACAAGGCAACAGATTAGTTCTATTCAAGTCCCTAACCATCTCTTGAATCATAACATCATTGGCAGTAGCATTATCACAAGTCAAAGAAAATACTTTATCTCTAATATTCCACTCATCAAACAAATCAAGAGTAAACTTACCCAACTCCTTACCAGTGTGGGACCCAGGAAAATGTCTAAAAACAAGAATTTTAGAACGCAGCACCCAAGAGTTATCAACATAATGAGCAGTCAAAACAATAAAACTAACATTATTAAGTGCATACCACAAATCACAAGTACAACACACTTTTCCTTCTAAATTACCTATAATTGTCTTTAATTGAGCTTTAAGAGCAGCAAACTGATTAGTGCAATGCTTAAGCATAGTATTCCTAGAAATATGCTTCACATTAGGATTCAAGTAAGAAAGCAATTCCCTATGCTTAGTATGCTCAACAATCGACAGTGGATATGCATGACACATAATAGCTTCAGCAAACATACGACAGAAAGTTATTTGATCAGCCCCCCAGGTTGAGCAACTTTTACTTTTAAGTAAGCTTCACACTTCTCCAAATGTTTATTTTGGTTATTAGTACCTTGGGTTCCCTCAGCACGATAGGTCTTAGCATTACAATGCTTACATGTAGAAAATATCTTACCATCTTCCTTCTTAAACAAGGTAAAGTGCTGTCAAACCTTGGCAGTACGCCTCCCAAACAGGACAGGGTCATGCGTTTGGAGAGAAATGGTTGGACCCAATAATGGAGTCCAATGTCAATTGATCAACTGAAAAATTAATTAACACATTTAAAGTTTAAACAAGGCAGAGTCTAGGGTCAGGGTCAAGGTCAGGGTTAAGGTCAAGGTCAATGTCAGGGTCAGGGTCAAGGTCAGGATTTAGGGTTTAGGGTTAGGGTGAGGGTTAGGGTTTAGGGTTAGGGTTTAGGGTTTAGGGTTAGGGTTTAAGGTGAAGGGTTTAGGGTTTACGGTTTAGGGTTTATGGTTTAGGGTTTAGGGTTAGGGTTTATGGTTAGGGTTTAGGGTTAGGGGTTAGGGCTAGGGTTTAGGGTTAAACCCTCAACACTAACCCTAAACAGAAACCCTAAACAGAAACCCCTAAACACAAAACCCTAAACACAAAACCCAGAAACACAAACCCTAAACACAAACCTAGAAACACAAACGCAGAACACAAGCCCAGAAACACAAGCCCAGAACACAAACCAAGAACACAAACCCAGAAACAAAACCCATAACACAAACTAAAATACAAATCCAAATACAACAAATGAAACCCTAAACACAAACCCTAACACAAACCCATTATTAACAACAAATGTAACCCGAATACAAACCCAAACACAAAACTCGAATACAAACCCAGACACAAAACCCTAACACAAACCCAGAAACGTAAACACAAACATGAACAAACATCATAATTTATATCGCAAACATGATATACAAGAACAAACATGATACACATAATCATGAACAAACATGATATACAAGAACAGCATAACATGAACAAATATGATGTAATTAAAAACTAATATACATTATACAAGATAATTTAAAACTAATATATAAGATAATTAAAAACGAACACATAATTTCATATCGCAAAAAACAAACTTTAGTGAAAGTGAAAACGAACACATAATAAAAAAAACGAACACATAATCAAAAAACGAACACATAATCAAAAAAACGAACACATAATTAAAAACGAACACATAATCAAAAAACTAAATAATTCATGCATAAAATTTGTAGCACAAACCCTAAAATTCCAGATCTGACATATGACAAAAAAACAAAAAAAATGTGATATTCCAGCAGATCTGCAAATCTGGACCAGCACATATCCCACAATCACAATCAGCAAATCTGGTTGTGACGTAGCATTTTTAAAAATTATATTTTTGCTTTTTTGCTTTTTTTTCCCCCAGATCTTCAATTTGTTACCTTTTTTCTTCAAATCCACGCCTTTTTTCTTCAAATCCACGCCTTTTTTTCTTCAAATCCACGCCTTTTTCCTCAGATCTTCATCACAAACCTCAACGTTCTTCGGAAAAATTGATAGAGAAGGTGAGAAACTCATAATTTTAGTGTTTTGATCGAAAATTTTGAGAGAAGAACCGAGAATTTTAAGGTTTTTTTTGTGTTTTGATCGGAAATTGAGAGAAGGGCTGAGAATTTAAGGGTTTTTTTTTGCTTTTGATCGGAAATTGAGAGAAGGGCTGAGATTTTAATCAACTTTTTGATCGGAAAATGAGAGAAGGGCGGTTGAATTTTAGGTTTTTTAGGGTTTTTTTATCGAAAAATGAGAGAATGAGATGAGAGAAACTGAGTCACTGAGATTAGGTTTTGAAAGAGGTGAAATAAGGGGGGGGCATTAAAAACGGGGTTTATATAGTAGAGAATTTTAGGGTTAATGACTTAATCTAAACCGTTGGATTTTAGAATGAATGGCTCAGATTTTAGAGTGAAGACTCTAGACTCTAGAGAGTTCAAAGATTTTAGATGTTAGAAAGTAAGTAAAGAAATGAAGGGCCCAGATTTTATATTGGCTAATCAATGGTCTCAAACCATGATCCTTGATTTATTTTTTTGACCAATGAACATCAAGAGTTACCAAGCACATGGATTTCAAAATAGCAATGGTTGGATTTTATCATTCTCAAATCAATGGTTAAGGTTAAGTTAAGTATTCTATTTTCTAATTTCTAAATTTATAATTCTAGACAACTAATCTAGACTTCTAGTATTGATTTGTTTAGTTATTAGTAATTTAGTAATCTACTTAAATTCCTAAACTATTATTAATATTATAAATTAATAAAAATTATATACTTTAGAAGTTTAATTAGTATTTTTAATTTTAAACAAGTTGATTCATGTAAAGATGATTATGAATGACGTGAAACTGTTAAGCCAACGTTGTAATAGTGTAATTACCGTAATACCGATACGATGATACGTATAGCAACTCAAAGAGATGGATAATCAAATAGACTCGAGACTCCTAAGTCCTATGTTACTATCTTAGTATATTTTAAGATCCACAACTAAAACATCAACGATGAAAGTCGATCAATCTAATGATGCTTCGATTATTGTTAACCGTGTAATAACATCGATGATTGAGCCTTATGGGCGGGCGCGGATGTGTCGTCGTCGGGCACCGCACCCGGTCAAAGATAAAATTTCTCCTACTCTCTTCTACACTAAGGTAGTATAGTGGAAGTAGGGGTCGTATCCACAGGGAAACAGGGACGAGTTTATATTCAGCGTGATTCGAAACCTAGATTAAGCTAAGGGCCGAGAAACCTAATTACAAAGGGGGGTTTCGGGTTGATAATAAACAAACTACAACTAACTAACATATAAACAAAACGAGAAATCAATTATGGAAAGATCTTGAATCCGATTAACATCCACTTCAATTCATTATCGATCCTTGAACATCCACTCTAATTATTTCCATAATTATCTATTGTCGAGAATTAATCTCGTGTTCTCCTTATTCTTAGTTGAATAGCACGATCAGCGTGACTATAAAACCCTAACTAAAGGATAACCTAGTCCGATCTGCGTCTAAGTTCAATCCAATAGCAAAGAATAAACACGAGAGAACCAATAGACCTGCTAATGTCATAAACGCGATAAACATTCAACAGTTGATTCAATTTCCCTAAGAAATAACCAAGATGATCAGCATCTAAATTACTCCCTAGTTTGCTACCAATTGATAAAAGAATAAAACAATCCGATTCTATTCTTAAATCTAGCATTAGATTAATTACACAATCAAACTAGTAACGTTCCTAGCATAATTATGCAATAATCATAAATCACAAGCATAGAAATTGAACCATAATCAAGGAAAAGAGAAAGAGAGGAAAGATCTCACAACAACGGTTGAAGCTTCATGTTAATTGATCCAAGAATAGTTCAAGCTACAATCCGATAGCAAAAACCAAACCCATAGTTGAAATCCCTAAAAACTAAACTAAGAAATGAAAACTAAAACTAGGAAATGAAGAACAAAAACTAAGAAATGGAAATGAAGAACAAAGAGGAACGAAGAAGGAAAGATGAAAAGAGAATCATGAAGAAGGAAGGATGAGGAGAGGAGCTCTCCCCTCAAGCTAGCCACACCAAGGTCTACATTTCAGCTCTCCTCTTCGCACTTCTCTTCCTCTCCCCAAAAGTTAGGTTTTAGGAGGCTTTTAAACCCCGCACAAAATCGTAGCCCAAAGCCGACTTAAGCGTCGCGAGTCGCGCAACTGATCGCGAGTCGCGACGAGGACTCTGTCTCCCCGCGCACAAAATGGCTGGCACGCAGGTCGCGAGCCGCGACAGGCATCGCGAGTCGCGAGTAGCAGGGGGTCGCGAGGTGCGACAAGTCCTCGCGAGTCGCGAGCTCTTCTTCGCTGGGCGCGGCGTGCGATCTTTGGGCGGGCTCTCGTCTTTGTGCGATGGCCGGCGTCTTTGCTTGCGTGCGATGGCCGGCGTCCGAAGCTTGCGTGGGCGATGCTGCTGGGCCTCGCTGGGCTGGCATGGTTCGCGAGGCAAGCATACGGTAGTTGGTGGAGCTTGGTTATGCGATGATGCTAGGTAGCACATTGTCGTCAACTCATAACTTGCTTCCGTGCCACCAAGCCATGGTGTTGAACTTCCTTGAACACTCAAAGGATAACTTCAATTAAACATCGTTTAATTCCGTTTCTCCTTAAAAGCTCGGAATCTAGAACATTAACACTCATTAACTCACAAAACCCCGAACTTCCGCTAAGATTGATTTATATGCGAACGTTAACAATTACGAACAAATCCCTTAGCAAAGTGCACCTCAAATATCACAAAAACATCGTATAACTTGAGCGTATCAAATAAAATTTGGGCGGGCGCGGATGTGTCGTCGTCGGGCACCGCACCCGGCCAAAGATAAAATTTCTCCTACTCTCTTCTACACTAAGGTAGTATAGTGGAAGTAGGGGTCGTATCCACAGGGAAACAGGGACGAGTTTATATTCAGCGTGATTCGAAACCTAGATTAAGCTAAGGGCCGAGAAACCTAATTACAAAGGGGGGTTTCGGGTTGATAATAAACAAACTACAACTAACTAACATATAAACAAAACGAGAAATCAATTATGGAAAGATCTTGAATCCGATTAACATCCACTTCAATTCATTATCGATCCTTGAACATCCACTCTAATTATTTCCATAATTATCTATTGTCGAGAATTAATCTCGTGTTCTCCTTATTCTTAGTTGAATAGCACGATCAGCGTGACTATAAAACCCTAACTAAAGGATAACCTAGTCCGATCTGCGTCTAAGTTCAATCCAATAGCAGCAATAAACACAGAGAACCAATAGACCTGCTAATGTCATACACGCGATAAACATTCAACAGTTGATTCAATTTCCCTAAGAAATAACCAAGATGATCAGCATCTAAATTACTCCCTAGTTTGCTACCAATTGATAAAAGAATAAAACAATCCGATTCTAT
Source organism: Beta corolliflora (assembly GCA_947648045.1). Lineage (NCBI taxonomy): Eukaryota > Viridiplantae > Streptophyta > Magnoliopsida > Caryophyllales > Amaranthaceae > Beta > Beta corolliflora. The sequence continues at coordinate 237,622 of CANSZD010003710.1, forward strand.
TCTTAAATCTAGCATTAGATTAATTACACAATCAAACTAGTAACGTTCCTAGCATAATTATGCAATAATCATAAATCACAAGCATAGAAATTGAACCATAATCAAGGAAAAGAGAAAGAGAGGAAAGATCTCACAACAACGGTTGAAGCTTCATGTTAATTGATCCAAGAACAGTTCAAGCTACAATCCGATAGCAAAAACCAAACCCATAGTTGAAATCCCTAAAAACTAAACTAAGAAATGAAAACTAAAACTAGGAAATGAAGAACAAAAACTAAGAAATGGAAATGAAGAACAAAGAGGAACGAAGAAGGAAAGATGAAAAGAGAATCATGAAGAAGGAAGGATGAGGAGAGGAGCTCTCCCCCTTAAGCTAGCCACACCAAGGTCTACATTTCGGCTCTCCTCTTCGCACTTCTCTTCCTCTCCCCAAAAGTTAGGTTTTAGGAGGCTTTTAAACCCCGCACAAAATCGTAGCCCAAAGCCGACTTAAGCGTCGCGAGTCGCGCAACTGATCGCGAGTCGCGACGAGGACTCTGTCTCCCCGCGCACAAAATGGCCGGCACGCGGAGTCGCGAGCCGCGACGAGCATCACGAGTCGCGAGTAGCAGGGGTCGCGAGGTGCGACAGTCCTCGCGAGTCGCGAGCCTCTTCTTCGGGCTCGGGCGGCGTGCGATCTTCGGGCGGGCTCGTCGTTGTGCGATGGCCGGGCGTCTTGCTTGCGTGCGATGGCCGGGCGTCCGAAGCTTGCGTGGGCGATCTTCTTTGGGCCTCGCCGGGCCGGCATGGTTCGTGAGGCAAGCATACGGTAGTTGGTGGAGCTTGGTTATGCGATGATGCTAGGTAGCACATTGTCGTCAACTCATAACTTGCTTCCGTGCCACCAAGCCATGGTGTTGAACTTCCTTGAACACTCAAAGGATAACTTCAATTAAACATCGTTTAATTCCGTTTCTCCTTAAAAGCTCGGAATCTAGAACATTAACACTCATTAACTCACAAAACCCCGAACTTCCGCTAAGATTGATTTATATGCGAACGTTAACAATTACGAACAAATCCCTTAGCAAAGTGCACCTCAAATATCACAAAAACATCGTATAACTTGAGCGTATCAAATACCCCCACACTTGAACTTTACTCGACCTCGAGTAAACTCAAAAGTGAGAATCACCCAATAAATCATCACCCAAGTTATCAACACCAACCTCTCTCTCCACCAACTACATCATCATCATCACATCTTAACAACATTCGCTCAAAACCTAAACGTAAGGGACGATGATTCCCCCACACATAGATTCGAGCTCACCTGAAAAATACAAAGACGCGACAACAATAATCACCAAACGACAACCAAAATGTGAGCTCAAATCCTGAAGGATCTCAAAGGAATTGAACTCACTCCAACGCCACAATCAAAATGACAGCTCGCCTAAAACCTCAAAAGATAAACAACTACTACTACTACGACCAACCTAGATAAGCAAGCCATGGAACAAAGACAAAAAGGGATAAATTCCATGCTTACTCCCAAAAACAATCAACCAAAAGAAAGTGAAAGCCAAAACAAATCTCCGGCAAATGAGTCTTCAAAATACATAATTCTCTCTTAATCTCTCATTTTGCCTAGGAGCCCTTTCGGGTTTTCATCCTAGCTTCACACATTTCTTTTTTTTATCTCACCATCTTACCCGCTCAATATAAGCCACTTTTTTGCATAGGTTGCCCTTTCGGGTTTTCAACCTATCGGGGCCCCCAATTTTTGCCTGAGTCGCCCACCCTTGTGGGTTTTCAACTCAGCGGGTTTCTTTTCATCACTTTTTTTTTTATATTTTTTTTTTTTTTTTTTTTTTTTTTCATTTTTTCAAATTGAAAGTAATATATACAACATAGATACATGAGAATGAGAATACCCTCCCCCCTACTTAAACTACACATTGTCCTCAATGTGTCGCCAATTAAAAGAAAAAGTATACTGAAAATAGGGGGGAAATTTGAAAATCGGGTAAATCGAAGATCGAATGCTCAAAACTCATGAAAAGCAATCCGTCAAACTCAAACTTCTTAACAACACCAACTCAAATCTCCTAACTCAACTCACAACCCGCTCCCTCAAATCACTCAAACAAATGGCAAATTCAAAAGTTTTAAATTTTTGAGATTGACACCTAGCTCAAGAGATCGAAAAGATACATTAACAATCTCAATCCTCTAGTGTTACCAACTCCTGGCTATTGAAGTCCTCCCTACGGGTTTTCTTTTGTGGACTTGGGCTCAAAGTGGATTAAGATTTGTTGTGGTTCTTTTGAGTGGGTGGTGAGTGGGTGGAAGAAAATTTGTTGTGGTGGTGGAAATTTGATGAGAAATAAAGGAAAAGAAAGAAAATAAAAAGGGTATCGGGTTGCCTCCCGAGAAGCGCTGTTGTTTAAAGTCGTTAGCTCGACTTAGTACCTTAAGCTTAATCAGTGGGATTGTGCTCCATGTGCGACAATGGTGGTTCCATGTCAATCTCCACTTCAAGTACCTGCAAAATTGATTGAGAGAAACTCTTGCAATGCATTGTTAGTGCCTAGCTTACTACATCATGGTTGAGCATATAACATCAGATTATATCCAAAACCTAGCATTAAGTCAACAACCAACATCAACTAGTAGTACTCCTAGCTAATCCAAGTCATGACCATTAATATCAATATTTAAAGCTAGACAATAACCAAGTAATAAACCGTCAAAAGCTTCAATCAACCATTCCCAAGAGAGTGGCCAACCAAAAACAAAGAGCACAAGCAATACCATCCAAAAATCACGCAAAATACAAACAAGTAACACCGTTTCCCCGGCAACGGCGCCAAAATTTGGGCGGGCGCGGATGTGTCGTCGTCGGGCACCGCACCCGATAAAATTTCTCCTACTCTCTTCTACACTAAGGTAGTATAGTGGAAGTAGGGGTCGTATCCACAGGGAAACAGGGACGAGTTTATATTCAGCGTGATTCGAAACCTAGATTAAGCTAAGGGCCGAGAAACCTAATTACAAAGGGGGGTTTCGGGTTGATAATAAACAAACTACAACTAACTAACATATAAACAAAACGAGAAATCAATTATGGAAAGATCTTGAATCCGATTAACATCCACTTCAATTCATTATCGATCCTTGAACATCCACTCTAATTATTTCCATAATTATCTATTGTCGAGAATTAATCTCGTGTTCTCCTTATTCTTAGTTGAATAGCACGATCAGCGTGACTATAAAACCCTAACTAAAGGATAACCTAGTCCGATCTGCGTCTAAGTTCAATCCAATAGCAAAGCAATAAACACGAGAGAACCAATAGACCTGCTTATGTCATACACGCGATAAACATTCAACAGTTGATTCAATTTCCCTAAGAAATAACCAAGATGATCAGCATCTAAATTACTCCCTAGTTTGCTACCAATTGATAAAAGAATAAAACAATCCGATTCTATTCTTAAATCTAGCATTAGATTAATTACACAATCAAACTAGTAACGTTCCTAGCATAATTATGCAATAATCATTAATCACAAGCATAGAAATTGAACCATAATCAAGGAAAAGAGAAAGAGAGGAAAGATATCATAACAACGGTTGAAGCTTCATGTTAATTGATCCAAGAACAGTTCGAAGCTACAATCCGATAGCAAAAACCAAACCCATAGTTGAAATCCCTAAAAACTAAACTAAGAAATGAAAACTAAAACTAGGAAATGAAGAACAAAAACTAAGAAATGGAAATGAAGAACAAAGAGGAACGAAGAAGGAAAGATGAAAAGAGAATCATGAAGAAGGAAGGATGAGGAGGAGCTCTCCCCTCAAGCTAGCCACACCAAGGTCTACATTTCAGTTCTCCTCTTCGCACTTCTCTTCCTCTCCCCAAAAGTTAGGTTTTAGGAGGCTTTTAAACCCCGCACAAAATCGTAGCCCAAAGCCGACTTAAGCGTCGCGAGTCGCGCAACCGATCGCGAGTCGCGACGAGGACTCTGTCTCCCCGCGCACAAAATGGCCGGCACGCTGGGTCGCGAGCCGCGACAGCATCGCGAGTCGCGAGTAGCAGGGGGTCGCGAGGTGCGACGATCCCTCGCGAGTCGCGAGCTCGCTGCTGCTTGGGCGGCGTGCGCGCTGGGCGGGCTCTCGTGGCCGTGCGATGGCCGGCGCGTCGCTTGCGTGCGATGGCTGGCGTCCGAGCTTGCGTGGGCGTCTTCGCTGGGCCCGCTCGGGCCGGGCATGGTTCGCGAGGCAAGCATACGGTAGTTGGTGGAGCTTGGTTATGCGATGATGCTAGGTAGCACATTGTCGTCAACTCATAACTTGCTTCCGTGCCACCAAGCCATGGTGTTGAACTTCCTTGAACACTCAAAGGATAACTTCAATTAAACATCGTTTAATTCCGTTTCTCCTTAAAAGCTCGGAATCTAAAACATTAACACTCATTAACTCACAAAACCCCGAACTTCCGCTAAGATTGATTTATATGCGAACGTTAACAATTACGAACAAATCCCTTAGCAAAGTGCACCTCAAATATCACAAAAACATCGTATAACTTGAGCGTATCACCTTATCTTTTATAAAGAACCCCGTAACACGAAAGATGAAAGACGATCAATCTTTTGATGGTTTTGATTAATGTCAAAGACAATCAATCTTATGATCATTTGATTTATGTGAACCTTAACTTAACGAAAGTCGATCAACAACTGTTTAACATGGACCGTTTAATAAGATCGCCTCCTATGTTACTATCTTTTATGATCAAGAACCGAAACATCAACGATCTTGATCTTCCACTGATATGATTGGTATTAATTAACTATGATATACTTTCATAGTTTCAATGTTTTATCCTCTACTGATATGATTATGTATCATCTTGATCACAGTTATCATCTTCATATTCGATTAACGTTGATCATTGTTACTTGTTCAGTTGTTCCATGAACGATGAAAGTCGAACAATTTTATAATTACGATGCTTTCATTAATATCAACCTAATTCTTTAATTCTAACTCTTTTTGTTGCTATATAGTGACTCAGTGAGAGTGAGTAAGTCACTAACTAACTAAATGTTTAAGTTTAATAGTTTATTGACTTTAATCAATAATCGGTATGGACTTATGCCTTAGCCCTTATGGTTGTTACTTGAATACTTATGCAATCATGAATAATAATAACCCGATGGGCAATAGCCAATAATATAACTATATAAATTATAAGTCTTAGTTTAGTAATTTTTATATTAGTAATATAAGTATCAATGTATTATCGCAAAATTCACAATGACTCAATCACAATTCACAATATCAGTATATCACATGTTAATTGTTATAAATTTCGACTTCGTAACTTAATATATACTATATAATTCCGACCCAAGTCATTCCGAGAGCCGATTTGTTCCGACCCAAGTCAATATGCCGCCGGTTTGAGGCTTCAGCCGACCCAAGTCCTATCGAGAGCCGATTTATTCCGACCCAAGTCATTCCGAAAACCGATTTATTGCAAGCCAAGTCATTCCGATACCGATTTCTTCCGACCCAAGTCATTCCGAAAGCCGATTTATTCCGACCCAAGTCATTCCGATATCGATTTCTTCTGACCCAAGTCATTCCGAAAGCCGATTTACTTCGACCCAAGTCATTCCGAAAGCCGATTTCTTCCGACCCAAGTTATTCCGAAAGCCGATTTATTCCGACCCAAGTTATTCCGAAAGCCGATTTATTCCGACCCAAATTATTCCGAAAGCCGATTTGGGCCGACTTCACCTTATTCCATTCTGACCCAAATTCACTCAACCCAGATACCGGCCGACCCAGTCCTAGCCGACCCAGTTCCGAGAGCCATCTCACCCAGTTGAACCCGACCCAAGTCCACCCGACCCACCCAGTTCCGACCCATGGCACACTCTCACCCAGATTATTCCGATCCAAATCATTCCGACCCAGGTTGGGTCAACCCAAACCCAGCCAGTGACCCAAATTGACACCAAAATTTCCAATTCTATAATAGTATTTCCAAAATAATTCATTCTTAAGTTGAGGAAAAGAAAAAATTGCTCTAGAATTACTAGCAAGAATATTGGGTTCATGGAACATATCGGGTAATTCATGAGAGCTCAAGTAAAAATTGGGAGAATTTTGATATGATGCATCAAAACTATAAACATGAGAACCACAAGAACTATAACTATTTTGCCTATCAAAAGAATAATCCCCATCAAAATAATAATATGACTCCATGATATGAAAAAAGAAAAAAATATATATTCACAAACGAAAGGAAATATATATATATAAAGACACACACACACACACACACACACATATATATATATATATATATATATATATATATATATATATATATATATATATATATATATATATATATATATATATATACACACATATATGTATATATATATACACACATATATGTATATATATATACACACATATATGTATATATATATACACACATATATGTATATATATACACATATATATATATATATACACACACACATATATATATATATATACACACACACATATATATATATATATATATATATATATATATATATATATATATATATATATATATATATATATATATATATATATATATATATATATATATATATAATCTAGTTTCACCAACAATAAAAACTATATAAAAATAAACTATCTCCTCGGCAACGGCGCCAAAATTTGGTTGGTGTGTCACGCACCTAACAAAAAAAACCTAACTAATCCTCTTAACAATGTAGTAGGGAAGTCAGAGTCGATCCCACAGAGAGATAGTTGTTCTATAGTTAGTCCTTAAATAATGGTAAGACTAAAGGAGGTTAATATTGATAATTGGTCGAATATACTAAATTAATCAATATAAATAAAAGACTCTAGAGTTAGTATCCCCACTAGCATGAAGTAATACAAAATAATTCCTACCCCAGACTAATTAATTAAATGTTCACAATAAAAAGTACACCCTATAAAATACCATAAACCTCGCTTCCCTAATATGCACTCAAGCCTACTCTTGTGGAATCATGCAAATTAGAGACATTAAACGAGGCACTCTAACTTCCTAACAATCCATTCCACCTACTCCTGTAGAGAATTTCGTCTCCTTAATTGAAATAATGAAATCCGTCAAAACCCAACTCCCGTTGCGATCAAGACAATGAAATAATAACAATACTAGTTATCCCTAATCTAGTACTGGAATATGCACAATCAATTAAGCAAGAAGAATTAAACAACTAATTTAGGAATTTACAGGCATAATCATGAATTAATTCATACTAGGGTTCAAATTAACCATAGATAAAAGAACTACTCAAGCATAATTGAAATAAATAAAGAAAATAGAGAAGAACAATTAAAATTCATAATAATAAACAAAGAGAAAAGAAGGAGAAAATAAATACTTGAATGAATGGAAGAAAGGTAGAGTCTTGGAGAACAATGAAGATCTACAAGTTTCTCTCTCTAACTTCTCTCTAGAAACCCTAGAAAGTGTATATTATAAACTATATCCCCCCCTAAAACGAATAAAAGAGTATTTATACATAGGTTCCTAAAATAACAAAGTCGACAAAACAAAACGCGTCACGGAGCAGAACAACACGGATGTGTTGACCTCCTACTACATAAATGTCCTACGAAAGAAGAGCTACTGCCTTGAAGAAATCAAGGCAACACGGAAGTGTCAAAGTTGACACGGACGTGTTGGCCTGTCACCGTCATATTATTCAGCTCATCTTCAAATAGATATAACTTTTGATCCGGAGCTTTGTTTGGCACATGTAATATATCGTTGGAAAGCCCTTGAAGTATAGTTTCCAACCCAGTTAGAATTACCTCATTATCAGTTTTATGTCAAAAGTTATGATCAAAATGGTGAAGAGATGTCATATTTAGCACAAGTACATAAAGTCGTTTGTATCTTCTTCATTTCCAATCTGGGCACATGATATACCGTTTTGAAATTCATCCAAGTGCCTTAATCATCATGTCCTGAAAAAGGAGCCTAAAGTACCTGAGATTACTTCAAAGACCAAACAACCCGTGAAAGCATCGTAGCTTATTAAAAAGGGACTAAATATGCATACATGTAATGTAAATGCTTTAATACCACATGTAAATTCGCCCCAGTATGCAACTAAATGATGTTATAATATGCACTTATCATTTACATTTGTGGCTCATATTCATTGAGGCGCCACATTTTTAGTGATCATATTTTCAATATGATCATCTTAGAATTTTCCTATTTTCAAAGTCAATTTGATATCTTCATGAGTTGATTTAGACAAGCAGAAACATAGGTGCCAAAGCTCGGGAGTAGTGAACTTCAGAGAAAGTAAAATTTTAGAGGATATACAACTTATAACTTAAGAATGCCATAATATACCAATAGCTAGCGTAAAATATGTAAATCACTTGGGTCATGCCGCTCCTGATTATACTTATCTTCAAGGAAATACTGATTGTAGGTGTTTTTCTATTGCTTACGGGAGATGAGTGCGTATTTGACTACCTCATTGTAAAGATTTTAGTTTTGAAAATGTTTTGAAATAGAAGAAGTCGCCAACAAATCTTTAAAAAAAGGCTCATAAACCTAATTAGATATTGGCAAACCATTGGGACAACTTAGGGACTTATCCAATGTGGATTTCCCCGTCATGACTCCATGAATAGTCAATGAACCAAAGATTGAGTTCAAGGGTGAGGGTACGAATATGATCAGGAATCATATTCGCCCATTGATGGCATCTACATAATAACGATTCATGTCTAGTGTTATGCAATTAATTTAAACAACCATATAAAATGTTAATGCAATCTATAAATTAATCTATGTCGGTTCATCAAATACACAAAAGACTAACTTTTGGCGACATGTTATTAATCAAATTACAGGGAACCTAGTCCAATTTTCTAAATTATCTGAATTTGGCGTTGGAATATTTGTCGAGGTCATTGGTTAACAAACATAAACATGTGTGGTGATGAAAGCATTAAATCATACAATCATGTATATGAATATGAATAATGAAATATAGAAAATAAATAAAAAAAGAAGAGTAGATATTAGAATATACAAGAGAGCGTGAATTCCATTAAGCACTAGTAGAAAAAACCTCTTTTGCTACATTACAAATGCTTTGGTTGTTTAAACAACCCGAGCATTTGATAACCTTCCAAAAAAATGAAAAGATAAAATTCAGAATTGCTTGGGTTTTTTTTAAAACAACCCGAGCATTTGATAACCTTCCAAAAAAATGAAAAGATAAAATTCAGAAATGCTTGGGTTTTTTTTAAAACAACCCGAGCATTTGACTATTTTAACTAAAACTTTTTTCTCTATCCTCTTTCCCATATTTGTTCATTAGAATCCTTACCCCTCTTTCCCTCTCCTCTTTTACACCTCCTCTCACTCAACCACCCTTTTCCCTCCTCAAATGTCTTCCAACTCTCTCACCTCTTCCTCGTCGAGCACGCCGACAACACCAACACAGCCCCCATTTCTGCCCTCCTTCTCTCTCTTTGTCCTTCTCCTTATCACCACCGTTGTTTTCATGCTAAAACCCCAAATTCGTTCGCAGAAGCTTTGATTTCGACTCAATCTCCCATTTCGAGGGTTTTCAGTTCCATTTTCACTCGCATTTTACCCCAATCTTCACTAATACAAGTAAGCGACTCGAATTTGTTTGTTCTTTTCGATTTCTGATTGATTTTGTTCGAAATCTGTAACCCTAGAAACCTAATTATGGCTTCTCGATTTTGCCTCTTTATGTTTGATTTTTTTATGGTGATGACTATCTATGCTGCGATTTATTGTTAGAATATTGCTATTTTCTTCGATTTTTCATCTTTCTGTTCGCAAAATTCATGTAAGATTTGATGTTTTATATAATTTGTTGAACTTTGAATATGAGGTCTTCTTTATTTCTCCAGATTTCGACCATTGCCCAATATATCTGTCGTCTGTTGAACAGTGATTATGAGGTACTCTTTATTTCTCTTTCTCTTTGATGGTTTATATATTTAGTTGAAAATTGGATGTGTGCATTTTGATGGCTTAGTTGAATATTGGATGTGTGAATTTTGGATGTGTGAATTTTGATGGTTTAAGTGAAAATTGGGTGTGTGAGTTTTAATGGTTTAAGTGAAAATTGGGTGTGTGAGTTTTGACGATTTAGTTGTAAATTGGATGTGTAAATTTTGATGGTCTAGTGAAAATGAACGTGTTACACAAATTAATGATTACATACATAGGTGATTTTTAAGTACAATAAAAGAACAATGGATCATAATTATACAAAAACATGATTTTGATTGATAATGCAGCTAAACTAGAAGGGTGTCATCTAACCTAGTGAGTTATGTGATTCCGTTAAGAGTTGAAATCAGATTTTAAGCTTAGCGACAACTAAAAGTATAATTACACATCCTCTATCTGAGATTTTAAGGTTTGCAACAACTAAAAAGCATAATTAAGCAGCGTGCTAAACTAGAAGGGTTTCATATCATGCAGTATTAGCACTTGAACATGTCCCTCTTTATGATTTAACTGGCTGGCTGGTTTGTTGTTGGCTGGTTGCTTCTACTAGCTTTTGCTGCTGTTGATTGCTTTTTAATTTTAATTGTTTTTGCAACCATTTTGATTACCTTCAAGTGTTGCTTCAGTTTGCGTAGGATGCATCCTGTCACTGGGTCCCGCAGGTCTAAAATGCATTTGCCCCCCACCCCCCCGGTTCCTCAAATGACATAATCTCTGCATGTTTATGCTGAAGGATGTACTTCCAAATCCATTACTGATATGTTCAATGATGATGTTTCATTTTTCTGTCAGGCTAAAGCGAAGATTGCTAAGGCAGCTAAGCAGAGGCTTATACGTTACATGTTCAAGCATAATCCTTTTTGGCATATATTGATTCTAAAGCATCTGATGTGAAAAAGCAACTTAGACATCATACTATAAGTGCTGGAGTTGCGGGTACGTATTTGAAAATCTTTCTGCTCTGCCTCGCTCCAGAATATATGCCGCCTCTCTCGCCGTCCTTCTGAGTTTCATACCTGTGCTGCATTTATGGAATATTTTCTTTAAATTGATCAAAGAGGACTGTTATTTCGAGTTTTCAATCTTGTTGCTTTTGGGAAGTCATCTTTCTGTTAGGGCCAATGGGTAATTTAGTTGTTTCAATATTTCTCGCATTGCAACCTGGTTATGCCTTTAACAACCCTTTTTTCCCTTACCATGCCTTTTGTAATCTATTCTCGCTGAATGCTTAATGGTGTAAATTTACAACTTTATTAACCGAGAAAACTATTTTGGGTATTCTCAAGGTGAATGAAAGACAAAGAACCTTGCAAGGGGTAGGATATAATGCCTTGTGTACCAGTTGTTTGTGTGCTTTGTACTGTATTGTGCACACAGCACTTTTAACAAATTCTATGCACACAAGTAGCTGGTACAACTCACCCTATGGTGCGTGCATAGAAAAAACTTTACCCTTGATTACTCATCTTTGTCTACGAAGAATGGTGGCTTCCAGTTCTTGCAAAAGATTGCAACTATATCGTTAAAAAATGCTAGATATGGCTTAATTGCCCAGATATCAGAGTATTCTGGAAAGGATAACATTGAATGACCTTGTCACTCTGTACAATGTTCATGTTTCAACTTTATTAAACTTATCTTTAGAGTGGAAGCTGACATTTGATAACATGTGCAGAATCAGATGAAGCTGCCTTTTCTCATGATCTTGTTTTGGACATGGAGGAGTGGGATAGTATTCTGTTTAAGCTGAATGACAATAAGAGGTACCGTCGAATCGTTGCATCTATTGCAGTGTCCTGTTTGACAGCTGTTACTTTGTTGCTTGCATCTAAAAAGGAATAAGTATGCTTGATTGCATTGAACATAATTGAGGTATCTCTTGTTAACTTCAGGAGTATTATCTTATTCAAGTGCTGGATGCTTTCATCATTTGATGTATCATTTACTTGCATTTGAATTTGTAACTCTTCTCCTTTGATTTATGCTTTTACATCGTACACAAAATTATTTTACACGCAATTATTTTACACAAAATTATTTGTTGTGATTTGTGAAAGATGATGGTCTCTAAATTTATATAATATATAACGGCTCTAAGGGAAGGGGATCCTTGAATCCACTCGTCTTAAGATTGTTGTAGATATCTGACGTTATTGATTATCAAGTGGAATTGTGAATCTCGTCGCATTAGGGAGGACTACAAAATAAGTGAAAGTTTTGTTTAGTGTTGCTCATATATTTCTACTGCTTAGGTGCTGGCTAAACCTTGTCATAGTTGGATTTAATTGTCCAGTTAAGTATGCAAGTGGCTAATTGATTCTTTGTTTTTTGTGGTCATTCACATAGGATGGTATTACTACACTGGTGAAAGTAGAGGAAGCATTTAGACATGAGAAAGAAAGTAATTAAAGAAGGCATTGAAGAAGTAGCATCTTTATGTTTGTTCTATAATCTTAAAGACATTCTTGATGCTGCTGAAGGGGACTGATGGAAATAGATTACTACCAGCAATGAACAAAATATGGCCTTTCTTGGTTGCTTGTGTTCGAAATAGGATCCTTGTGGTAAGCATTAATATATATTTATTATATTTTTGGCAACATAATATCACTCTCTTGACCGTCATCTATCACAAACTTGTCCTCTTAGTTCCTTTGAATGACAATTGCAACAACTTTGACTTTCTGTAATAAAACATAGAGGGGGATGACATAGGATAAAAAGGTTTTGGGTCACAGGGCTTAGTCTGGCGTGCTTCTTGTTGTCTATTCAGATGTATGTGTTTTTATTTCACTCTAGTATGACTTAACTTTTCAGGCGTTGATAATTGGTTAAATATGTTAGGGGCTTAAATATTGCAGTTCCCCTTCTAACTTTTGTTGTCAGCAAAAGCAGTCAATCGTTACTTTAGAGGAAATTTTTTTCCGTTTGTTATACGGGACGTCTGATAGGAGGGTTTTAAGGGAATTGGAATCAAGACCCTTGTTTCACCTTAGATGGTGTTTTGAAGATTTTGCTCCTAAGATGGTTTCCTGTATTTTGTATATATGTAGTTAAGGAACAAGTGATAATAGTTGTATTATATATTTCATGTACTTTGTTTTGCAGGTGCTATGTGAACTGAACACCAACAAACGCTATGCTGCGTTGAATGTTTCTAATAATAGCTCCTTTCATTATCGACAGGTAACCATTCCTTGCTAATTACTCCAATATTCAGTGAATGCTTTAAGGATTTAGATTGCAACATTTAATCCTGTTCTTATCCTTACTCCAAAATTCGTGAGATATAACATTTACTCCAATATTTTTGATGATTTGAACAAAAAGTGTTTTGAACGGTTCTGAATTATGCATAGCTCGATATGTCTCGACTCTTGAATATACTCTCACAAACAAAGCACAGACACATCTACAAATTTGCCTTCTTATAACCTTGAAAGAATAGAATGTTTAGTCACTAGTGGGGAAAAAGGATGAAAGAGGGGTGGGGGTTGATGAACTTAGTAACATTAGACAGATTGCATGCAGATGTAATGAGTTTGATATGGAACTTCTGCATGGTGTGCGTTTGCACTTTGAAAGGTCCATCAAGTATCTTAAGGTGTTTTTTGTTCTAATTGTTTGTTTGCTTGCCAGACACTTGGTTCTATTGATATCACACCTTTCTTCTGTTTTGTGTGATATCCATCTGATTATGCACCTTTATGTTATGTTTGGCATAGAATTAATTGTGTTGTCTCGCTTATTTTGTTGGTCTGTCCTTAAGCTATATCAGTGACTTAGACAGGATAGCTAAACAAATCACCTTTGAGTTTTGGTGACTAATATTTCTTGTTTAGTGCATTCCTGCCATGTTTGGATGGATTCAATTGAACTTATATAGATTGATATTATTGTTTTATGTTCTGGTTGAATGGTATAGTGAGTTTAGATTGGCAAAGTGACAAGAAAAAAGAATGTGTTCAAACTCTTAATTGACCCTTATGTAGGCCCTCCCCCCTTGCCTTCCAGTTTCTGGTTTATACATCTTGCTAGATTATGTATCTCTTAGCCCATGACCTGTGCTGGTCGTTTTTTGGTATGGGTAGTAGTTGGCCTTTTCTTGACTTGCTATGTGCTCTCTTGTGGTGCAGCTTATTGTGTTGTTGCAGTTGAGTCTGCGGGTAGGCAGATTCTAATTGCTTTCCTTGAGAGAGTCAAGGATGAGTTTACCAAGAAATATGGAGGTGGTAAAGCTGCTACAGCTGCTGCAAAGGGTCTGAACAAAGAATTTGGGTAATTGTTCTGCACTTTCTTCTTCTGAGAAATGTCCTTTATTTTTTGGTGTGTGCTTCATTTTGTGTTTTGATTTTACTTGGTCAAAACTAATAGTGCACACCCTCGTTCTTTGCTTTTTCAGGGATCCTATTCCTCTTCCTGAGAAGGAACTGAAGCCCCTCACAGAGGTTCAAGAGTTTCGATCTAGCTAAAAATCTTATCCTAGATGTTAGAGTCTATGATGTTGGTGTTTTTAGATTTGGAGAAGATGTTGTCTAAGTTCAGATATTGTCTAGAGTGTAATGTGTTAAATTAATATTTGCAAAAATTTATACAGGAGTTATAATTACTTTTATGTATTTGTTGCTGGTCAATATCATTTAATGAGACATTTGATGCATGTGTACTATGTTGAAACACAATGGTTCTGCTGCTGATGCTTGTTGTGTTGTCGTTGTGCAGCTTTAGAAAGCTGTACAATTTTTTTTAAAAAAGAAAATATTAGCAAATGCTCCGGTTGTCAAGGGAAAACCGGAGCATTTGAGATACAAATGCTCCGGTTTTTCCTTGACAACCGGAGCATTTGGGGGTCAAATGCTTCGGCTTTTTGAACAACCGGAGCATTTGATCAAATAAATGCTCCGGTTAAAACCGGAGCATTTGTGAAATGCTCAAATGCTCGTATGACGTCTGCTAAGAGTCAAATACGGAGCATTTGAGCATTTTTCCACTAGTGAAGATCTACATCATGACAAATAGATTGTAAATACAAGAGGAATTAATTTGGAATTGACCCTCAAGAATAATACCTTTGTAGCCTAGGTCTTATGTAACGATCCGCAGGAGGAGCAATCTTGAAGCTTAAATGCAAATTAATGGAGTTTGAATGTAGTGTGAATGTGTTTGAACTTGTTTGAATGTGAGTTGTTAACTGTTAAAGTTGTAGGAAAGTGTATTATGAAGTTGTGAAGTCGTAGGAAAATGTTCGTAGAAAAACAAAGTTATTTATAGGAGAAAGAAAGCCCGAAAACCGCGCAGAGATAAGAACAGGGGTTGCGCCAAGCGCAACGGCAATGCATGGCATGCATGGGCCATGCGCTCGGCGTATGAGCCATCGCGTTTAGCGCATCAAGCTTGCGCTTGGCACAACGCAGATTTGGAGCGAATTTGGCTCATTTTAAGATTTCTTTTTATCATTGATGAAACTTTATTTTTTGAAATTCGAAATCAACTATCTTTAGGAATAAAAATATGATTTTTGAAATATCCTTTAGAAAATAAATATCTGGAATAATTATTATTAAAATATTAAAAATACAATTAATTATCATGAATAATGAATTAGGCCTTTAATATTTGGCTTGAATTTAATAAATAAACTTTATGTTTCTTAAAACGCTTTTGGTTTTAGCTCGTTCGATTGCTCTTCCTTTGGAAAGAACCAATTAGGACGACGATATGTTTTATCATTGCGTATTCGGTGGGGAGATACAATTTTGTCACTACACTTATAGTATGTAATAAGGAGCCTA
The DNA here is from genome assembly GCA_947648045.1 of Beta corolliflora. Classification (NCBI taxonomy): domain Eukaryota; kingdom Viridiplantae; phylum Streptophyta; class Magnoliopsida; order Caryophyllales; family Amaranthaceae; genus Beta; species Beta corolliflora. The sequence goes on from CANSZD010003710.1 coordinate 253,519, forward strand.
GCTCCAATATTTGCTAGGCTTGTCAGCTCGGTAAGTGTTGTTCGTTGGTTACCCTTTTACCCCTCTACAAGTGTAATAATAGTTGTTTTTGTTATTATTCACAGATATGGACTTGATTCCCTGTTTTCTAGTAAAATTAGTTGTTTATATTATATCTTTTTTTTAGATGATTTCTTTTAATTTTTATGGGTTTTCCCTCTCAATTATAAGTCTGATGCTTATTCTATGTGCCTCCAGAGGCTTACATTGAAACACATTGACAAAGGACCCAACGAATTTCTTATTGGACTTTGGGGATCTTTTTAATTGATTCTTTGTGATATTTTACACCCTTGGAACTTCTTGCCTTGACAAATAGTTCTAGCAAGTATAAGTAGAACAAAGATTTTGTATGAATGAAACAAAACTCGTACATTATAATTAGTATTAAACTGCCCTCACTAGGATGTGGGAACAACTAGAATGCACTAACTTGCTCCCTGAGATCACTACTTCAACTGATGAATTGAAGTGAAAAAATTCATTGAAGTTATAAACCAACAAAAAAGAGGAATCTAGGTTGTTTCGGTTCTTAAATGGCCTAGATCCTAAATATAGTCCACAGAGGAGCCAACTACTCATGATGATGCCTCATCCTACTCTTGAGCAGGGCCGGATTTAAGCCCGTGCATAGTGGTCCATAGCACAGGGCCACATTTTTTTAGGGGCCCAAATTTGAGATAAGCCCAGCTGAAAAAAATCTGATATTTTTGGCAATTAAAATGAATACCCCTTTCTCTCTCTTCCATTACTGATATCTCTTTCCCAAAAAAAACCCAAATCACGCTACAGATTTTCATTCCCCAAGTCAGTTAAGTCACGCTTCAAATCCTTCATTGATTTCTTAATAAGTGCCTATTTATACATATTTTTACCCTCTAATATAATATTCTTAGTGTCGTCTGTTGAGTTATATGGGTTAAATATTATACTTTTAGGATATTTCGGTTTAATCACTTGATAATTATTTTTAGTGTTTAAAAGATGAATTTGTGTCTATATTAATTATTTAGTGATAACCTATATAACTAAGTTTTTGGAAAGATGCACTAAATTCGAGTATTACTAATTCTGCAGGGCTGATATAGCATTTTGGTCATATCTCACTCATACGGAGTCAAAACGAGACGATTCAAGTGGCTACAGAAAGCTGATATCGAAACCTACAACTTTGGAGAAGGAAGCAAAAACTAATTCAGCTGTTTACTGGGTCGAAATTACATTATAGGGAAGCAGACCATATTTTTGAATTGTATTAAGGAGTTGAAATATTAATGGTTGGGCCCACATGTTTCACTTAGCAACAAAACCTAATAAACCCAATGCTCCAGAGAACAAAAACACACGCAACATATGTAAGGAAATAGAGAATAGGAGGCAGCCTTTTGTGTTTGTTGGGCTACAAAAATACCACGTGGGGTATTGAGAAAAAGAGGAGGGTTTTGGCTGGAGGCAGAATACACATAACAGCAACAATATAAAGAGGGCGCATAACAACAGTACAGAGGCAGCAAGCAGTAACGAGGAGAACAGAACTACAGAGGTCGACGCGAGAGGATGGCGAAGATGTAGTCCGAGAACTCATCCACAATGAGTTTTCTCTACTCTTTTCTATTTCTTTTCTTTGTTTTCATATCTAATTTAGAGTAGTTTAAACTAGTAGGAACATGTAATTGAATCTTGTTATGGGTTTTATGAGATTATGAAATATGTTTGTTCAATTGATTAGTTTGATTGGGTATTTAGACGAAATTCGTTATCTGAGTTTATAATTTATGAATGTTAATTTTGGATTCATCACCTAGGGTTTTATTCATGGTTATTTGCTTGGATTAACAGTAATATTATTAGGTTGAAGCTTTCTTGTCTGATATTATTGCTGGAATTTTGTGTGATGTTAAATTTAATTTAGTTGCGATTTTCTTTAGCTTGATTAAAGTTAATTGATTGGTGTTCTTAAAGCGGTCAAGTTTGTTAATTTAATACATGCTTTCATTGTTAAATTGATATATTTAATTAGGACTGAACTTGCGTGCGTTCATAGGGTTTAGTTAGTATGAATGATAAAGCAACTAATTTTCTTGCGTTGAAGGGATTATTTGTTAACCAATCTATCTATCAACTAGTTAAATGATTCAATGATTAAACCCTATCTCAAGAGGAAATTACGTGTCTCCTATTAGCTTCTTTATTATATTTTAAACCGAATTTATTACCTGCAATTTATATTTATAAGTTTAGTTTAATTGTTTTAGTATAGTTTTGATATTTGAAAACCTCCAATATTATATAGTAATAGTTATTTATATAATTAGTTTAAGATAATAACGCAGTCTCTGTGGGTTCGACCCTTACTTTCCCTATCTATTTGTTAGAGCTAGTGAGTGACTTATAAATTTAATTTTGTTGCGGAAACGATACGCATCATTTCTCTCTCTAAATTCGGGAACCAATGACTATGGAAATTTTGGCAAAGACCTTCAAAATTCTTGAATTGATTTCAATTGAACAATTAATTAATTTTTTTCCTCAACTAAATCTCCAGATTTTATGTGCCAAACGACTAAAATTTTCCCCAATTATAAAACACAATTCAAGTTCAACCTTTCTTCATCATCCTCCTCCAATTATTTTTTTGTTTATCAAGAGAAAGAAAAATCTCAATTGCAAATATACCAAGAGAAAGAAGAAATTATGCCACTTACAAGCTTTGAGTATTCATCATCAAAAAGCTAGCTATTGTCGGTGAAACCAGGTATTTTTTATGTTCTTGTTTATTTTTTTGTTTTTTATTGGTGGGTATATTTTTCAATTCACCTTCAATATTTCAATTATTAAATTGCAGATTTTTTTTCTCGTTTTGGATTAAAATGCAATGATTAGGGAGATGACTAGATGAGAACAACATTGTTAGATTATAAGTATAATAGATTATTAAATGTTGGGCAGCAGTAGATTGTTTTGGTGAATTATTATGCATCATAGAAGAAATTGATGTCATATGATGTGTATTTGTGTTTTTGATGGTTTTGTCCTCGATAACTCATGGCCTGTAATGTAGACTCAAACTCATTGATATAGCAGTGCTTTATTCATTGTATCCTATGATTTGGCTTTAGCCTGATTAATGAAAAACTGGAAAAACTATCAAAAAAAATAGCATACTATACATAATTATAAGAATTATGAAAAAGGAAGAGACAACTCTGTTATAGAATAAAATTAGAGGTTTAAAGGTTGTGCTTATAATTACAATAGGGGCCTCATTTAGTTATAAAAACGGGGCCACAAGAATCTGAAAAACAGCCCTGCTCTTGAGGCCGCTTGTTCGTGCTCTAACAGGAAGAATCACAAAGGAAATGCTGAAAACCTACACCTAAAGTCGAGATTGAAATGTCTACTATGTTTATTTTGACCCTAAGTGATAAAACTTTGTTGACGTGCAAAGTGTGTGGATAAAAGGGGCACAATGTAGATTAATGTTGGTATATCATCGGATTGTTTCAAAAATGGGAGTCTAGGCATGGCAGACAATTATAAGTTATAGCTGAAAAGGATAAAAAAGGAAGCTCTGGGCCTAAATGGAATAACAGTAGGCACAGCTACCCTAGATTATAATGGCTACAAATGCTTCGTAGGTTAGCCTGGATAGTTGTTCACTCGAAAGCAAATGGAGCAACTGGTGAAGTTTTTGCTCAGTTCTATTACAAACCAGATCAAAATTAAAGGGTCAGTGGTTGATGAAGATATCGGTAATCCTTTTTCTGGATCGATATCCTATTTTTGGAATAGCCTCATTTTTTAAACCAAAAGTTAGTTTAGGTAATCATCATTGTATTGTTAAAATAATTTGGAAAGATTAATAGGAACAATTCCAACTATGGGCATTCTAATAAAATGTGAGAGTTTAACCACCAATCCACTGCAATTTCAATGTTTAATGTTTCAAGTAAAACATAATAAAGTCTTATAATTATATGTAACTATAAAGACATAGACAAGTTTTTTGATCTCTAACACTTTTATTAAGTTAATAATATTCTCTTACCCCAATTTTATTGAAATTGTTATTTTTATCCCCAATAATTCCTTAGAAGTTTTTTCTAAACAACTTATCTATGTCTTTATAATTACATATAATTATAAGACTTTTTTATGGTTTAATTTGAAACATTAAACATTGATGGGCTCTTTTAATTTTGCACTATATTGAAAATTGCAAAAAGCTAATAAAATCAATTATGAAACTTACGAATAATAGTATATGTTTTTTTTACATAAGTGTTATATACAGCAAAAAAAACGCTAAATACAGCATCTAAAATTATGCCTAACTTAACCAAGGTTAATTTTAATTTTTTTTAATAAAAAAAAAAGAAATATCGTACGCAGGGGTGCAGCAATGCAGCAAAATACATTTACCATAAGTACTTGTGCACACAAGCCAACGTGTCACATTTATTTATAAAGTTGGATGCGTTAGGGTTGGGAAAAATTCTGAAATGGGCATATCACATCCCCCCTAACATAATAGCCGGCGCCTAAAGTTTTCGTGTCAGGTTATATTATATGTTTGACGCGGTAGGGATATGGCGGGAATGGGGTCATTTATCATAGATGACACCCCTATGGGGGGTCATTTGTCATAGATGACCCCCATATAGGGGGGTCATTTGTCATAGATGACTCTCCCAAAGCGTGGTCATTTGTCATGTAGATTAATTCCAAAAGATAGGTTAGTCTTTTAATATGTTTTGCTGTATTTAGCCTTTTTTTTTGCTGTATATAGCACACCCCTTTTTTTAAAGGACAAATAATAGTATATGCGATAATTAATTAATTGTAACTTACCCGAGGTATCGCCCGGGCCAAAATACTAGTTATCTATTATTATTATCTGTGTTTCCTTTTTCTTTTCTTTTCACTCTTCCTCTTCCCTTCTCTTCTTTATCCTCCATGACCGCCCTCGCACCTCACCATGGCTTCCCCCTTACGCCCAGACGCCGAATCCAGCCAACAAGACCTCCTTCGCCACCTCAGCACCCGACCTGCCGTTTTTGAACGGAGTCAACTTAGCCCGCAACTCCTTCACCCAGACTCGGACGTAACCAACTCGGAATCCATTGATTTCTTGGATTCCATCAGCGCGCTTATCTCTTGCCGCTTCTTAACGGTTTCTCTAACAAGTGTAAAATTCAAATTATTAATGCATTCCAGAAAACATATTTAACAACTGAGGAGGAAACCATTGAATAATAGTCCAGGTGATTTTTTTTCTTCAAACCCATAATTTACTACTTTTAATACAAGTTCTCTGAAACTGGGTATTCGATTCTCTCCTAAGTTTAATATGGGAATTCAAAAAAGATAAATTTTTTGTAGTAAAAATTTCCTATGTAGATGTAACAACACGGTGAAAAGATTTCAAAACGACGCCGTCTGTGACCTCCATTGATGAATTGTTTTGAAGAAGTTTTTCTATGTGGATTTTCTCTCTCCTAATTTCTGATTTTAACAAAAGAGGAAGAAACTGTCTTTGAATAGGTGGTGGCGAAAAAAAAAAATTGTGGTTTACCTATTATAGCACGTCATTAATTTGCTGGGACCAATATTTTTAAAAAAAATGATGCATAGTTGAGACTGCTGAGAATTAATCCTTAGTTAGGACTGAAAATGGTGGAACGCCCATAATTGGGACTGTTCCTGTCAATTTTTCCGAATAATTTCTTGTTTGTGAACTTTTATGTGTAAATTATGTTTGTGTTTATTAGGAGATTAGCAATTCTCTGAGTTAAGTAGATTACATGAATAGATTTTAATTAGAATATTTTGTATTTTCAAGTCATATAATATGGATGTTGAAAAAGGAAATGTTAAAAACGTTATAAGAAAAGGTGTTAAAAGATGAAATATTTGGAACAAATTAAGAAGCATATAAAAGTGCATTACGAAAAACTTAGACTCGACTTATCCTTATTGAAATGTGGTTCAAATTTTGGGGGATTAGATTTTGGGTAATAAGGTTTTAAGAAACAATTTATGGGAGTTACTGCTCATTATTAAGAGCAGAATTTTCTGGATTAGACCTAAGGTGGGAAATGACCAAATTAGCCAAGTTAATTACGCTAAATTCCGAAACTAACCCTACCTCATCTTTCTATATATACCAAAGTGTGAGGGTATTGTTTATATCACCAGCATAGAGCCAAAACCCTAGCTGCCTAGAATAGTTTCATCCTTTCCCTCCTCCACGCATTTCTAGCTGTATAGAGATGTAATACCCTAAACTTTTATATCGTTTAATTAATTACTAATTATGTTTATTAGCATAATTACGTCCAATTTTTTTTTTGAAATGATCATGGTTAATTATTTTCTAAATATATTTACTTTAGTTATTTCAAGAGTGATGGTAATGGTTTAATTATAATGTAGTTTATAGTACTAATGTTTTTATAAGAAAACATATTTACTTTTCCTACATAACTTTTGGGTCAATGATTTCACAAACTATTAGAATAGACGGTCTAATTTTACCATAAAATTAAACAAACTCAAGCTTACATTCTCCTAACAAGCTCATTCCATCTCACTCTAACTAATACTATCCTTAAGCATCTCACACTAACCTAGTCATTCCTTCTCTTCTCCTTCCTTTGTTTCCCTTTTATTCTCGAACTACAACACACAATTTCAAAACATAATCCTAGCTTCTACGAACGGATTAAACTAATCACTAAATGGATTAAACTAGTCACTTGAATGAGTTAAATAATGTGATTGAAAGTATATTAAATTGGCCACTAAATAGATGTAATGGCGTTAAATAGATTAAACTAGTCACGATATTAAGAAAGGTGACATATTCTATTCTTAATATTGGACTTGGACCGTATCTAATTTTAAATTAAAAGTAGGCGGTCTCTTACAAGACCAACGGAAATGATTTTAGCTAAAATTCAATACTTAAGTTTCGAGCCCAAATAAGAACAACCCATTTACACTCCAAATAACACAAAATGAAAATAAAAGGAAAAAGAAAAATAAATCATCTCTTCATCCTCCTCCTTTTTCCCGCGTACTACTTACCATGGAAAACATGGTTTTGATTCCAAAACAAACAACTTTTTCCATTTATTTCTGCATCCACCAAATTCTCCCATGGTTTTCTCAATAAACCATTAGCAAATTTCATGGTATTTCCGCTATTGATGGCCTATAAATAGCCATGGATGGTCACTTTAAGCTCAACCAAAAATCCCAAGTTCAATTAATAAGTTTGGGTAACAAACTTTCTGAAATTATAATCCTTCTTCTCCCGATTTTCAACCCTTCATCAACAAATTCTGAAATTCCATTGATGTACCTTCTCCTCTTTGATTACCCATGAATCATCCCAAAATATCCACTTTCTCACTCCTCTCATTTTATGTTGTGCTGTTTTGCTCAAACTCTCATTTCTTAAAGTTAGAATTTTGCCCATTCTTCTTGGATGAATGTTGTAGCTTTCCAAAAGTTTTTGAATTTAGACCCAAAAATCACTCGATTTGGAGTTCAAAGCAAGGAGTTAGGCTCCCCTGAAGTCTTCTGTTATTGCTGTCTTGTTCCACCCGCACCACCACCGGTGTCGCCCTTTTGCCGGCCACCGACCACGTGGGCCACCAATCCTGACAGCTTGCTGCCTTCCCCGCTTCCACTTCGCTGCTCCCCTGCTGCATTCATTATATATGTCTGTTCTTGAATTGCATTTGTAAACCAAAAGTCTAAGGTATGAGTTATCAGCTCACTTGTTTTATATGTTCATTTTGTTTCAAATGGAAGTCCACTCAGTGTTTTTTAAAGACCCCAATTGAGTTTTACGTAAAAAGCTTATTATTTCAAGCTAAAGTTTAAAAGTTGTTTTCAACTTCGATTAGTTTCATTATATGAGTAAGATATTTTAATGTCATGTTTTCTATCAAAGCCTATAAGAACTAAGGGTGATTAAGCAAGGATTATTTGATAGAGGGTCATATCTAATTATTGGTTATTATGTTATAACTTTGAGGAGGTTGTGTATGATGACTCTTGGAGGTTAGATTATGACGATACTTAAGGAGTAAAGTAAAGGAATAGCGTATGAGGTAACCTTTTATGTACAACAAATATGTGTATACCTGATGTATAACATTTTAAATGTCCCCGAATGTGTGAATATGATTGTATGATGCTAATTATGTGACATAATGTGATCATATGTATGACTTGTACGTGCCAATGCATATTATACTTATATGAATAGTCATGTTTATAATTCTGTTAGTAAGTAATGGTTATATGATTTATGGATGTTGTTCAGTAATATGAATATATGTAAGCGTTATATGTTATAATAAAATGGATGGTTCTGCTAGCTTGGAATTACTGTAAGGAACTGGTAAATGGGCAAGTTGCAGGAGTGGAGGAATTATGTTTACGATATACGAAATGGATCAAAGTGGTCGAATGTTAATGTTTACCAATAACAAAAGTACACTATGTCCGAACTTGTGCTTGCCAATGAAATAAACTTACATATATAGTCCTTGCCGCGAGACTATGCAATGCTAACGATAATATTCTTTGATAATATTTACTAAAGGGATATAGTGCATGCTTGTGTGTCAAAAATGTTCACGAACTAAAACCGCTTTTACGAGTTAGAGTAAAGTTATTGAATTTTTCGCTCATTTTAGGTTATTTTTCTGTGATTTTCCTTTTCTCTATTTTTCTGCAATTATTCAGGTACTTTGAGGATAACTCAAGTTCAGTTACAACAAGAATGCTGCGGAAATATTATGCTGAAGTGACTCCGTATAAATTTGGGATATTTAGGATATTCTGTATTATGGGTATACATTATTATTTTACAATGAGCATTTCTGTATTTAAAAGACCATTCGAGGCTATTATTTTTTTAGTAGGCCCATAATCCATAGGCTTAAGTTCAGTTTCCGCTTCCAATTAAGGTTATGAATTTTTGGGGTGTTACAAGAGCACATATGTCCTCTTTAGTGTTTTCTTGTCTTTTTGCTCTTGGAACTGGATATGCAAGTTGAAATTTAAATTACATAGGTTGTGGTGCACTCTGGGGACACATCATTTTGAGCAAATTAGAAAGGGAACGTAGAAGAACACATGAGAAGAAAACAGTTGAGATAAATAATCAAAATTTGAATTTTTGGGTTAATTAGTTAACTTTGTTGCAATATTATTTGATATTTAATATGTTGTTTATGTGGATTAAGGAGGCTACTAATCCAGTAGAAGAAGTCGAACATTAAGAGGGGAAAACCCTTGATTTTCAATCCAAAGACTAAGGTACACAAGAACCACCTTGTTTGATGAAATTTAAGCTTGTTTTAAGAAGTTTTTCAATATGGTATATATAAGGTTCAACTCTATGTGTTTGCATGGAATTTATATCCCATGCGAGCACCACCTCTCCCTAAAGCACCTATTCTCCATCAATCTCTAGAAACCTCTTAACATGAATCGCATCATCAACGCAAGTGGAGTTATGTGAAATAGCGTCGAGGCAGAGAAGAGTGGCAGACTTCGGCGTAGAAATTTTCGGTGAGGATTGAGGGTGGATCGGACAGAGAAGAGGATGTGGTGGGAGTCAGATTGGACGATGTAGAGGATTTGGGCGGATTTTAGGAGAGAGAAAAGGTTGTTTTCGAGGGAAGAGCGTTGGGAGAGGAGGGATTCGAGGTTGAGAGCAATGGAACGTTGGTAGGCGATGCATTCGTGGGGGAGATGTGTTATGGTGTTTATGTCAGTGAGTGATTTGATTAGAGAGAGGGATTATGGGGTCCCCAATTTGATAGGGAAGTGTCGATCGGTGGTGTTGTTTTTGGGGTGTTGGTGGGTGGTGGGAAAGAGTGGTGAGGATGGGGGCTTCATGAAAGCCATCGATGAGATCTAGAGAGTGAGTAAGGCGAGAAAAGTTGGTTTTTCGTTGATGTAAACACTAGTGGAAAAACATCATCGGATCCAGGTCAAAATCGGGGTTCTTGATCCGGTTTTGGATCGTATCCGTTGGGCTCGGATCGGTTGTTAGTCAAGCGATCCGGTTTTCACCAAAATCCGGATCAGTAAGTGGATAACTAATCCGGGTTTTGCTGAAAACCAGAACAGTTAGTGGATAACTGATCCGATTTTCAACCAAAAGCAGGATCAGTTTGTGAAGGGTAAGAAATAAAAAAATTGCTACCACACAATCTCAACCATACCACAAAAGCAACTGACAAATTCATTATAATTTACCCAAATCAGACGAAACGAAGAGAAGTAAAATTGATGAAATAAAAACAATATGAACCAAAGAAAACGGGCGAAATCATAAATTCAACCAAAATAACAAGAAAACAAAACTAAATTGACGAAATTACAAGCAAAATTACAACAAAAATATAAACAAAAATAAAACAAAATTTACAAGAAAATCAAAACGAAAATCAACCAAAAAACAAAACGAAAATAAAAACGACCTCAATCGAATGAAAATTACGAAAATAAAAAATAATTTTAAAACCTAGATCTTAAAAGAAAATTACGAAAATAAAAATTAATTACAAAACTTAGATCTAAACGAAAATTACAAAAATAAAAACGAGAATAAAAAATAATTACAAAACTTAGATCTCAACACAATTAGAAAAATAAAAAGACAAAAAAACCCTATATCCAACAAGGTTGAAGCGAAAGGGAACGACTTCACCGGCATGGTGAAGGCGAAGGTGGTCACTCGTCTTTTGGCGATGGTGGGGAGATGAATCGACGACCGGCATGAGAAGACTTGTGAAGGCAACGGCGGCTTGTGAAGGCAACGACGTGAAGGCCACGCAGCGTGAGAAGACGCGACTAGGTGGCGAAGTGTTTACATTGGTGGCGGATCGTTGGTGGTAGAGAGAGGAGAGAGGAGAGGGGGTTAGGGTTATGTTGAGGACGAGAGGTTGCGGGAGAAGCTTAGGGGGGTTAGGGTTATGTTGAGGGAGAGAGAATGAGAGGGGGTACTGGGTAGGTTGAAAGGCGTGAATATAAGGTGAGGGAGAGTTTTGGATACTGGGCTTATATCACATGCTCTTTTGGGCTGTCATTTTGGGTCGTAACTAAGCCGGTTGGGACGAACCTGGATCATTGAATAAAAAGTTATACGGTTTTCCTCCTAACCGGATCGGTTAACTTACCCAAAAATTTTACGCCCATAATTTGATGGATTTACTGATTCAGTTTTGAGAGAACAAGATCAGTTTTGTTATGTCATATAAGGTTTTTTACACTAGTGAAAATGTCGATTGGTTTGAAGAGTCTTGTTTTTGGTTTAATAGTTGCCAAAAATTATTACCGGTTGGCATTTACCACATATTACGATATTACAAGATTCGGGTTTTGGGTTAGTTTTAGTGGGGTTAGTGGAGCTAGGATGGGGTTTTGGTGTTGGTTGTGGTGGGGAGGAGGGATAAAGAGAGGTTGGAGAAGATGGTGGAGTGAGAAAGGGATGGAGGCGGGAGAAAAAGGGTTGGAGGAGAGAAGTTAGTCAAAGAAAAATTAAAACTACAAAAATTACTCATTTTTCAGGTCATCGATCACCTGAACCTATTAAAAGATAAAGCCCTCATAAGCTTTGCTTATTCAGAGTTAATCCAAAGTCTGACTTATTTTGAGCAGATCGCTCAAAGGTTGACTTATTATTGACAATTTTTTCCTAAAAACTATACTTTGGATGTGTATTTCGTATTGAAATCTTTATTAAGTTGATTTTGGTGATAGCTCTTTGCTTATTTTTTATGAATAAACTTATCACTTTTGTGGAACTCAAGTTTAAGCTTTAGTTTATGAACAAACACATAGTTTTACTAGTAAAAAACCGATAGTTTCTCTTGTTATAATGTGTTTGTAAGCTCTTTTTGTAAATGTAAAACCTATGGGTAATTAAGATAAGGCAGTAGCTAAGATTATAGAAAAATACTTTAAATCCTATGTTTTTAACTTTTATTTTGTTAGTCGCTTCATGAAATGCTATTAATTGAAGGAAAAATTGATTTTAATAATCCAACTTTTGGGTCGTTCGCTCAAATAAATCCCACCTTTTGATTACTTTTTAATAATCCGACCTTTTAACACGATCTGCTCATATTGAACCGTGAGGCCCGGTAACTTTGTGGTGGTTGTAAAATTAAATATTTTTTCTTTTTTTTCTCATTTTTTATCTTTTTCTCTCTAATCCCCCTCCCTTTGGAACTCTCTCTTACCTCCCTTTCTCTCTTCCTTCCCCTCACTGGCGCCCTACCACCCCATGCGAGCAACCACCACCCCCGGTCGCGAAACCCCCTGCGAGCAACCACCACCCCTAGTCGCGAAACCCCCGCCACCTCCTCCCCCCATCCCATGCGGACAACACCCTGTGTAACACCCCGACAATTCTCTCTTTTGCATAATATCTTTTAATATAAAACTTAGAGAATTATCAAAGCATTATCGCTAGTGTGATAACGTATCGGCTTATTCAGAATTTTGCAGCGGAAATAATAATTAAATAAACTTTGAAAATAAAACTTAGTCAACCCAAAAAGTCAACTCTAATGGTCAAACCAACATAAAGTCAAAAGCCAACCTCAAAAGTAAAAGTCAACCACAATAGTCAAAGTTAACTATGAAAAGCATAAAGTCAAAGTAAAATGTAAAGTCAACACAAGCTCTCCAATTCCCGAACCCATGATGCACCATCTTCAAACCTGTAAACGACGATGCTTTATTGATCCCGAGATATTGCTCACCAATTGGGTCATTACAGGATCAATAAGGCATAGCCATGATCAACACATACACACAAAGCACGTAATCAGCAAAGCTAAGTACTACATAGTAAATAAACATATAACCTAACATGATACTAATAAACATTAAGCAGGAATAAATAATAATATAATAACATAGCAGACTACTTTACTGAACTAAACTCCACAACTAGTAAGTTAATTAATTTAGATGGAATTGGCAATGGAAAGAGTTGTCCAAACCAAACCAGTCTTCAATTTAGAAGACGAAGTACGGGCGTGACTCCGTACTCCCCTGACCTACGATATCGAGGAACCTTTTAAATAAAAATAGGACACGGTAATCAATCCGGTCCCAAGAAAAGCCATGGGCTACCATCATGTACTCCAACTCATACTAGTCCAACACTTCAGACGTGCATAAGTCTAAAGCTATTGCTATTCACGTTCCACTTTAAATGATTAATAATTTATTCACTTGTTATGACTCACAAGTAGGACAAATAATATAACCATCAAAGATACATAAACTTCCATTTTTATCTTAGGATTATATAAGGTGATCATCAACTTAGTAATCCAAGAACAATTCCAATATTAAATCCATAACCTTTATTTATTCGTTGAACCAAGTCAACGACCAACCAACCTTTCATAGGTTAAATAACCAACTTACCAAATATGGCCCTCGGTCCTCATAAAGTAATTAAATAATCCAAAGGGAACAACATGATTCAATCATGATCCAATACCAACATAAATATCAATCCCTCATGTGAATTAATAAAATAAAGTTCCCAAATCTCATATGCTTGCATCAATATTCCATACAAACATAAGATCATCATCATAACCAACATGCTTCACACAACGGCATAAAACATGCAAATTCAATTTGAATATAAATCACATATGAACTAAAAATAGTTCCCTATGCATGATACTACATAAATCCTATTCTTAGGACATGATACTAATCCAATCCACACATAGGTATATACTTACCTTGTGTAGACAAAACGAGAGACCACTTTCACAAGCTTAAAAGTCGCCTAAAGAGAAATCTCTGCCTAAAATAATCAAACATATCCAACATCAATACTCTAGAAATTTCCAGCAATATTAAAATACTTTACATCCCCTTTAAAAGTGTTTAAAAACCTTTTCCATCATTAAAACTTAATTATTAAAGCCTCCTAGTATAGTACCACTATACTAGTTGTTAAAAACTCTTAAAAACTCATAATTTGATCATAAAAACTCCATCATAAGCATCCTTACAAAATTTCCAGCAACTTATAATTTAATAAAACCCTTTTTAAACATACTTAAACATAATTAAAATCATAAGAGTGCTTAATTTCACAAACTATAATATACTACCATGGTTTTCCAACTTATAAAACCCTAAAAATCCATACTTTGATATTTAAAACCCTAGTTTAAACATAACTATTAAATCTGAAATTTTAATTACTTCATTACATAAACTACATAATCTTAGATTCATATTTAAATCATCAACTATAACTTTAAACATAAACATATTAAAACAATTCTTAAAAACATAAACTTTGCATTGAAAATAACTTGAAAAGGAAGAAAATAACCAAAATAAAGAGAGGAGGAGAAAGACGCCGGCGGGGAACGGCGGCGTGGCACGGTCGGCGGTGGTCGGCAGTGGCCGTCGGCTGTCGTGTGAAGGAGGAGGGAGAAAACCGAGAGAAGAGAGAAGAAAAAGAGAGAGAAGAAAAGAAGAGGAGAGGGCCGAAAGATTGGGGAAGGAAGAGAGAGAAAATAGAGTGTGGGAAATATTGGGGTTTTGGGGGTTTATATAGTTTCCCCCTTTTTGGGCTTAGGAAAAAGTGTTTGGGCTAAAATAATATTTAATGGTTGGGTGATTTGTGTAGTTAGGTTCCTCTAACCCAATTCAAATTCTCTTTACTAAACCAAAATGTATTTTAAGCTATCTAAATAATTTTCAATGTTTGACTATTTAAAATCATTAAATAATTCCTTTGACTTTCAAATAGTCAACCTTTCAAAAAGTAAATCATTTAAATACTAAAATATACTAAAATATATATAAATATAAATATACATTAAAATATATTTATAAAATTTATAAAATTACGGGGGATTACACCTTGCCACCCCTCCCCCACCCCTGTGCAAAACCCCCTGCCACCTCCTCTCCCACCCGTGCGGAAAGCGCCCTATCACCCCCTCCCTCTCCCTGTGAACACCCCCACCCTCCCCCACCCCCAGTGCACAACACCTTGCCACTCCCTCTGAGTATATTTTGATTAGAATGACGGAATCGGGACTCGAAAGAGCGGTGGAGGTGATGGGGTTGCTGGCCAAGTGTAAAGAAGGGAGGGAGGAGATGGTGAGGGTTTGTAAAAATGGGAGCTCGAGAGGAATTCAGTATGGGTTATTGACATTGAATTTGCTTTGTTGTTGTAGTCATAAGGTTAAGAAAGAAGTGAAAAATGAAGGGGTTTTAGAGATTTGTTTTGAGGTTAACTCAAGATGATAACGACAAGATTCATAGGATTGCTTCCAATTTGGCTAAAGTTTTGCAAGAAATTTAAAGAGGTCGGTTTCAATTGGAATTCTTGGGTGAACAAATTTTACCCTTTCAGGTACTTCATATGTTTGTTTAAATTGTTGCAATCTTATTCTCAGTTTTCTCATTGAAAAGTTTCAATCTTGCTGTACATGGTTTCTGGAGAAGTTTCTTGGATATGGAAACCATTTTCGGCATCATCACACCACTAATTTAATTAAACTTCTTAGAATCGAATTCAAGCCCGGGTGATTGGTAGTGACAAGTGGTGAGTTGTGGTGGATGGCGGTGGGTGTCTGGTGGTGACGGTGGTGAGTTCTGGTGGACAACAATGATTGGTTGGTGGTGGTCAGTAGTAGTGCGGCTGCATGGTGGTGGTTAGTGGTGGTGTGGGGTGAATGTGGGGGTGGTTGGACAGTGGTACCGGTGTTGTTAGCTGTAGACTGTAGTGGTGGCGTGGTTGGTGGTTAATTTTTTTTTGGCAATTCAAAATTGTTATTGATAACCAAAAAAAATAGTGTACGAAACAACACCAACACCTCAACAACAACCTACACGAGAGGCAAAACAAAAAAGCCTCACCAGAGGCAACAAAAGAAACAACCGGACAACAACAATCGGTAAACTAAGAGAGATCTATCTGCATCATTGCAGTTACAAGCCACCCTAAAGATGATCTCCTTAACCACCTGCTGTGGAGGGAGACAAGAGTCATTAAAATTTTTATTGTTCCTCTGGATCCAAATGGCATGGACAACTTCTGAAAATAACATCACATACAATCTAGCAACCCTACTTTTCCTATGAGCTTTAGTACAAGCCAACTTACATTCAGCCATGAAATCCTTCCTGGTATAAGTAAGATTGAACTTACTAAGAATACTAGCCCATATCTCAGTTGAATACACACATTGAAAAAAGAGATGGTGAACACTTTCATTGTCCTGCTGACAGAGAGAACAAATCAGGCTACACTGCACGTTCCATATACTAATTATGTCAACAGTAGCCAATCTATTTTGGATTGCCATCCAAATCAAGAATTTACTCTTAGGACTAGCTTTATTATTGCCAATCTATTTTGGTGGTTAATTGTTTTAGTTAATGTTATATTAAAATTAATTAGATTAGATTAGAACGAATTAGAACAAGACACGTGTCCAATTAACCTATTCTAATGTCACCGATCTATTTCAACAGGTCACGGTTTAATATGAGCGGATCATGTTAAAAGGTCGTATTATTAAAAATAATCAAAAGATGGGATTAATTTGAACGAACGGCCCAAAGGTTGGATTATTAGAATCAATTTTTCCATTAATTGAACATACTTACTTTCAGTAGTAATAACTACTTTCACAAGAAACTTTCTAAACATAAATTTTCCTCACTCTTAGCCTTGGAATTAATATGAGGTAGTATCTAAGTTAGTTTTCTTAATTTAAATATTAATTACAATTAGTAAGTAGTTGCTTACAAAAAACGTTAAGTGTTAAGCACTAGATCTTCTTTTAATCAATAAAGTTCTAAAAGAATACTTTTGAGTTAAGGTGGGAACTTAGCATGGAAAACATAGTTTCTAAGAGTTTAATTAAGCTTTATTTATTTGTGTTCAAGTACTTTGAGAATATGATTGTGAAATGTGTTGACTATTATTGTATGGACATGTCCTAAAAAGTCTTGCAAGCAGAATGTGATAACGTAGGGAGACATCTCTCAAAAATCTAGAGACATGGCCTAACCGCTCTCCGTATTCGTGTTCTCTTCTCCAAATTTATGTAAATGATTTGTGCAAAAGTTTTTCGAGTTTGTGTAAACATTATTGTGGATCTTTTGTGAATTAAGTGAAGGGTTGTTTTCCCTAAATCTTCTCATACTTGTTCATGGAATATTGTTTAGCTAAGTTGAACCGGGATTTCTCTCGGAAGTTTAAGAAAATTTATATACTTTCACCACCAATACTATTTTTGAAAGTGGTGGGACTTGTGTACCAGCTTTTGCTGATTTGTTTTGTTCTTTGCACCTATTCTGTAGGCTTCTTTGTATTACAAGACCAATTTAAGTGAAGGTTGGATCTTATTGTGAGCCAAATGTGAACTATTTGCTTGTATCTACTTATGTCTATAAGTACTTCTAAATAAATATGTATAAATTGTAGTAAGTAGTTTAAGTAGAATGTATTATGTATTTTGGGTTTGCTATCTAAATACTCGATTTATGATGTAATAGCCTTGTAACGAACTTAATGGACTCTTTTTGGCCCCTTTTGATCCTCTTTCTTCCCTTTGTTCCCTTTTTCTTCTCCTTTTCCCTTCTATTGCATTCACTTGATCATCCTTGATCATAGTGACCTTTTGCTAGATTTTCGGTCATTTTTGACCTATTTTCTAGTACATTTACTTTCACCCTATTTTATCATGTTTATATTATTGTAGGTGGAGACCACCAAATGCGATTAACAATCGTGAAAGACGGCAAAGGAAGCACTTACGGAGAGCTAAATACGGCATGGTGTGCCAACACCACTACACTCCTTTGCCCGCAAAAAGGAAAGGAAGAGAAGAGCTTGACAGAAGAATATATGCGCCCACATTGTTTTGCAAGGTACACCCGCAATGTTTTGCAAGGTGCGCCCGCACCGTTTGGCCCGCTGATAAAATTTGAAAACCTATTTTAGGTGCACCCGCACCTATTTATATGGTGTGCCGCACCTATCGTGTTCTAGAACTATTTTGTAAGGCCTCGTGCCAATTAAAATGATAGTTAGATTTTATCTCGGATTTATGCTTTATTATTAGACACTTAGAGATCTTATATGGGTTTATGCTAGAGAGAAAAACACCTAGTTTGCTTTAGATCTTGAGTAAATCAAGCGAGTCGAAAACTCAAAAACCCTGCTCGACTCGACTCGAAAACTCGAAAACCCTGCTCGACTCGAGTCGAAAACTCGTTAATGTAGACACATAATCGTGTCTCCCCATTTAGTACCCTATGATGACTAATACCTCGCTCTAATTGGTCCGGATCGAGGAAAGAATAAAGAACGAGTCTAAAATAAAATGTTTTAAGCCCAATCCATTTTCTAACCTTTTTTATTAACCCATTTCCGAAAACCTTTTTTATAAATAGTATTATTAAACCCACTTTCTAAAACATTTTAAAATAACTTTTTAAAAGCCCATGTTTGAAAAAACCTTTTAAAAATAGTTTTTATGAAATCCCAATTATTAAAAGGAAAAATTGTCAAGGATAAGCTAACCTTTGGGCGGTCTGCTCAACATAAGTCAAATTTTTAATTAACTCTGAATAAGTAAAGCTTTTGAGGGTATCTGCTTTTAATTGGTTCAACGAGAAAATAACTCTTGTTATTGTAGGTAACTTTGTCCACGTGTCTTATTTTTATTGGTTCGGGTTTTCAAATTTAATTGTATTCAAATTAATTAAATTAAAAAAACTAAAAATAAAAACCTAAATAGTTTTCCTACCCAAAACCCTCCCACCCCGTCCCCACCGCTGCGAACACCCCCCCCAACTCTCTCAACTTGCGGTTGCCCCCTCCTCCACCCCCTCGCGAACACCTCCCCCATTCCCACCCCCCTTTGCCCGCCACCACTCCCCTTTCCTACCCCTACGAACATCTCCCCCATCCCCTCTTCCCACCCCCCGCAAATTCAAAAAAAACGAACCAAATTTCTTCTATTCACTTCATCAATGGAGGCCACCTCCATGGACGAAGCTCTCTCTTTTCCGAGTTATCGGTACTATTTTTCATCTTTTTCAAAAACCTAATTTATTCTATTTCTAGTTTATCAAACTGATCATAATTTGATTTCTTGAATTTGTTTCATTAATTCATACATCACTTTTAGTAAGATGCCAGTTGTTGATCAACGCGGCGGAGACTGCGGTGGTGGTGGTGGTGGTGGTAGTGGAGGAGGAGAGGGAAAGTGTGGATATGGGAAAACGAGAGTTGATGAGAGGAGAATGAGTGAAGCAGGATGGAGGAGAGGAGGGGGAGAGAATTTGTAGGAGGGAGAAAAAGGTCTTCGGGTAGTAATGGTACAAAGCAATTCTCCAACAACCCCAACTCCCATTCCTTTCTCTCTATTGCAGACTCCGCCTTCTTTGTCGAGGTTAGCGCTGGGTGGTGGTGGTGATGGCTCGTAAAGGAGGGAGAAGAGGTGGAGATGTTGGTTGGTGGTGGTACAGAGCAAATCCGAAGAAATTTTCGAGTTATTAAGTGGTAGTGGACTAGTGGTGGCTTTGAATAGGTTTTACCATTTTAATGGGGGTGGTGGAGCTAGGGTGGGGCTTGGTTGTTGGTTGTGGTGGGGAGGAGGGAGGAAGAGAGGATGGAGAAGATGGTGGAGTGAGAGAGGGATGGAGGAGGGAGAAAAAGGTTGGAGGAGAGAAATAAGTCAATCAAAAAGAAAATTAAAAAAATTACCCTTTTTTTAAGTTACCGGTCACCTGAACCTAATAAAAGATAATACCCTCACAAGCTTTACTTGTTCAGAGTTAATCCAAAGTCTGACTTATTTTGAACATATCGCCGAAAGGTTGAGTTATTCTTAACAAGTTTTCCTTTTTAAAAACCTCTTTTCTAGCACAATTTAATTATAGAATTAATGAAGTATATTAATCGGTTTTTTCACCAAATACCCCCGATAAATTAAAAAATTCACCATATACCCTCAATGTTTTAGATATTCACCATATACTCTTGAGTTTTCAAAACTGTGCACCATCTACCCTTTTTCTAACGGAAGTTAAGTCGACGTTAGCTTTATTTACGAGTTTGCCATTATTAACCCATAACCCTAAAATCTAAACCCTCATCTAAACCCTAATCCCTAATCCCTAAAATCTAATCTAAACACAAACCCTAAAATCTAAACCCTAACCCACCCCTTACCCCATCACCACCACCCCCTCACCACCACCACCCCTTCCCCATCACCCCCTCACCACCACCACCACCCTCCCCTTCTCCCATCGACCCCCCTTCCCTTCCCCGCCGACCTCCTACCCCTCCCCTTCCCCTCGCCGTCGCGAACCCCCTCCCCCTCCCCAACTATTGTCGCGAACCCTCCTCCCCCTCCCCACCTGCAGTCCCGCAACACCCCCTCCCATTCCACCGATTCTTCGCAAAAACCCGGATTCAACAACCCCCTCCCCATCCACCGATTCTTCGAACTCAACAACCCGGATTCAACACCCCCTCCCCTTCCACCGATTCTTCGAACTCAACAACCCGCATTCGGGGTTCGGGGTTTTCGAATTCTATGGGATTTTTGAATTCCTTTCACTATAATCCAAAGAAACGAAGTTAAATTGAAGTTCTCGCAACTGAATTAAGCAAAAATTCAAAAATCGAGCTCGAATGAGAAATTAAAGATAAATTGGGGGTGGGGACTGGGTCGAGGCAGAGCACGAGAGATAGAGGAAAACAGGAGCATCGGTGGTGCTGTGGTGGTAGGAGGGGAGGGGTGGGGTGTTCATTATTTGTCGGGGAGATGCGCGGGAGGTGGGCGGGTGGGGGGAGGTGTAGGGGCCGCGCGTGGAGGTGGGAGGGGGGGGGGGCCGGCTGGGGGTGGAGGGAGGGTGGGTTAGGGGGTTAGGATTAGGGTTAGGGTTTAGGGGGTTAATTAGGGGTTAGGGGATTAGGAGTTAGGGTTAAGGCTTAATGATGGCAAAATCGTAAATAAAGCTAACGGTGAATTAACGGCAGTTAGAAAAAGGGCATCTGGTGAACGTTTTCGAAAACTCAGGGGTATATGGTGAATATCGGAAACATTGAGGGTATATGGTGAATTTTTTAATTTGTCGGGGGTATTTGGTGAATTTTTTAATTTGTCGGGGGTATTTGGTGAAAAAACCGTTAATCTATATTAATTAGTTTTAGGATTTTTTGTGGGGAAGGACCAAATAAAATAGGCTTTTTGTGGGGAAACACCACTTAAAATTTTTTTTGGCGGGAAGGACCAATTAAATTACTTCCGTTGGCAACTAAACACCAGTTTATGATTTTCCAGCTAATTTGTCGACATTCCGGTGTTGACTTAATTTTTCCTCCAAAACTTCGTTTTTTTTTTCTTTTCTCTCATTCTAACCTAAGTCATCTCACCTGCCAGTTCTTCTTCCCATTTACTTCTTCCCAACCATCAAAATTCACCCTTTTCCATTTTCGAATCTTCAACCCTTCTCTCTCCTCTGGCATTTCTTCTCTCTCCCCGTCAAAGATTGTCCTTTCAATTTTCGGGACCACACAATCCAAGAAGAGGGGGAATCTTCTTGTAGAAGACCACGAGAAAGGTATAGTCTTTTGGAGAAAAGGAAGGGTCAAAGGAAAACGCATTAAAGTGAATGTGAGTTAACAAAAACCCTTTTTTTAAGCCTATATATTTTGAGTCAGCAGAATATTGTTTGAATTTTATTTTTTTAGCATATTTGTGGATGTGTGTGGTTGTGAGCTGTAAAGCTTGAATTTTGGACTGGTTAGGTTAAAATAAGATGGTAATTGCGTTTTACAAAGCCAATTTGTTAAGATTTTTTGACTGTGGTTTAGTTGTTTTTGTAATTTAATTGGCACTTGCAAAAAGTAATTTATGTTGTTTATTATGTTTTCTTGTTAACAGTGGCAATTGTGGAGTACAATGACATTAATTAATTTGAAACTTCATCATGGTGGAAAATGGGAAACTAAAAAAATGACTACCAAGTACAGTGGAGGGGGAATTCATATGGAACCAATGGTAGAAGAATTATGTTACTTCACTATCACTGACATAATAAAGAATAGATTAGGGTATTATGATGTTGGAGAAATATATTTTAAGAGGCGTGGGCTTAGTTTACATAATGGTAGGAAACGTTTCAAGGATGATTATGTTATTAGTGAAATAATAGTCACAAAGGATCAAAACAACTTTATCACTTTGTATGTGCTACATGGACAGCAGAGGGTAGGCAGAGGAGGGTCAAACTTTTGGGATGGGTCTTCTTTCTTCAGATTTTTCACATCATTGAGCAGGGTCTTCTTCTCCATCACAAGATCATTTATCACATTTCTTTGCCAATCAGTGTTGCCATCATCCAACCAACAAAACATGCTACATCCCCTACTCCCGGTTTCCTGGATTGTAGAACTTGCAACCAACAAACATCCTACCGGGTTATCTTTTGTCCAAGACCTAACCTTTGCAACAGGGATGCCACAACCACATATGGTTGGGATTCGAGTGGTTGAATATGACCCCCTTGACATTATCAAATCCCTAATTCAATTTCACAAAAACCGAAATCCTAAATTAACAAAAACTCAATCCCGCAAAAAACGAAACCCTAAATTACAAAAACTTCAAAAAATAAAGTGAAAGGAAGAAATTCAGAACTAACCTTGGTGAGAAATTGTTGGATTTGGTTGAGTGAAGTGCAGTTGAGGAGAGAGCACCTTCAATTAATTTGGGGGAAATTGGGGGAAATTGGGGGAATTAGGGATTTATATAGTAGGAAATGGAGGTAGAATGAGAGAAAAGAAAAAAAAAACGATGTTTTGGAGGGAAAATTAAGTCAACACCGGAATGTTGACAAATTAGCCGGAAAATCATAAACTGGTGTTTAGTTGCCAACGGAAGTAATTTAATTGGTCATTCCCGCCAAAAAAAAAATTTAAGTGGTGTTTCCCCACAAAAAGCCTATTTTATTTGGTCCTTCCCCACAAAAAAACTCTTAGTTTTATTAATAAAAATAATCTTTCTCCAAAGTATTTTTAAATATTTTTTATCTAACTCTTTTCTAAAATCTTTTTAATAAAAATCTTTTAGAGACCTACTAGGTTTCGAAAATCTATTGCATCCCAACTACCTAAACCTACACTATATATTACCCTCTCATACCTCACACATTCATCTCTCAACACTCATATAACTCCACGGCCATTCATCACTCATCTCCCTCGTAACAATTCTCACTCACCTGCACTCTAATACTCTCACCTGATATCATCACCATCACACTAATCCACCGCCTCACCATACTAATCCCTCGTACGCATAAACATCACACGGCCAAAATTAATCTCACTGCTCCATAGTCCATACAACTAATACTTTCAACGCCCAACACATAATCTCCTCACAACTCACTAATCTCTCATTGGCAACATATAATTTCCTAATACAAAGTCAACGCATCATTATAATCAAAAGAAAATTGAAAGTTAACCATTAGTTTACTGTTCTATAACGCACGCACATTACGTACCGGAATGGAATAGACTTTCTCTCTCATGCCAAAAAATTCTCTCGAGAAATATTTTCCCATCGCGAAGCTTCTTGAACCCAAAACCTTGTGCGACCTGTAGCTCGCCGGCGGCCACCTCAGGTCCCTGGTCGCCGGCGAGCATTCCTCCGCCAGAATTCTACACTGCCTGGGCTCCGGCAAGGCCCTTATTGGCGGCAAATAATTTTCACTTTTGTTTTTTCCACTTATTTACTTCAATTGTGAGGTTAGTTGGTGAATACTTCTCTAAATTAACTTGTACTGGTTTTCTTCAGTTTGATTTGCTTAAGTCCTCCATAGTTTAACCTCGATTTCACAGGTTTCAAGTTTCTACTTCTGAATTGGGGTTCATATATAAAGTGTGAGCTTCACGTTACTCTGGTTGATTGAGTTTTAGTATTATCTAGGGGTTAGATATATTGGGTCTTCATGATGTTTTCCTTGGAAAGATATAAGTGTCTTAAGAGGGAGATTAATCAGCTCCTCACTGAGGGAGAGAATCTAATGGAGGAAGATAAATGCTTAATTGAGTTACTTTCAAAATCTATATATTCAAAGGGAGTTCTTGGTGTTGCAAAAGAGTTAAAGGAGGAAGATAATTGTTACGATATAATATTGTAAAGTTCTATTTATGTTATATTTCCTATTTGTGCATTTAGGTCATAATAGGATGTATATATATATTGTGAAGATGAATGAGAAGGGTAGAGTTTGAGCCGCATTTGTCATGGTATCAGAGCACAGGTTAAAAAACCCTATTTTTTTCCGCCATATTTGAGAACAGATACATCAAGGGAATTGTCATTCCCACCCACAGAGACGTGAGATTATCATTGTCCATTCTTCCAGCATGGGCAAAGAGGGAGAAGATAAACCACCAAAGGTAGAACCTGTCGATCTTGACTACTACCTCAGTTCGAGTGATGGACCCGGTGTAACACCACGGATTTTCGCTCATTATTTCTTCGAGTTATTTTTTCCTTAATTATTATTTTCCGTTAAAATTAGAGTATTTCACTTCTTAAAAATATTATTTCTTATATTATTTGTTTCTCAACTTTTAAAATATTATATTTATATAATTTATTTTGTTAGAAATTATATATTTTATAGTATTTAAATTTGCACGTTTGAGCTACGTTTTTATTTTATTTTATCGATTTTAGCGCGTTTGGACCGTTGTAGTGACTTTTTAACCTTGAGGTTTAAGTTCCTAAGTTGTCCAAAATTCAGATTTTATGAAGTGGGAAGAGTGGCTTTTGGTCTCCTTGTAACTCCCTTTGTAACCCCTTTGTAACCTCCACTTTAATTCCCAAATAAATTTCCATTATTCTAGCTCTTCTAACCCCCTTTTAGAACCAACTTGCTGCTGAAAATTGATCAAAAAATCAGTTTATTTTCCCATTCTATTTGACCATTTGAAGAGACAAAGTTCGGTTTTCCCTGCTACACCTTCACAAAAATGGCTATCACCGGAGATCTAACCGTTGGATCGTTCTAAACTTTGGATAGCATATTGAGGACATATGGACCTTCATTGTGACCGGAGCGATTTTGAATCACAGCTTTCAATTGCCGGGAATCGTGATCGGAACAGAGCAGCACATAGTGGAATTTATGATGTTCAAGAAGAAGGATGCAAGCAATTGGGGGTCTTCAAAGGTAACTAACGGTTTTCCTAGAACGGTTAGAATTCGCATAGGAATTATTTTAGTTTTAATATCTAAGTTGGATTAGTACGACTTTCAGGAATTTTGGGTGGAAAAATTATATGTTAAATGTGGTTCCATAAGTTTCCATGAACTATACAATTATCTAGTTACTTGTGATTTCTCGTTGTTTACTTGCCGTGATAACGCTTAGAGCCATGAATTTGTGTTTTGGGATGCTATTTAAGTAGTTATATGTAAGTTACATGTTCTTATTAGAGTTCATGTCTACTTGGGTAAACGTTGTTGTCTTTGTATATGAAAGTTTTTGTTGATATTATCATATGTTTTAAGAAGCATGAAATCTTGAAGTCTAAGTATGTTATTGAAGTATGGAGGGAATATGAGTGGTTTTGGTATTGTTTTGTTACCATTGTTGGGGTGTTGTTGTTATCTATATTTCATGGGTCTTGATATTGGCAGTTTTTTCTTTTGTTCTTCTTGTTAGTATACGTGAAAATGATAATGGTTGAGCATAGATACTTGGTCTCTCTCTCTCTCGTTGGTTTAATGGTTTAGTTGCTGTATGTAGTTCTATTTCTTTTCTTTTTTATATATTTATTATTTTGTTAGTGTCACATTGCAGTTTGTTATGTTTTAGACTTTTTAGTGGACTTCATTACTTTTTATTAGTTTTGTGTATTTGGGTTTTGTAGTTTGTGGTTACTTATGCAAGGAAACCCCCAATGTGAAGCATATATGTACATGACTCAGTGACATAGTGTGTCTTGTTGTTTATGTATATTTATATTTAATTAAGTTATGATTTGGGTGCATATGTTGTGAATTTGGCATATATTTTGATGTTTTATGATTAGAGCTATGTTTTTATTGGTTGATACGTATACAATGAGCGGGTTGATTATTTTATGATGGTATGGGGTATGAAATTTGGTTGGTTGTTTCGATGAAATAAATTTATTTTTGGACTCTGGAAATTGTTTTCAAGCTATCATAAGTATTTCAATTATTTTCTAGTCTCTTGATGAGTTAAATTATATTTTCGGAGATAATATTATAGATTTTATGATTATTATTGCTTAGAAATTATGAAGTTATTTTGAATTGGAATTGATGGGTTGAGTCCCTAAAATTCCTGCAGTTTGATGTAAATGGAATTAATGGGTTAAGCCCTAAGATTCTTGCAGTTTGGAATTGATGGGTTGACGAGTCCCTAAAATTCTTGCAGTTTGGAATTGATGGGTTAATACCCTAGATTCTTGCAGAGTTGCGGTTTGATGTAAGACCTTGAAGGGCATTCCGGACGATGAAATTATATTATTTTATTTATTTTTGTTTGAGGATGATGACTAGTGAGACGGCATGGTCTCCTAGGAATGAACAGTCACTGTGTACTGAGCAGGGTACACAGTTTATACTTACATACTGAGCAGGGTGTGTGGGTCTGTCTTGGTTATTAGTTGTCGTCTGAGAGGTCGGGAAGTACTGAGCAAGGTACTATCTCGCATCAGGTTATGGTCATACTAGACATAGGCGAGCAGGGTCCTAATACTATAACCAAATAGGAAAAGTGGGTTGCGATCCACTTACGTTCAGTTCCTCCTCAAATGTGTTAAGAAGATTATTTTGGAAACGTTATAATTATTGGTTATATTGTTCATATTATTATTTCATTTAAATTCGAAGGTTTATTTTGTTGATCCTTGAGTTGATCATATGTATATTTATTTGACTAATCATTCTGATAATTGTTTTCGTTGTACTTATTTATTTATTTGATTGTTTGAAGTGTATTTCTGAGATATTGTGTATGACTTGATTGTTAAAACTTTTATAACTCTTATATGGATCCTAATTGGGCTGGGAGAGCTGTTAGTTACTTCCCACTGATTGTGGATGTTTGTTGTTGTATTTTGCAGGTGATTATTTTGTATTATGGGCATTGAGAGAAAGATAAACTAGGATTTTTAAAACGTCTTGTTTTAGTTTATATTTACTACATTGGGATTATGAGGTTGTTTTGCCTCTTTTTGGATATTTTGGATTAGTATGATTGGGTTTTATTTCTATTTAGTTTAATTTAACCTTTGATTAGAGTGACATTTCCGTCAGGCGATATTTCCGCTATCGCCATTTCTTTAATAAAATGTTCTATTTTGTTTATATTATGTTTATAAAAGGACGGAGTGTTACGGTTGGTATCGAGAGCAAATGATCCAAAAACTCTCATTGAGTTGCTACATATTCCATGGGAAATGTGTAGTTGTTGCATCTAGGATTATTAGTATCTTAGGCTTAAAGAAAAAAATTCTTTGTGAGAGTTATTTGGGTAGGAAGAAATCCTTGGGAGTTATTTTGTTAACAGATGTGTTATATGTTTTTTTTATGTGTTAGTTAGTTAAGTTTAGCAAGGACTAACGTTTTCGTTTTTGTAGAATGCCTCCAAGACGTTAATTGGATGGCCGAAACAAATCTGCACGTCGTCATCATACATCACCTCTTCGTGTCGTTTCAAGATTCGAGGACGAAACTTTCTTAAGGGGGAGTGATTGTAACACCACGGATTTTCGCTCATTATTTCTTCGAGTTATTTTTTCCTTAATTATTATTTTCCGTTAAAATTAGAGTATTTCACTTCTTAAAAATATTATTTCTTATATTATTTGTTTCTCAACTTTTAAAATATTATATTTATATAATTTATTTTGTTAGAAATTATATATTTTATAGTATTTAAATTTGCACGTTTGAGCTACGTTTTTATTTTATTTTATCGATTTTAGCGCGTTTGGACCGTTGTAGTGACTTTTTAACCTTGACGTTTAAGTTCCTAAGTTGTCCAAAATTCAGATTTTATGAAGTGGGAAGAGTGGCTTTTGGTCTCCTTGTAACTCCCTTTGTAACCTCCACTTTAATTCCCAAATAAATTTCCATTATTCTAGCTCTTCTAACCCCCTTTTAGAACCAACTTGCTGCTGAAAATTGATCAGAAAATCAGTTTATTTTCCCATTCTATTTGACCATTTGAAGAGACAAAGTTCGGTTTTCCCTGCTACACCTTCACAAAAATGGCTATCACCGGAGATCTAACCGTTGGATTGTTCTAAACTTTGGACAGCATATTGAGGACATATGGACCTTCATTGTGACCGGAGCGATTTTGAATCCCAGCTTTCAATTGCCGGGAATCGTGATCGGAACAGAGCAGCACATAGTGGAATTTATGATGTTCAAGAAGAAGGATGCAAGCAATTGGGGGTCTTCAAAGGTAACTAACGGTTTTCCTAGAACGGTTATAATTCGCATAGGAATTATTTTAGTTTTAATATCTAAGTTGGATTAGTACGACTTTCAGGAATTTTGGTTGGAAAAATTATATGTTAAATGTGGTTCCATAAGTTTCCATGAACTATACAATTATCTAGTTACTTGTGATTTCTCGTTGTTTACTTGCCGTGATAACGCTTAGAGCCATGAATTTGTGTTTTGGGATGCTATTTAAGTAGTTATATGTAAGTTACATGTTCTTATTAGAGTTCATGTCTACTTGGGTAAACGTTGTTGTCTTTGTATATGAAAGTTTTTGTTGATATTATCATATGTTTTAAGAAGCATGAAATCTTGAAGTCTAAGTATGTTATTGAAGTATGGAGGGAATATGAGTGGTTTTGGTATTGTTTTGTTACCATTGTTGGGGTGCTGTTGTTATCTATATTTCATGGGTCTTGATATTGGCAGTTTTTTCTTTTGTTCTTCTTGTTAGTATACGTGAAAATGATAATGGTTGAGCATAGATACTTGGTCTCTCTCTCTCGTTGGTTTAATGGTTTAGTTGCTGTATGTAGTTCTATTTCTTTTCTTTTTTATATATTTATTATTTTGTTAGTGTCACATTGCAGTTTGTTATGTTTTAGACTTTTTAGTGGACTTCATTACTTTTTATTAGTTTTGTGTATTTGGGTTTTGTAGTTTGTGGTTACTTATGCAAGGAAACCCCCAATGTGAAGCATATATGTACATGACTCAGTGACATAGTGTGTCTTGTTGTTTATGTATATTTATATTTAATTCAGTGATGATTTGGGTGCATATGTTGTGAATTTGGCATATATTTTGATGTTTTATGATTAGAGCTATGTTTTTATTGGTTGATACGTATACAATGAGCGGGTTGATTATTTTATGATGGTATGGGGTATGAAATTTGGTTGGTTGTTTCGATGAAATAAATTTATTTTTGGACTCTGGAAATTGTTTTCAAGCTATCATAAGTATTTCAATTATTTTCTAGTCTCTTTATGAGTTAAATTATATTTTCGGAGATAATATTATAGATTTTATGATTATTATTGCTTAGAAATTATGAAGTTATTTTGAATTGGAATTGATGGGTTGAGTCCCTAAAATTCCTGCAGTTTGATGTAAATGGAATTGATGGGTTAAGCCCTAAGATTCTTGCAGTTTGGAATTGATGGGTTGACGAGTCCCTAAAATTCTTGCAGTCTGGAATTGATGGGTTAATACCCTAGATTCTTGCAGAGTTGCAGTTTGATGTAAGACCTTGAAGGGCATTCTGCAGACGATGAAATTATATTATTTTATTTATTTTTGTTTGAGGATGATGACTAGTGAGACGGCATGGTCTCCTAGGAATGAACAGTCACTGTGTACTGAGCAGGGTACACAGTTTATACTTACATACTGAGCAGGGTGTGTGGGTCTGTCTTGGTTATTAGTTGTCGTCTGAGAGGTCGGGAAGTACTGAGCAAGGTACTATCTCGCATCAGGGTATGGTCATACTAGACATAGGCGAGCAGGGTCCTAATACTATAACCAAATAGGAAAAGTGGGTTGCGATCCACTTACGTTCAGTTCCTCCTCAAATGTGTTAAGAAGATTATTTTGGAAACGTTATAATTATTGGTTATATTGTTCATATTATTATTTCATTTAAATTCGAAGGTTTATTTTGTTGATCCTTGAGTTGATCATATGTATATTTATTTGACTAATCATTCTGATAACTTTACCCTATTTGTGGATAGCATGTTGTATTATATTGTTTTCGTTGTACTTATTTATTTATTTGATTGTTTGAAGTGTATTTCTGAGATATTGTGTATGACTTGATTGTTAAAACTTTTATAACTCTTATATGGATCCTAATTGGGCTGGGAGAGCTGTTAGTTACTTCCCACTGATTGTGGATGTTTGTTGTTGTATTTTGCAGGTGATTATTTTGTATTATGGGCATTGAGAGAAAGATAAACTAGGATTTTTAAAACGTCTTGTTTTAGTTTATATTTACTACATTGGGATTATGAGGTTGTTTTGCCTCTTTTTGGATATTTTGGATTAGTATGATTGGGTTTTATTTCTATTTAGTTTAATTTAACCTTTGATTAGAGTGACATTTCCGTCAGGCGATATTTCCGCTATCGCCATTTCTTTAATAAAATGTTCTATTTTGTTTATATTATGTTTATAAAAGGACGGAGTGTTACACCCGGAGCGGTGATTACTCCAGTCAAACTCCGTGGAACATCAAATTATGATGAGTGGGCTAAGGCCATGAGACGTTCGATGATTTCAAAATTCAAATTTGGCTTTGTTGATGGTACGATTGAGGAGCCATCGACAGACGCAAACAAGAAGAAGCTTTGGCTAGCTGTGAATTCCATGGTGGTCTCGTGGATTACTAATACTCTTGAGGAGAGTTTGAGGTCCACCATTGAAGACTTTGATATAGCCTATGAGTTGTGGACTCACTTGAAGAAGCGATATTGCGTTGTGAGTGGTACTAGGGTTTGTCAACTCAAACATGCTTTGAGTGACTGCAAGCAGGGAGTGTCCGAAACCGTCACGGAGTATGCTGCAAGGTTGTCGAAGGTCTGGAAGGAGGTAGTGCAATATTCTCGAGTGCCGCGGTGTACTTGTGGCGGATGTAAGTGTAATATTGCCAAGCAAGTAAGTGACATTCGTGAAGAAGATTACCTTCATTATTTTTTGATTGGTCTTGATGATCCTTATGAGGCCATGCGTGCTCAATTGTTGGCGCAAGTACCTTTACCTTCTGTTGATGAGGCTTACTGACAGTCCATAAACACCGAGCGTCGTGTAACAAGGGAGGCAAAGAGAAGGAGAATGTGATGGCATTTAAGGTGGAGACCAAACACCGAGCTAAATACGGCGATAAGAGTGACAAATTTTGTGCCCATTGTAATCGCGAAGGGCATGATGAGGCGAGTTGTTATCAACTCATTGGATTTCCGGAGTGGTAGGATGAGAAAAAGCGGGGTGGTAGAGGCCCTGGCAGAGGTGGTCGGAGCTCGGGGTCGCGTGGAGGCAGAGGAGGACGTGGGAATGGGGCTGGTAGCAGTACCTCAGTGCGTGCGAATGCGGTGCAAAGTGGAGGTATGAGCAGCAACATACCCACACAAAATACAGCAGCTTTGCAAGGAGTATCCAGTGACCAAGTTCAACAAATTATTGAGCTTCTCAATAATAAATCTTCCCCTAAGTTGCAAGGTAAAACTGATGTGCAATGGATAGTTGATACAGGAGCTAATAATCACGTGACGAGTGAGCTCTCATTATTGAAAAATATCAAAACAATTGTAAATAATCCAGTTTTGTTACCGGATGGAATGGATCGTGAATGGAAATCAACTGGGTTCACT
The DNA here is from genome assembly GCA_947648045.1 of Beta corolliflora. Taxonomy (NCBI): domain Eukaryota; kingdom Viridiplantae; phylum Streptophyta; class Magnoliopsida; order Caryophyllales; family Amaranthaceae; genus Beta; species Beta corolliflora. Next base: position 285,560 of record CANSZD010003710.1, read on the forward strand.
CACATTGGAGGGTGGTTTATTTATTGATAATGTATTATATGTGCCACAATTAAATTGCAATTTAATTTCTGTGACTCAATTATGTGACGAATCCAATTGTTCTGTTCAGTTCACTAACAAAATGTGTGTGATTCAGGACCAATTGACGAGGACGGTGATTGGCGTGGGTGAGAGACAGGATGGACTATATTTTTTCCGTGGTGTTCCGTGAGTACGGGTGATGGCAATGGATTGTGTGGTTGATCTTTGGCATCAGCGTATGGGGCATCCGTCGGAGAAAGTATTGAAATTACTCCCTCCTGTGAGTAATTCTACTAGGAAGAATATTGCAGTTTGTGATGTCTGTCCTCGTGCCAAGCAATGTAGAGAGAGTTTTCCCATTAGTAGTAGTAAGGCTAGTCGTATGTTTGCACTTGTTCATGTTGATTTATGGGGTCCTTATAAGACGCCTTCTTCTTGTGGTTCTAAATATTTTTTGACGATTGTTGATGATTTTTCTAGAGGTGTTTGGGTTTATCTGATTAGTAATAAAACAGAAGTTGAGTCAATGTTTCTTAATTTTATTGCTATGATTAAACGCCAATTTAATCAAATTATCAAGGTTGTTCGGAGTGATAATGGTACGGAGTTCAACTGCTTACAGGGTTATTTTTTTAAACATGGGATATTGTTTGAGTCGTCTTGTGTTGGGACTCCTCAACAAAATGGGAGAGTAGAGAGAAAACATCAACACATTTTAAATGTTGGCCGTGCTTTGCGGATTCAAGGAAATTTACCTAAAAAGTTTTGGGGAGAGTGTATTTTGGCTGCGTGTTTTTTGATTAATAGGACACCTACACCTCTTCTTTCAAACAAAACACCCTATGAAATGTTATTTGGGAAACCACCGTCGTACGACACTATTCGAGTATTTGGTTGTTTGTGTTATGCTTATAATCAACGTAGTAAGGGAGATAAAATTGAGTCGCGTAGTCGTAAGTGTGTTTTTCTTGGGTATCCATTTGGAAAAAAAGGTTGGCAAATGTTTGATTTGGAGACTCGTGAATTTTTTGTATCTCGTGACGTCCAATTTCATGAACGTATTTTTCCGTATAAGGATGAGTCTACTGAGAGTGTTGTGTCTCCTATGTCATGTGTTGGGGATGGTCGTGTTGACGTTTTTGAGAGTTGGCCATTGGATGCGGTGCCCTTAATTGTATCTCGACATTGGTGTAGGGGCCCTGCTGGATGATGGCTTGGCTATGGAGAATGAGGGTGAATAAGAGAGAGTTGGGGAATTGCAACAGGTTGCTAGGGAGTGTGTGTGAGTGGAGGACCGAAATGTGGGGTTTAGAGTGAGGTGAGAGAGGCACAATGTGTGGTGCAACAAGATGCAGCTTGTGAGGTGCTGAGTGAGGGGATGTGTGCAGCGCAAAGTGAGGGGATGTGTGCAGCGCAAAGTGAAGAGATGGGAGTGACGCAGCAGCAACACACAATCCAACGAGGTCATGCAGTGAGTCAACAAAGTGACTTAGCTAATGCAGCAAACTTGAGTAGTGAGGAACAACATGTGGGGCTTCAAAGAGAAAATAATGAGGAGGATTTAGGGAGAGGTAAACGTCAAAAATTTCAGAATACGAGATTGCGAGATTGTGTAATGCATACAATACGGAAAAAATATAGTATATCTGAAAGCTCATCCGCAAAATCATCTTCCTCAGGTACTCCTTATCCTATCACATATTTTGTTAATTGTGAACGTTTTTCGTCAAAACACAGAAATTTTATTGCAGCTTTGCAGACAGAAAATGCTCCTAAAACATTCAAGCAAGCTATGCAACATGAGGGTTGGTGAAAAGCAATGACATCTGAAATTGAGGCTCTTGAGGAACAGGGAACCTGGACATTGGAGAGTTTACCTATTGGAAAGAAAGCACTTGGGAGCAAATGGGTGTATACGGAGAAGCGAGATGAAGATGGAAAATTGCTTAGATTAAAGGCAAGGTTGGTCTGTCTCGGGAATCATCAGGAAGAAGGGTTAGATTACAATGAAACATTCGCTCTGGTGGCGAAAATGACAACGGTACGTACTTTTCTTGCAGTTGCCACTGTGAAAAATTGGGAGGTGCACCAGATGGATATTTCCAATGCATTCTTGCATGGAGACTTAGAGGAAGAAATTTATATGAAGATCCCTCCAGGATTTAAGAAGAATAATGTTGACAAGGTTTGCAGAATGAGAAAGTCGTTGTATGGCTTGAAACAAGCACCTAGGTGTTGGTTTGAGAAGTTGTCTACGGCTCTGAAGGGATACGGCTTTAAACAATCGTATTCTGATTATTCTCTTTTTACTCTTTCGAAGGGTGAGTTGCAATTGAGTGTGCTTATTTATGTGGATGATATGATTATCGCAGGGAATAATACATTTGCGATGGAGAGTTTTAAAGCATATTTGAGTGAATGCTTCAAGATGAAAAATCTGGGTGCTTTGAAGTACTTTCTTGGGTTAGAGGTGGCCCGTAGCAAGCATGGATTTTATGTTTGTCAGAGAAAATATGCCTTGGATATTATTTCAGAGACTGGATTGTTAGGTGCAAAACCTGCTGACTTCCCAATGGAGCAAAATCACAAGCTGGCCTTAGCAGAAGGGAAGGAGTTGGAGGACGACGAAAAATACAGACGGTTGATTGGTAGACTTATTTACTTAGCTGTTACTCGTCCAGATTTGGCGTATTCGGTGCACATTTTGTCGCAATTTATGCAAGCACCCAGAGAGGAGCATTGGGAAGCAGCATTGAGAGTAGTACGATATCTGAAAAAGTGTCCAGGACAGGGCATTCTTCTACGTTCTGATAGTGCATTGCAACTAGAGGGATGGTGTGACTCAGATTGGGCAAGTTGTCCTTTGACCCGTCGTTCGTTGACTGGGTGGTTCGTATTACTTGGTTTTTCCCCGGTGTCCTGGAAAACTAAGAAACAACATACTGTCTCTCGCTCGTCTGCGGAAGCAGAATATCGATCGATGGCAGCATTAACTTGTGAGTTGAAGCAACTGCTACGAGATTTGGGCGTTGAACACAAACAGGGTATGAGTATGTTCTGTGATAGTCAATCAGCACTCCACATTGCTCAGAATCCCGTATTTCATGAGAGAACAAAGCACATTGAGTCAGATTGTCATTTTATTAGAGATGCGATTAAAGCGGGTGTGATTTCACCTTCGTATGTGTCGACAAAGGTGCAATTAGCGGACATTTTCACTAAGGCTTTGGGTAAGACACAGTTTAAGTTTTTTTTAGACAAGATGGGCATTCGAGATCTCCATGCTCCATCTTGAGGGGGGATGTTACGATATAATATTGTAAAGTTCTATTTATGTTATATTTCCTATTTGTGCATTTAGGTCATAATAGGATGTATATATATATTGTGAAGATGAATGAGAAGGGTAGAGTTTGAGCCGCATTTGTCAATAACCTACTTTTTAAACAATGGAACATGGATGATGCCCTTGAAAAGTATGGCTATGCAGGGATCATTCTTGCTCGATATGAATTTGTAGAGGAAAATGAAATGATTGAATGTTTTGAGTTGGCTATTTGTATTCTCCTTAACTCGGCTGCTTGCTTTAGCAAGAAAATTGAGTTTGAGCAGGTAGGTCGGATTTGCAATCGTCTTAGACTTTAACCCGAATAGTGTTAAAGCGTTATTTAGAAGAGCCATGGTTGCAATAGAACTGGGAAAAAGAGAGTGGGCTTATTGGGGATTTATTGCTGGCAGCCAAGATTGAACCTGGAAATCGGGAGGTAACCATGTAATACCCCGAACCTTATTCTCGTTTAATTAGCTACCAGTTATGTTTATTAGCTTAATTGCGTCCTAAATTTTTCTGGAATGATTATGGTTAAGGTTATTTTCTAAAATAAATATATTTACTTTAGTTATTACGAAAATGATATTTGTTATGATAAACGATTTTATAATATAGTTTATGGATTTAATAAGAAAATCCTATATGTTATATGATTTTGAGTTAATGATTTATAGTTAAATATTAATGTTGAAGTTTAGAAGTCAAAATTTACTTAACATTTGAAAAAGGGTTAAAGTTTGACATTTAGTCACCAAAAGAAAACAAGAAAAAGAAAGAAAAGAAACGAAAGAGGAATGAACAAAGCTGATGTTCAGCTCCCTCCTACTCGACACTCCACCGCCCAATTTCTCCCTCTCTCCTCCTTGTCTCCTACCTTGCTCCCCAAGGTGAATGAACCACCAATCCCCCTCATTCCACCTCTTGTTTTGTCTGCAAATTTCAGCTATAAAAATTCATTGAATCTGAGCTTGGAAAATCACAAACAAAACAACAAATCTCCTTTCTCTCCTCTCTGTACCACCGCACCACCACCACTTTGCGCACCACCACCACTTTGCGCACCACCTCTGGTGCACAACCACTCCTCCGAACACCAGGAACCACGCCGTACACCTGCTGCATCACCACCACATTGCTGCAGCCCCGAGTTTCGCTCTCGCCTCTCTCTCTTATTCGGTATTTCCCTGCTCCTGCTCGCTGCTTCGCTGCTCCACCGACGAGCACCACCTTCTGTCGCCGTGCCTGCTGCCCATTCTCGTCGGCGTACCCTGCTGCTCGCCGGAGCTCCGAGCTCCCCTGCTCTTAGTAGCAGAGGTATTATAACATACCTCTTATTCCTAATTTCTGAATTTTTACGTTTACAATTACAAGCCCAAATTTTCACATTGTTAAATACATTACTGTTGGGCCTAAAGAGCAGATTTGTTTAGTAAAGTTTAGTTTGTTACTTCCTTTTTATGGGCTTGAATCAGATTTACAAAGCTACTTAATTAATTGTTGGCCTAATGGAGACTAACTAAAACTAATTTAGTATACCATTGAACCATGTTAGATTAATCTGCTAATTAATTATTGGGCCTAATTACTCTGGTGCTGTTTTGTTTTCAAAAGCTTAAAAGTTTGAAAGTTACAAATATATTTGCAAAGACCCAACCATTAGTTTCACAAAATAGAACTTACGTTTTTCAAGCTAAAGTTATGACAGTAGTTTTTGGATGTTTTAAGTTGTACTAACCCTCCAAAAGTATAGATAATTAATGATTCATTTTTCTAAAGCCTATAAAATTGGAGGTGATTTAAGCACAAAATCATTTGGTTATTTAGTGGATATCCTAATTATGGGTTATGTTGTTATAACTTTGAGGAGGATATATGTATGATGGTTCTTGGAGATTGAGGAATGACGGTACTTAAGGAGTAAAGGGAAAGGAATAGCGTATATAAGGTGACCTTTCATGTTTAGCAATTATGCATGCTCGAATACGTTATGTGCAATGATATGCTCGAATGTGTGGATATGACTTTGTGATGATATGATTATGTGATACTATGAATCGATGAATGCTCATGAATGTTACGAATAGTCATGTTTATGAAGTATGGTTATATGAATTATGGATCTATTATGATTTATGGGTGTTGTTCGGAAATATGAATATATGCAAATTTGTAAAAGTGGATGGTTTCTTTGCCTTGACATTATGAAATGAACGGCAAATGGGCAAGTTACGGTGGAGGAATTCTTTACGATATACAAATGAACACGGACCAAAAAGGTCATATGAAAATGTTAATGCTATGTCTAAAACCTGTACTTGCCAATGAACTATGCTCACGCAAATGGTCCTTGTCCAGACTGTTCAATGATGATGTTTTATGATAGTATTTCCGAACAATTACCAATATGATGTGATATATGTTGTGCATGAAAATGTTTACGAACGAAAATCGTTTTACGGGTTGGAGTGAAGTTCCGAAGTTTTCAACTCATTTTGGGTTATTTTATGTGTTTTCCCTTTTCCCTATTTTATGAAATTATTCAGGTATTATGAAGATAGTGCAAGATCAGTTATGTCAAGGATGCTTCGGTAAGATTAAGATAAAGTGACTCTGTATAACTTTGGGATATGTAGAATACTCTGTATTAAGGGTAATCATATTATGAATTATTATTGATCATTTGTATGTTTAAGATATCCCTTTTAGGCTATTATATTAATAGTGGACCCTAACCCACATGCTTAAATTATGCTTCCGCTGTCAATTAAGGTTATGTATTTCCGGGGCGTTACAAACCATGAAACTTCATGAGATCAAAAGCTCTCTACATAAGAACAAATAAAAAATGAACCTTGAGAATGATATCCCAAAAGGTTTAGGATTAGGATTTTCTTCTTCAAACAAGAAGGTAAAGGAGTATGTGGAGACTAAGGATAGGTTTGAGCAGAATATCGTAAAAGGGAATGACTCTTCGATGAGTTTGATTGATGAGGAGGAACCTCATGGTGTATCTGTTATAGAAGCCAATGCATCACATAATTGTCCAAGTGAGAAAGGAGGATATATTTTAACTAATGGGAGTGTGGAGAGGATGGAGGATGTTGCGACCATCCCTAACTTTGAAAATTCTAATATGGCTGAGTCCAAGCAGCAATCGCATGGATTATATGCTTTGAAAGACATTGGTTCACATAATCTCCCAAGTGCGGAAGTTGAAAATAATTCAACTAAGACGAAGGAAGAGGTGAGGGAAGAGAGAATGAGGATGTTGAGGACATTCTCAAAGTGGAAAATTCTAATATGGCTGAGCCCAAGTATCGGTTTGCTAATCGAAGGAGGTCGGGCTCTTTTATTCACATCTCAAGGAAAGACTATCAAGTCTTAATTAAGGGAAAGTCTATTCATTGCGTTAATTCCCGATCTGGTTCTATGATGACTATAAGAGTAGTCATGAGGTCAAATGTTGGTGTCAAGAGAAAGGCGGAATGCCAAAATCAGAATGTGGCGAACTCGACAATGGTTGACTATTCAAAACAAAATAAAGCGGAAAATGAGTTTAATATGGAGTCCAAGGACCAGCGCAATGAGGACTTAGTAATGGAAACTTCGTGTGAGTCCAAGTATGGATAGGATGATATTGGAGTCAGCAATAGAGTTACAGGCCATGATATCAAAATCAAGAAGAATATTGAAACCTTATCCTGGTGTGCGCAAAGCTCAAGAAGGAAGCAACGTTCAAGGTTTTCTATTGCAGCAAGAAAAATGAAGACTCAATCCCGATCACATGTGAAGAATGGTGGTGAAAGGAAATGTTCTAAGGGTAAGACCACAGTTTGTTCATCGTCTAATTGTTCTTCAGCATGCAGGATAGCCACGGGCAGGAAAAGAAAGGATTTGTTCCCTCCTTCAAGCGTCTACTATTGTCCAAGGAAAAAGCGTCATTTAAATAATGGTTGTCATATTTGTACTATTAAGGCTAGTTTGGACGATGTTAATAATGCTTTGCTTTGTAATTTTTTGTCGTGGGTCAAGTGTCGTAACTCACGAAGTGGCCTAAGGTTACAAGTAGTGGGTTTAGGGTTGTTTTTCTTTGCTTGTGTGTATTTGTTGTGAAAAAAAAACGCACACACGTTACGATACTCAATATACAATCTTTTAAGGCTTGTTCCGACGTTCAATTTTCCAAAATCCGTACAAATCAACTACCCCATACGGTGGTATAATTTTTGAGGATCAACTAAATTAACAAACTTTATTTTATTTCTTTTATTTAATTTTTATTAATTTATTGAAGTTACTAACATTCTATTCATGATGTAGATTGTTAACATATTCCTGCGACTGTAAGTATTGTATATTATACTAACTCACTGCGATATTTTCTTTTATTATTTTTGTTTCTTTTCCATGAACAATATTTTTTATGCCTGATTCCAATATATTTATCACCTTGTATATTAATGTTAATCAAGACCTAAATAAATGCTCTAACTAAATCAGATAATTTGAACAATCTGCTAGAAACCCAGTAATCTTGATTGTTTAATAACATACCACCAAAAAAGTAGTCTTTCATGTGTTTCTTGAACCAACCTACACTAATCGTTTTTAGGGTGCTTGAAAACATATGTGGTTATTCTTTTGCATAAAACTTGCTATGAATCGTATTAAGTAAAGGCCAGCAATGGACGAACGTGGTTCATTATGACCATATTCATACCCTCACCCCCGAACTCAATTTTTTGTTCATTGACCATTTATGGAGTCATGATGGGGAAGTATACATTTAATAAGTCCCTAATTTGTCCCTTCAATTTTCCAAATATCCAATTAGGTTTATGAGTCTTCCTCTAAAGACTTGTTGGCGACTTCAAAAACGTATTTACAAAATCTTAACAATGGGGCGGGTAGTCAAATACGCGCTCACACTGCATAGGCGAAATAAAATCAGGCCTACAATTTGGCGACTTCAGTGGGAAGGAGTTTAAAAAATTAATTTTTTAAATGAGTGGGTGAAACTTGAAAAATACGATTCATTCTCTTTTTATGCTTTTGAATAATATATTGTTTTGCATATGCATGGCTATTGTTTGAGCCACCATAAGGACAATCTACCTTGCCTCATTAATGCATGTTCTATACGTGAGGTCACCCCCGGGGGGTTTGCGCTTTGTCCTTCCAAAAAGCTTCCTGAGCGATAGTGTTGGATCTTAGTCACAAGCAAACCTACCGAACCATGACATTGTTCTCTTGTTCCTGACTTGAGAATTGGAATGCGTCTTGTTTAGTCCTCTTGTCCAACAAGTAAGCTGTAGATGGTGCTTTCTTGTCGAGCAAGTAAACTAGTATCCCTTAAATGTTCTTCTTTGGAGACTTGTGCAACAATGTCTGAATCAACCAAGTCCAAGCCTGAGCTTCGTTCCCGAACCTGCAAAAAGGGACCCACCCTGGAGGTTTGGGTGGTGGTTCCTCCTCCGATGCTTAAGTCAGATATCAGGAGTTGTAAGAGAAAGTAGAGATAGAGAGAGAAAGTGAGAGAGTATTTTCTGCGAGTAACTTTGCCTTTGTTTGCATTGAATGATCTTTCTCCTGATTTCAGGGGTATTTATAGTGATAGCAAAAAGAAAGCTAACCTTAAAATCTGACCTAGAATAGTGGCTTCTGATTGGCTGAAGAATCAGATCATGACACGTGGCAGACCATGATTTGGGAGGGTTTATCAACCACTCTCCTGCGTGCCACCTCACGGGGCGGCCTCGACTTCCTTTTGGGCCGAAAAGCGGCCTTTTGAACAATCGAGCCCGGCCCCAAAGGGTAGATCTTTTTCCTCTATTCATTAGGGGGGACACGTGTATGGCTCAGATGAGCCCAAGTGTCGTTAGAGGAATCGTAGATTTTAGGCTACAACATTTGCCCCTAAAAGGGTTTTCACCGTTGGCCCATCTGACGGTTAAGGCCCTTTTAACCCAAGGTAGCTTTATTTGAAATGAATGGAAGGACGCGCCTTTTACGGGTTTTACCGGTCATATCAAGCCAGGTAGACCCTTCCTTCGGTCATTCTTGACCAGGCTCCCAGGAGTTTCTTACTTCTCTATAAATAAACTTGGTGTGAAAACATTTGATCATTTCACACCTTGAACGAATTTTTCTAGAGAGAGAAGTTCGCAAATTTTCTAGAGAGAGAGGGAGATCGTCCGGCTTCGGCATTCTTCACTAGAATCGTCCGGACGTTCTTAGCGGTATCGTTTCTTTGTTCTTTTCTTTCTTCTTTATTCTTTATTCTTTCTTAAAAATGCAATAAAATGGAATCTTCTTCGTCAAACAATCCTAGCCGACCAAGAGCTTGTCTTAACCCTAGAACAGATACTTCTTCTTCGGCACATTCTAGAGTTGGGCCTCTTACGGCCGAGTACATATTTTTTCATAGTTTTGGCCGAGAAAGTCGGACGACCAGTCTTTACTGTGCGGGGGTAATCGGCGCGCGTCAAGCAAACGGCCCGTCCTAAGGCGAAGAGTAATAATCCCGTCAAACAGGTTCGAGATATGGAAGAGTCTCTTGGACGGGTACCGACGAGGCAAGGGAGTTTGAGTCTTTGGACCTTTGGACGGACCTTCTTCCCCTAACCATTTTTTAGGAACCGAAATAAACCCCGAGGGGCGGTCCTTCGGCGGGGACACCAACATGGAGGAAACCAGGTGAAGATGATAACGCCACTGAGTACGATAATGCTGAAGAATCGAGACGAGGCTTCTACTACCTCGTCGGAAATTAGAAGGCGTCTAGGTCCCCTCTCTCGACCCCGGCTTTATTTTGGTCAACCGCAAATGGTTGGAAAAATCGGACCTGGACCCTAACTATTTGTTGTCCTATATGCCCATGCTGGGGCTTCTCCTTTGCTATTAGAATAAAGACGCGACGATCCGAGCGCTCCCGGGAATCATTTCGCCGTCTATAAATTGGCCTTGGACGCGGGATTGAGATTCCCTCTCCATGAATTCATAGAACAAATCTTTGCAGGTACTACCACATCGGCCATAATCGAGTGGCTCCAAACGCTTGGCACAACGTCTTGACGTTCATTGCCGTACGTGAGCTGCGCGGCCTAGCCCTTTCCATTGAAGCCTTCACTCACATCCATTATGCGGCCAAGGTGCACGGGGCGCGTGGACGGGGCTTGGCTAAGCATCCGCAACCGTCCGGCTTCATGACGGCTTAGGGGAAGCCGTCGAAAATGCACGTTGGAAGCCCGACTTCATCTTCTTAAAGGCGGCCAATGATTCGGCCACCGAGAGCTATAGATTCTACAATCGGTCCGTCACGAATACGGGCGGAAGCGATCTGGCTGGACTCGGAGGATAGCTTCGACGAAGAAGTGGTGGAGTACTTGAGGTAAAGGAGTACTCCGGGCCGGTCAACGATCTTTTAAGGGACCATCTAGCTGGATACCCTTTAAAGAAATGTTTTACCAAGGCGACTTCTTGGTGGCCGCCGGCTTGCGGTTGGCCAATGATAAAGGTATATATTCAAAATCCCCCAAGTAAAACTCTTCGCCCATAATTCATTTGACTAACCAAGTTTTCGTCTTTTTTTGCCGCGGACTCGGCGGAACACGTCTCAAGGCTTCTTGGACGGGAGACATAAGCATGTCTAAATTCTCAGACAATCTATGGAAGGAATATGCCAAAAGTAGTGCCGAAAAGAGGGTGAGACATCGGTAAATTATATATATATATATATATTTTTTTTTTTTTTTTTTTTTTTTTTTTTAGGACGAGCTTTTTCGGCTCGTCCGGAATTTAGCATCCAAACTTTGGACGAGAATCACCCAAAGAAGGAAAACGTCCAAGCATGGACGTTCATCTTTGGAGAATTCTCGTGCGAGATTTTATAGTTGTTGGACGAGTACCATTCGGACTCGTCCAAGTAATCGTAACTTTCTGCGGACGAGGATAGCACGAGAAAGGAGAGCGTCCAAGCTAGGACGGCTACCTTCTTGGGGCCATACTCGTCGAGGAGTTTTGTAGTCTTTGGACGAGTACCCTTTGGACTTGTCCAAGTAATAGTACCTATCCCTGGACGAGGATAGCCCGAGAAAGGAGAGCGTCCAAGCTAGGACGGCTACCTTCTTAGTGCCATACTCGTCTTAGAGGTTTTGTAGTCTTTGGACGAGTACCATTTGGACTCGTCCAAGTAATAGTACCTATCCTCGGACGAGGATAGCCCGATAAAAGGAGCGTCCAAGCTAGGACGGCTACCTTCTTGGGGCCATACTCGTCGAGGAGTTTTGTAGTCTTTGGACGAGTACCCTTTGGACTTGTCCAAGTAATAGTACCTATCCACGGACGAGGATAGCCCGAGAAAGGAGAGCGTCCAAGCTAGGACGGCTACCTTCTTGGTGCCATACTCGTCGAGAGGTTTTGTGTTACGAAATTTGGATGAAAAGTTGGTTTCCTATCATTGGATGGGGACATGTTAGTCAGTCCAATTTTGGGACGGCTTCCTTCTTTGCATCATCATCGTCTGTATTCAGAATTTTGTTCGGACGAGGTTCCCTTAGAAGAGAAGGTGTTCATTTTAAGGCGCCTTCCTTCTTTGGGTGATTTTCGTACGAAGCCTTGCACTTTGATTTAGATTTTGATATGTGGACGTCCGTCATTTTAACTTGGTTGCTTCTCGCGAGAAAAATGCTCCTACCCAACAAACTCCCTCCCGGGAAGTCATCTTCGTCCCCAAGAAGAGGCCTACAGCGACCACGGACCAACCTCAAACCAAAAAGCCTAAGGGCTTTGTAAGGAAGAAGGCGAGAGAAGACTACTCCGAGTGGAGGAGGTGGGGAGAGCATGCCGCCCCCCAAAGACAAGGCCCCGAAAAAGGAGCTTTCAGCTGCTTGCTCCTGTGAGAGGGAAGAGATGGCGGATCCTGTTTGGTCGATTTGACATTATACTGCCCAGATTCGCCGAGGTCGGACCCGAGTCGTCCTTGGCTTTGGTTATTCCGAGCCGGGGATAGCGGCCGAGAACTACCCGGCCCGGCGGCTCGGTGGCAAGCCGGTGCCTCGGATGCCGTTAGGTTGTTAGGACGGCATCTATTTCGTCCGGTGAGTCGTACTATCCGAATATTGTTTGGATGGTGCGGGTCGGTGGACGGTCTATGAGTCCGTCCAGATAGACAAGCCATCGTCTATCCCGTCCGGATAAGCGATTCTCCCCCTCTTTCGGATAAGGGCAAAGGCCCGGCCATACCCTCGGCTCTTCCTGCTGTAGACTCGACGAAGAGTCTTCCCTGCTTTTCGCCAAAATGTCAAAGGTGAAAAAGATAGGCTTAGCGGGAGCTCTTAAAGTGCTACCACGAGATCCTACATCAAAGGATTAAGGGGAGCATCGGCCGGCATGTGGGCTACATGTCTCAACTTCTTTGTTGAGGTATAGCTTACTGCAGCCCATGTTTTATACTTGATACAATTTTCTTTTTTTTTTTTGAAACTCGTCTAATGATTTGTTTTGCTTTCATTGCCCGGACTTTTTGCTCGCGGCATGCTTGCGAAGATTGGGCCAAGAGAGCTGAGAAAGAGAATAAGAAGCTCGTCCACTTGGCTACAACGGCGGAGACAAGGCCATCCATGACATTGAGATGGTTAATACCCTTCATCGTCGATCCCTGGATGCTTTGGAGAAGAGGTCGGCTAACTTGGAGTCAGAGAACAAGAACTATCTTGTTACCATCCAAGACCTATACAAGGAGTGGACCATTTGAAGATGGTTATTGATCTTTGTTTCTTTTTGATTTGAAGGGTGAAAGAGATGTTGCTCTCCTTGCCCTTCTTGAGTTGAGAAGGGAGAACATTCTCCTCGGGCGAAGGCCGCCCGTCCGGGAAAGGGAGGCGGCTCGAAGCTTTTTGCGATGCCAAGGAAGGATTGGCTCAAGTTGTTGAAACGTCCAAGGGTTGGGCCATCAAAGCCTTTGAGATGTTAGCTGAGGAAGCTGAGGTCCCCAGCTTCGTTCGTCGTCTGGAGTACCAACAGAACGTCCATCAGGCAATGGTATGTGCCGAGGAACCTCCAGAGTTTTCGGAGTCAGACGACGAAGCTGCGGCTGAGGATGAGAACCCAGAAGACGACCAAGAAACTCGTGCTGAAGACGAAGCCTAATTTTAGGTTTATTTTCATGTTTCTTGGCTTGTTTGCCGATGTACCTTTAACTCTTCAGCTCTTAGGTTGTAATTCTTGATCAATCATATATGAAGGAGAATTTTTGTCAATTGCCTGTCTTTTATCTTTCTGAATTTCAATTTGACTAAGTATTGAATGAACTTCGTCCTGAATGTTGGACGATCATCACAGATGTTTAAGGAAATAACAACGTGCTTGCCTATAGACGATCGAAAATCTTTCCAAAAAGCATCCAAAAGAGGTGACTCGTCCTTAACTTTTTTGGACGGTCTACGATATTTAATTGAACTGCGCATGCCACTTCTGATCCTTGCCCTTGGACGATTATAAATTTCTCAAAAAGTGCCCAAGTGCTTATAGAGGATCGTCCTGAAACTCTAGATGGTCCTCTCCTTTTAAACGAGCCACACTTTAGCCGTTTTTCTTGAGTTGGTAACACTCGTCCTGCAGTATCAAAATATTACAAAGGCATTTCTAGTTTGTCCTGGTTTTAGACGACCTTCTCTCTTTAGCTCGTCCTATAGGCTTGTCTCGTCCCCCCTTCTTGGGCTAAGCTCAACCATTGGACGAGCCATAGTCCAAGAAGAGCGGCCATCCTTGTCCAAGCCGGCTGAATTTGCTAAGGACGAGCTTTAGAGACATGGTCTAACAATTTCCTTGCCGCCTTCCTTGAGCAACACTCATCCGAAAGTAGTGATCCCTTACTAGAGTCTTTACTACTTAGCTGCCCGTGTATTTGAAAATAAGTATCCTTTACTAAGGGCTTATTTACAGTCGGCTTTCTCTTAGAGACTTTGACGTTTCTCTTACTAGAGATTTTGTCAATTTGATAGCCAATTTGTCTTTGTCGACCTTTAAGTTGTTGCTCTTTTGGCCGGTCTCCTCGAGGGAATGATGTTCGGCATAGAAGGAAGTATTTTTGTTCCAAGTTATTGTCACTTTTAGACTAGTAACTGATTTAATGCCCCAAAGTGAACTAACTTGGTGAAAATAAACATGAAAATAAAGACGATAAGATAGTAGGAATTGTATTATATGAATTTTGCTTGACTAAGTGCCAAGGTACATGTATACAATTCTTTTTTCTAGTCTGTGCTGTGGCACTTTGGATTCACTACAACTTCAGTTTGGATTCCGACGATGATTAAGTTAAACATGATACTTCTTGATTATCGAGTTCCAAGTCCGTTTGTATAATCCGTCCATCCGGATCTTGGAGACGAAAGGTGCCACTGCGCGGCTCTTCTATAATCGAGATAAGGTCCTTCCCAATTTGGAGTTAGCTTTCCCATCTCCTTGGCTCGTCCAACGACCTCCATCTTTCTAAGAACAAGATCGCCCACCTTGAGTTGTCGTCTAACAACTCTTTTGTTAAACTCCCGAGCCATTCTCAGCTTGTACAATTGCATTCTCGGTAAGGCATTGCCCCGACTTACGGTACTTGGTCCAAAGCCGTGCGTAATGCGGCCCGGTTGGCATCTTACGTGTACAACATGACTCGCAAGGTGGGTTCATCAATCTCCAATGGGCAAGACGGCTTCGGTGCCATATACTAACATGAAGGCGTCTCTTTGTTGAATTCTTAGCGGTTGTTCTAATGGACCATAACACTAGCTATGACTCTTGACCCATTGTCCCTTGGCGCTTTCCGGCTTCCTCTTGATTCCATTTGATAGAATCTTGTTAAAGGACTCGACTTGTCCATTGGCTTGTGGGTGGGCGGCTATGGCAAAGTGAGCTTTGATTTCTCTTTCGACAACCAATCTTTCAACTTAGGCGTTTCAAGCTGTGGGCCATTATCAAAGACGATGGACCGAGGCATGCCAAAACGAGTTATAATGTTTTTCCGGATGAAGCCCTTGGCGTCGTTTGTTGTTATTCCTCGCATGGCTTCGGCCTCTATCCATTTAGTGAAATAGTCCACTTGCTACTAACACAAACTTCTTTTGCCCCGTGGCCATGGGGAAAGGTCCTAGAATATCCATGCCCCATTTGGCAAAAGGTAGAGGAAACAAGATAGGAGTTAGATAGTTGGACGGCTTCGATGCGAGGTTGCCATGCTTCGGCAACTATCGCACTTTTTTGCATAGACGAGGGCGTCTTCCTTCAAAGTAGGCCGGTAGTACCCCGTCCTTAAAGCCTTTTCTCCTAATGCTCTCCCCCGATGTGCGATGCACAAGCTCCCTCATGGAGTTCTTTCAAAACCTCCGGGCCATCTTCTCTAGTGATGCACTTGAGGAGAGGACGGTTGAATGATTTCTTGTAAAGGGTCTCATCCCATAGTTCAAACCACTTGTCCCCTAGCCTTCACATACTTAGCCTCTACGGGATCGAAGCCAATCACCCCCGTCTTCTTGTATTCTATGATCGGCTCCATCAGTTGCTCCTCGGCTAAGAAACATAATCTGTTCTTGATCGATGCTCTTTTTGGGCTTGACTTCCCCAAAAAGCTGTTCTTGGCACATCTCCTTAGTAGAGCTGCCAATTTAGAGAGAGCATCGCTGATGATTTTCCGACCTTGGTACTTGGTCGAGAACAAATCGTCTTAATGGCTCAATCTCATCCTTGATCGAGTCGCATGTATTTGCTCATTGATGCTTCTTTGCATTCAAAATCTCCATTGACTTGTGACGACTAAGAGAGAGTCAGATTTGGCCTCGATCTACTGACTCCGGCCGCCTTGCACATTTTGATTCCGGCTAAGAGTGCTTCATATTCGGCTTCGTTATTGGACGCTTTGAATTGGAATCTTAATGCATATTCAAACTTGTCCCCTTCGGGAGGCCGACAAATGATTCTGCCCCACATCCATTGGCTTGTGGACGACCCATCGACCATGAGCGTCCAATGCTTCCTTCCTTTAGTTGGATCGATATTGGCTCCATATCGGGCCGAGTAAGCTCAACTATAAAATACGCCAAGGCTTGCCCCTTAATGGCTTTCCTTGGTTCAAATGATATATCAAACATGTTGAGCTCAATTGCCCATTTTAGCATTCGCCCGGCGGCTTCCATCTTCTGCGAGAACTTGCTTGAAAGGTTGATCGGTATAGACGAGTATACGTGCGCCAAGAAATAGGGCCTTAACTTTCTGTGGCCATGACGAGGGCCAATCCAAGCTTCTCAACGGGAGTGTACCTATATTCCGCGTCTTTGAGTACGTGACTCACGAAGTATATTGGGACTTGGACGGATTCTCTTTCGAAAGCGGCACTCACGGCTTGAGTGGACACGGCCGAATATACAAACAGCTTCTCCCCCTCGGCCGACCAACCTAGGCAGCTGCCAGAATGTGGTCCTTGACCTGTTTGTAGTGCTTGCTCCGCCTCATTTGTCCACTCAAACTTAGCTTTTTTTCTTAATAGTGGCGAAGAAGTGATGGCACTTGTCGCCCGACTTAGGCAAGAAACGTCCAAGGGCGGCCAAGCAACCGTCGGTCTCTACGAACTTCCTTTACCTTTGCGGAGACTTCATGTCTAAAATAGCTTGTATCTTCTCGGGATTTACTTCAATTCCCCTCTGGTCTACCGAGAAGCCTAGGAACTTCCTGACAAAACCCCGAAGACACATTTCTTTGGGATTCGGCTTTAACTTGTATTTCTGTGAGTTTCAAAAGTTTCTCTCAAATCACCCACATGACTTTCTTCTTGACGGCTCTTGACTATCATATCATCGATATACGCTTCCATGTTCCTTCCCATTGTGGGTAGCAAAACATTGATCAATCTTTGGAATGTGGCCGGAGCATTACGCGGACCAAATGGCATTCTCAACCCGGCCATACTGAGTCCTTTTCGGTAATGAAGGACGTTTTGTCCCGATCCTGCGGCCACATGGGAATTTGATGGAAACTCGAATAGGCGTCCATGAAGCTTAGTAAAGCGTGGCCGGTTGTGGAGTCCACTAGACGATCCGACTTCGGCGGCGGGAAGTTTGTCCTTGGGACAAGCCTTGTTGAGATCGGTATAGTCTACACACATCCTCCGGGTGTCATTGGGCTTGGGCACCATGACCACATTTGCTATCCATTACGGATAATAAGTCTCTTTGATGAATTTTGACTCCAACAACTTCGAACTTCCGGTCGGCGCTTGATTCTGGCCTAGGCCCCGAATGTCTTTTCTTCGACGGGGTGGCTTTAATTTTGGATCAACATTTAGCCGATGGACGGCTACCTCACGGATCAATTCCAGGCATTTCTTAACCTGATAGGCAAACACGTCTTGAAATTCTTTCGAGGCGATTAAGAGGCTCCTTAAACCCGAAGAGAGCGAAGAACCAATTTTGAGGTTCGTTACGGGCGAGCCTCATCCGGACGAACGTCTTCTTGGGGCCTCGACGGGTTACGGACGCTCTTTGCTAGTCCCGTGATGGCCATCACTTCTTCGGCGCGGGGAGGCTCTTCCTTGATGATTTCATATTTTTCTCTTCTTCTTTGGGAAGATGCTCGGACGCCTTCCTTGAGGGAGGCGAGAGCGTACGAGGGCTCTCAATGGCCATCTTCAATGAGGCCAATTGGTCCTTGGCCTATCCGGACGTTTTCCTCTCGCTAACCACCTTCGTCTTATCTTTCTCTATTTCGGACGTTTTCCTTTCACAGTGACCTTCGTCGATCTTCATTGCATATCTTCCATGACGACGGCTTGAGGGTAGTCGAGATAATAACACTCCTAGCCACTGCTTTGGTCCCATTATAATGAGCCAATCGGCCATCATCACACTCATACTTCATCGACATCGGGTGAGTTACTATTACGGCTTTGACGTGATTCGAGTTGGTCGTCCAAGAATGACATTGTAAGGTCGTCGAATCTCGGACCACCAAGAACTTGATAAACGAGTTCTAGCGGCATCCCTTTTCTCCCGCTCGAGCGGGCAAAGTAACGGTTCCCGTTGGGTGGATGACTCCTCCCCCAAACCCTATGATGGGATGGTGAACGGGAACCAAGTTCTTCTCATCAAATTTTAATGCGGACAAGCGATCGGCATCGATGATATCCGTCGAGCTTCCGGTGTCGATCGGAATTCTTCTTACTCTCAAGTTTGCTATTTTCATTTCTCCAACCAAAGGATCATCATGGGGAGTCCTCGACCCTGCCCGATCTTGCTCACTAACTACCACCCTTGGGAAGGGCTCGGCCTTTGTACGTCGCCTAACAAAACTTGGCCAAGCTCCACTAAGGTAGTTTTTGTGTCTTCTATTGGTTGGTCCTCAAATGAAACCCTTCGGAAATTACGAGAACAACATCCTCGTACGTGCTCTCACTTTCCTTCTTCTTAGTACGCGATTGTCTTTTCTTTGAAACTTCCTTCCCCCTTGAGGCATATAGGAGTTCATCTTTCCCTTTCGAGCTAGCTCCTCCAAAGCCTTCTTGAGGTGCTTACATTCATTAGTTTCGTGGCCGTAATCCTTGTGGAAGTGGCAATACTTGCTCTTATCCCTATTTCTATAAGGGGTTTTCATCTCATTGGTGCCTTAACTCATATTGATCCTTAATCTCCATGAGAATGGAGTATTGGTCCTTGTTAAATTCAATAGGATTGCATGAGGATGGCTCGGCCCTCTTTTCTCTTGTTCCTTACGGACGAAGTGGTGGTGGAGGTTATAGCCCCGAGTCTCGGCCTTCTTGGGGTTGCTCTTCTTTGGGTGAGCAACCTCTTGAGGGCTTCTTAGACTCGGGATGCTTTGCCTCGGCACACACTTCGGTAGCGTGAATAAACGCTTCGGCTTCCCTTAAGGCTTCGGCAAGAGTGGAGATTTTCTTTTTAACAAGATCAAACTTAAAGCTCCCCGGCCTTAGACCCCTAATGAAGGCGTCGAAGGCCACTCCAGCATTAAGATCTTGGATCGAAGGGCTTCTAGGTTGAATCTCTTAACGAAACTTCTAAGAGCCTCCTTAGGTCCCCTGGACGACCTTGCTAGGTGCATGCTTGTTTTTTGTTCTTGCTTGTTGGCAACAAAGTGACTAGTGAATAAGAAGCGAGTTCGGTGAAATTATTTCTTGAATTGGGTGGAAGATTGTTAAACCACTTCGAGCTACTCCCTTGGAGTTCTTTGGGAAGTTCTTACACCAGGTAGCATCATCTACTCCTTGGACGTACATCGATGTTTGTAAGCGAGATAAGTGATCATCGGGATCTGTTGTTCCATCAAAAGGTTCTATAGTAGGGAGTTTAACCTTTGGGAAGGGGGCGCCTCCATTATCTGGCCGAGAATGGAGTGGGCCGGTTAATCCGGAGGGCTCTCATCGTCCCTCAATGGGAATGTACTCCTTACGATATTCCTTTAACAGGATCGGACGACGTGTTTGCGAGCGATGGACGCCTTTATAGACCATGGGTTGAGCCACTTTGTCTTCTCTGTCGTGGATGAACAAGAGAGTGACTTAAACTTCGTCCCTCCCCCTGCGGGACGACAACCTCAAAGGAGGGTCTCTCGGGTATGATGTAGAACATGTCGGCGATCGTTGTATTCTTTGCATGCTCTCTTTGCTTCTAGATATTCTCGGCATCTGTTTCCATTCGGTGCCCGCTTGGACGAACATGGTCCTAGGTCCTTACCACCGGGTTCAGTCCATCTTTCTTCGTCGATCATTATCCTCATTTTGCTTTCCTCTTGTAGTTCTCCTAGAGGGTTCCTGACGAACCGGTCGACAAGGGCCGGACGATCTTCTTGGGAACGTCCCCTAGGGGGGAGGAGGATTGTTAGCGGTGCCTCGGGGTTAAGCCGGGAAAAACAACATATTGCTCTTGATACATTCTCGGACGATTGCGACCATCTTTGCTGGAAATCATTCAAGGCGTTCTCTAGATGGGCGGCGAGTCACGGACGTTCAAGATTCTCTTGAATGACGAGTTCTTGGCTTGGTCCCGATAACTTGGACGATGGACGGGTGTATCCCTTCCCGAGGCGGTCTCTCGTGTTCTATTGTGTCTTCGACATTAACCTGAAGACTTCGGTTCCTGGCAAGGTTGGACGATTGACAATCAGTCATCGTTGCGTCTCCCCACAGACGGCGCCAAATGTTTAGTCCTCTTGTCCAACAAGTAAGCTGTAGATGGTGCTTTCTTGTCGAGCAAGTAAACTAGTATCCCTTAGATGTTCTTCTTTGGAGACTTGTGCAACAATGTCTGAATCAACCAAGTCCAAGCTCGAGCTTCGTTCCCGAACTGCAAAAAGGAACCCCACCCCGGAGGTTTGGGTGGTGGTTCCCCCTCCGATGCTTAAGTCGGATATCGGAAGTTGTAAGAGAAAGTAGAGATAGAGAGAGAAAGTGAGAGAGTAGTTTCTGGAGTAACTTTGCCTTGTTTGCATTAAATGATCTTTCTCCTGATTTCAGGGGTATTTATAGTGATAGCAAAAAGACAGCTAACCTTAAAATCTAACCTAGAATAGTGGCTTCTGATTGGCTGAAGAATCAGATCATGACACGTGGCAGGCCATGATTTGGGAGGGTTTATCAACTACTCTCCTGCAGCCACCTCACAAGGCTGGCCTCTGACTTCCTTTTGGGCCAGAAAAGCAGCCTTTTGAACAATCTGAGCCTGGCCCAAAGGGTAGATCTTTTTCCTCTATTCATTAGGGGGACACGTGTATGGCTCAGATGAGCCCAATTGTCGTTAGAGGAATCGTAGATTTTAGGCTACAACACGTCTTACACGTGGCCACCTCTTTAAGCAGGGGTACGAAGCGTTGGATCAATCTCTGAGTCATGGACCCTTTTCAGCCTTAACTTAACCTTACCATAGTTGAATGTAGAACTGGACTTTAGGTTGAGAACTTCTTGCATCCATGTTACTTGACATTTGCCTGTGATTGCAATTTTTGCCTGTCGCTAATCTACCAACATATTGATGTGTCTTGCACCTAAATCTCGTGTCTAAAAAAAGATCGTAATTGTAGTCCGACTTTCGCAAACTTATCAATATTCATGCCGAGGGGCAGTGCGCCAAAAGCTTTAATTATATTTGCGCCTGGCGCACCGCTCTTGCGCCGGACGCATAGTTTGCGTGCCGCGCGCAATCTGTTGTGTGGCGCACAGTCTATTCCTCTCATGTTTATTGCCAATTTGGCTATTGTTTCAAGTCTAAAAAAAATCTGTCAAATCGCCAGTTTATCATGTCTGTAAAAAATTGCGTCATCCTGTTATGTCAAGCGTAGCGTCCCAAAATTATGTAGAATTAGCTAAAACATCTACTAAATTGCCAAAAAAAATATGTCTGGGAACAGTGCGCCAGACGCACGAGGATGCGCCTAACGCGATGTACCCACGCCAGACGCACCGTCCCACGCCGCGCGCACTATTCTTTGCGTGGAACGCTTCTGTGCGTCTCATGTTTTTTTAACCAATTTAGTCAATGTGGTGGCCGATTCCGCATTTTTTCTAGTCTGTATGCAGGTAGAGTTATTTGCCGTTCAGCAAGTCTTTTGGTCTAAAATCAATTTCACCTAATTACCGAAAATAAAAATAAAAATCCATCCTTTTCTTATTGGAGTCCCATCATTATTGAGTCTCAGTTAGTCGTCGTGGGGTCATCCATTCCTTCTTTTCATGTGCATCATTTAGGATTTCTTAGCGTCCATCTTGTTGTAAAAGTCTCATCTGCTTAAGAATTCTAACTCCATTAGAAGTCCATATATCCAAATGTCTAGGTTTATCTAGTTTTACTCCATTTAGAGTTCTTAACCTCGTCTAATTCCATTCGTGTTAGGAGTCTTAACCCTTCTAGGTTCACCCATCTACGAAGTCTAAATTCGTCAGAGTTCCGTTCGTCTTAGGAGTCTCGAATTCATTAGAATTCCGTCCGTAATAGGAGTCTAAATTCATTTCAATTCCTCCCGTTTTAGGAGTCGAGTTCCACTAGAGTCTCATGCATACTAGGAGTATAGCATCCTTAAGAGTTCACCAAGTCTAGAATTCTAAAATCGTTAGAAGGCTATCAAGTCTAGGATTCTAAAGTCAATAGAATTTCATATCCATTAGGACTGCATTCATACTAGAATTCATTTTCACTGCATAGTCCATCATTCATGCATAACTAGAGTCCATAGAAGTCTCATTGCATACAAGCTCTCCATTTCATTTCATGCATTCCACATTTAGTAGTCCTGAACTACAAGCAATCTGATTCCCTCTTTTGGGATATGTAGGCAGCCTTTCCAAGTTCGAGCGCATATATTGAGTCATGCATACATGCATTAGGTCTATGTGCATCCAAAGGATTCATGCATACATATAGATTTAGGTGTGTATCCTAAGACAAACAAAAAAATCACTCATTTGGGATCCTCAGATTCGTTCCCAGAAGCTCAACTTTTAAAACATACATTCTTTCATCCATTCCTTTCTCTCCACCATCACTCCATTTCTAATCTCCTGTTGGACGATCCATTGCAGGAAATACGCAACATGTCAAGAATGCTTCAAGAACAGATTGACGAGTTAAAGAGTATAATAGTAGATCTTGTAGCGCTGTCGTCATACTAGAGGCAAACTACACTGACCTTCAAGAGAATAGCGGTCCGGTTACAAGACACTAGATAGTTTTGGTGCAATAGCGACTGAACAACAAAGAATCAATGAGCTGCATGACATCACACAACACAGTCTGCTGATAAATCCTTTTATCAAATCAGTCTCTGAAAGGTCGCCTCTTTCTAGAGGAGGCAAAAGAATTCACTACTACAAAAACACCTTTATAAGTCCCCCTTTAAAAGTCGCCTGTTTTTTATGTGCGACACTAAAACTTTTGAAGTCCCATTTTATAGTAGAGGCGACACGTAAAGTTGTTTGTAGATATTTTAAAAAGACTAGCGTGTCGCCTGTTATATAAAATGTGACTCTAAAAGTTTTAATGTCATACATTAGAAATAGGCGACACCTATACATCCTTAATTTTAATTTCAATTTCCTTCCTTACAAATCTAATGACATAGTATTCGTGTCGCCTATTATAATAAAGCGACTCAAACACTATGCGTGTCACACTCAATATAATAAACGATACCTAAACTCCCTAATTTTAAACTAAAATTTCCCTACAGAGTCAATTGAAGTTTTATTATTCTAGTTTACGTGTCGCTTGTTAAAATAAAGCGACTCATATGCCTTACATGTCATAGTTTATAGTACAAGCTGCACAATGAACCAAAGGAAAGAAAAAATTAAGAAACCAAAACCGCGGGATTTCATCACGATTGCCGGCATGAAGATTTCCCTAAAGATAATATGGAAACATTTTTTTATCTTGATCTTTCTTTCCAAGACTCTTTTGATCTCCTTCTTCACCCAAAACCCTTACAATCTTCTTCTTCCCAAAAGCCCGTTAATCCTGCTGTTCTGACAAGAGTAATTCACTATCATATCAATAGCAATTTTCTTCCAAATTGGGCATTTGATTCAGCGTCGGCACAAGAGCAATTCATCTTCATAATTTTCGCCCAGTATAAGAAGTCACAATTGATCCAAGAAGTTCAATGGGGTTTATTTGATTTGTTCAATTTCTACGAAATTGAAGTGTATTCTATTAATCTGTAAGTTTAGACTTTAATTCTTTTGTGTTTATGCTATCATCCTTTTATCTCTTATCAAATTGGGCATATTGAATTGAATTGATTAAATTGGGCGTTTGTTTAAAAAATATTATTTAGTGAACCTAATTTATCTTCATAATTTGGGCGAATTGGGCATTTGATTAAAATTGGCGGGGCTGGGAGATGTGGGAGATGCGGGTGACTCGAGGGAAGGAGAGTCGAGGGAAGAGGGCTGGGGGGAAGGAAAGAGGGGCGTGGAAGATGGTGAGGATATAGGAGTGTGCTGAAGGTGCGAGAATGAGTGCAGGGGAGTGTGCGGGGAAGGCTGGGCAGGCGAGCCAGCAGGGGAGGGTGTGCTATAGCGTAATTTTGACGCGTTTTGGTGATTTTAATGTTGATTTGCTTGATATTTAGTGGAAATTGAAGTGTATATGCGTTTTTGTGGCACTTACGTTGCTGTTTGGCATTAATGTAGCTGAATTTGTGTTTGATCTGAATCAGGTTTTTCTTTATTATTGCAATTGAAGTAGAATTCGTATGAATTTAGTAAAATTAGTGCTGGATTTGAGTGTACTTAGTTGAGTTCATCGGTTGCGTTCGATGTGAATTTAAACGATAGAAATGTAATTAGTTACTGTTAGTATAAGCAGTTAATAATTGATGAATAATTTCAATTCTACTGAATTTGTATTTAGGTTGTTTCTTTGGCACTTTTTTTTTTTCTTAAGTAGTTAATCTTTTGTATAAGTAGTTATTAATTTTTTAGAAGTACATTGCAATTAGTGCAAGTGTTCTAGAATTGTCGAAAACAGTACTAAGGAACATGTGAAAAGTTCCCAGAAGAAAGGAATTAGAATGTATATGTTGGGACATTGGTGTAGAAATAATTGCATATAGATGATTTGTGTTAGAAATTTTTGACAGGCGCATGCGGAAGGTTAATGGACCAAATTTGTAATTTATGAATTTTTATTGATTGGAATAATTTGTTAC
This sequence comes from Beta corolliflora, assembly GCA_947648045.1. Classification (NCBI taxonomy): domain Eukaryota; kingdom Viridiplantae; phylum Streptophyta; class Magnoliopsida; order Caryophyllales; family Amaranthaceae; genus Beta; species Beta corolliflora. Next base: position 310,608 of record CANSZD010003710.1, read on the forward strand.
AAACTTGGGGGAGATACATATGATATGTGATATGCAAGGTTCCATAAGAGAACTCTTGCTTATGAATGTGGTAGGAAGTACATATGACTCCACACTCCTACGTACAATGCTAACACATATTTATAGGAGTGGTATAAATTAATCTATAATATTCTACACTAATCTTATATGATCTAATAATATCTAATGCTAGATTATTCTAGATTCTTCATTCCTATATTTTTCTATAATATGCCTTAATTACAATAGATATTTGTTTAGATAACTCTAGAATTTATCTTGATTTTTACACTAGATTTTTCTAGATTACTATTTCTAACACTCCCCCTTAATCTTGAAAAATCTGAAATGCATACTTGAAATGCTCTTGTTCATCTCCCCCATTCTTGTATCTTCTTGATCTCCCTTGCAATGCTCCAATTATGTGTCCTTGTAAATGCCCCTTGATGTTTACTCCACTTTTATTTCCCTTGTGTTGTAGCATTGTGTTTGTTTGCTTGAATATTTGTTGATGAACTCCATGATCCTTGTTACCCTGCTTTAATTTTTGTCGGTATCTTGATTGTTGATCCGACATACAAGGTCTTCTTGCCTCAATTTGCATTTTGGGTCTTTGCCCATCCCATGCATTGTCGTCGGGTCTATTGCCCGTATTTTGCTTAGGTCTTGTGTTAGGGTCTAATGCCCTTTAATGCTCGGGTCTTTTGCGGACACATGATCGAGGGTCTATTTCATTGCCCTGATGTATCTGGTTGACAATATTTTATATATGTCACCCTGGTATGCATAGGGCTAGCGTATATTTGCCACCCATATGCTTGTAATGTTGTGGCTTTGTTAAGCCATCAACTTAATTTGGTTTGCATATTAGCCACCATGTGTATGTGCATGTGAAAAGTGTAATTTCATTTTGAAAAATGAAACATGGAGTAATTTTAAAATAGACATAATTTGGGAAGCATATAATTACAAATTGTGGATTTGGTGAAAACTTGGAGGAGACAGAATCTTCTGGCTCTGATACCATGATAGAAATTTGGGGGGCGCACGCGGAAGTTTTGATGGACTCTTCATAATATAACAAAATTGCATTTTATTGATTAGATTCATAAGAATTGTACAACTATATATGTGAGAGCCCATATCTCTTACTTATCTCTTTGGTAGAACCCTTGTTTCTACCCTCCAAAATATTTTGTGGGAGCTCTCTTGATTAGCTCACCTCTCAACTCATCTACATACAACATATATATAGTTGTTGTATCCTACTTTCTAGATTTCTCTACACTTGTCTAATATCTTTGATTTTTACAAGATATTTCTAGATAAATCATCACTTGATTTTTCTAGACTACACACACTATATTTTTCATTAAACATCTAGATTTTTCTAGATTAACCTCTAATACTCCCCCTTAATCTTGAAAAATCTTGTACTTTAAAAATCTGTTGATGCACCGGTCATCAATAACCCGACCATGTACTGAAATTGTTTTTTTTAGCGCCCATGTCACCAACTATCCTTAATTTTGCTTCTTCTTTACATCTTGTAGATCTTTAGCTCTTTGTGTTGGTACCCTTGTTACCAACTTGCTCCCCCTAATCTTAACTTCTTCATAAATTTCTCTAAAAAAAAATTTCGTATTGCTTCTCATCTCCATTTTCTATTTTTTCTTTGAAATTTTGTTGGTACTCATGTTACCAATCTCCATCTTCTCAATTTTTATGATCTTCTCGTTGATACTCATGTTATCAACTAGCTTACTGATGTTTGTGTCACCAGCTTTCGCCCAAAATATTTTTTTTCCCCAAATTTTCTTTTGTTGTGGTGCTCATGTCACCACTCATCACTGCTAATGCTCATGTCATCAGCAAACTTAAAAAATTCTCTTTGTGAATAATTTTTTTCTTTTTCTTAACCGTCGATGCTCTTGTCACCAACATACTTCGTTAATGCCCTTGTCATTAGCATCCTTCAAACACTTTCTTCTTCTAATCTTTCTTTCTCCAACATTTAATAAATTTTCCCATTTTCAAATATTTTTCTTCAACATACTTTTACTAAAAATTTTCATTTTTGCTTTTCTTGTTGATGCTCATGTCATCAACCTCCCCCATCATTTTTATTTTTTAATTTGTTAGTGCTCATGTCACTAACTAACTACTTCTCAATTCTTTTTAATCTTTCTTTCTTTTACATACTTTTTCAATTTTCATTTCTCCTCAAACCTTTATCCTTAGTGTATCTTCAAAAAAAAATTATCTTCACCTTTAATTTAAATTCTTCCAACTATTTTAAACTTCACACTTACCTCAACTTCTTTTCTCTTGCTTTAACCTTCAACTTTATAATTTGCATCTTAATCTTCTTGTAATATGACGTTGGCGTTATCACGTTCCAGCTCTGATACCATGATAGAAATTTTTGACAGGCGCATGCGGAAGGTTAATGGACCAAATTTGTAATTTATTATGAATTTTTATTGATTGGAATAATTTGTTACAAACTTAGGGGAGATATATATGATATGTGATATGCAAGGTTCCATAAGAGAACTCTTGCTTATGAATGTGGTAGGAAGTACATATGACTCCACACTCCTACGTACAATGCTAACACATATTTATAGGAGTGGTATAAATTAATCTATAATATTCTACACTAATCTTATATGATCTAATAATATCTAATGCTAGATTATTCTAGATTCTTCATTCCTATATTTTTCTATAATATGCCTTAATTACAATAGATATTTGTTTAGATAACTCTAGAATTTATCTTGATTTTTACACTAGATTTTTCTAGATTACTATTTCTAACAATTTGTGTTGTGTCTTGTGTCACTGATTCTTCTTCTTGAAGCTATTTATCTCAGGTTAAAGCAACTTCTGTTGGTTTGTGTTTTAAGCAAGTATTGTACAGATTACAGAACCTGTTTTCAAATTCCAAATTTTCTTGGCAAGCTCCTTTTATGATATTGCATAATGATGCTTGATCCCTAGACATTGTGTCTATATTACTTGGCAATTACGCTGTTAAGTTCTAACCACCTTTCTTTTGACCCCCTATTTTCGGTTTCTTTTGAGGTGTGGGTTTTGGGTTTAGATCTGTGGCGGTAAAACCTTAACTGGGAAATTAAAGCGCCGGACACCTCCACCTTACCCGTCCTCGTTTTCAGGAGTCTGCTTATGGATTATGACTCCAATACTGTTCAACAGCCGTTCAGCTTTGTTTAGTTGTCCTGCAAGTAGATTTGTTTTCTGACTTTCACGGCCCGTTTGGTTAATGGTCATAAATGGTGGTAATGGTAATGTAATTTAGTGTAAATTTGTAAAGAAGTTCTCATGTCAATGACCATGGTAATGAAACTTCATCACAAAATATGGGTTTTCCTATATAAATTTTCATTACTACCCAATACCACATCCCCAAGTGGTAATGGATGGTAATGAGATTTTAGAAAGAAAATAGATGTTTTGGGATCAAGTAGCATTACCATGGGTAATGATGTGGGATTTCCTTTATAAATTTACACTATAATGCATTATCATTACCACCATTTATGGCATATAACCAAACGGGCCGTCAGTGTTTTTTAAAACTATTAACGGGTCCTTCATGCAGTAGAAGCTCTCTTCCATTTAGAATCTTAGGATTCATATGACCTGTAAGGTGTAGGCTTTAGTAGCTATTGTAATCTTTTATTTGAAGATAATAGAATATTCTGAAGCTGATTCTTCTTCTTGGATCACTTATACGCTTCAACATTTTCTAGTTGTTGGACCAACTTCTTTTTTGAGTTAATAAAGACAACTTTTTGGGATTATTCAGTTTTTTGCATTGAGTGATATTGTTGCATTACTATTTATTTATTTTTGGGATGAAATTATTTACATTAGCAAAAATAATCAAAAATAATTTTAGGTGTCGCCTCCACGAACAAGTGACTCGATAGCACAATAAAATACTATAGAAGCACACTTTAGGTGTCGCCTCTGATTAATACAGGCGACTCCTAATAGTTGCATAATTTTTTAAAAGATATATTTCGTGTCGCCTTTTATATAATAGGCGACTCAAAATGATTAATAAATTAGTAAAAATACTACATAAAATACTTTTTGTGTCGCCTATATATTTTAGAGGCGACTCGTAAAGGTTTACTAGTTCTTTTCTTTTTTTAAAATATATCTTTCGTGTCGCCTATATGCATAATAGGTGACTCGGTATAATCAATAAGTTTTTATAATAATTCAAAAAACTTTATTCGTGTCGCCTACAAACATCAGAGGCGACTCATAATGGTTTATTAATTTATTTTTGTAAAAAAAATATATATCTTTCGTTTCGCCTCTTACATGAAAGGCGACTTGCATAATAGCATACGTGTCGCCTTAAAGGGTCGACTCTAAAACTCCAAATAGTTTTAGAGTCGGTAGCTTCAGAGTCGCCTCAATTTGGAGGCGAATCGCAAAGGTGTTTTTGTAGTAGTGGTGTGATTTGGCTTGCAATGGTTTTTGGTTATGGAAGTTATGGGATTGAAGGTTAAAGGTTTTGAAAGAAGTACATTTGACAAAGCTATTGATGGGCTTATTTACAACACTTCTTTTTTTCGATATTTTACACTTTTTTTTCATTTCTTTTTTGCTTTTGCTTTTTTTATGCTTTTGATTTTTTTTTTTTGTTTTTTTTTGCTTTTTTTTCGTTGTTGCTCTTTTTTTTCTTGCCCTTTACATTGAATTGATGTCAAGTGTACTTCCCATGAGATAGGTTAAAAGGAGGAATGTTATGTATTTAGGTTGAAGTGGATGATAAGGATTGGAGAAAGGGAGGGATGCCTCTTTTATGACAATTACGTTCATTGCCTTTATTAGAAAAGTCATGAGAATTATAAATTTATTTTCTTTTTAGGCGACGATCGTGATTTCCGTTGATGCTCATTAATGCAAGGTTAGAAAATAAATAAAAACTCATTTATTATTTGAAAGTTATGAGTACATGCAATAAAAAGGGAAATCCTATATCAGACTAGGCAAAATAAGATAAATGAAACAGAAAAAGAAATCCTAAGTCTAGACTCCCTACGTCACATGAAGAGATAGTTTCGTCGCTTCGGTCTTCATGAGATCAGTTTCTATATGAAAAGAGAGGAGGTATATATATTTTTTATGCTGATTGGACCTAAGTGAGTCCAAATATTTTAGTGAATATATGCTATTAGGACAGGGGCTATGTCTACGTAGTCTGGATCTGATAGCAACTGAAGTCTTTTGTCATCGATCATATCTTGGATAATCGCCTGAAGGCCCATACACCTTTCAGTATGGTGACCTCTCCCCCTGTGGTATTCCCAATAGGAGTCTTTATCCCATTTCGGGTTTCTTTCCTCTTTAGGTGGGTTTTCTAAGGGCCCAATTGGGGAAATTGATCCTTTTAGCCTAGAGTTGGTGAAAAATTTGAGTATACGTCATTTTTAGTGGGGTGAAGGTCCTTTTTGCCCATCGGGGTTTTAAATAATCCTTTGTAGCCATGTCAACATCTTTCCCTACTAGAGCGACATCTATCTTATTTAGGGTCTTGTTCGAGAGAACTGGAAACCTTCCATCTTCTATCATGTCTTGGATAAGGTGCTTTAACCTATAGCAATCGTTGGTTCTATGTCCATTTCCTCCATTGTACTTGCAATAGGCATTTTTGTCCCAATTTGGCCCTTTTCGGTCTTCCTTAGGGATCTGGAGTGGGTCCTACAAGGTAGAACAAATTTCTAAAATGAAGATACACAAATATGGCATCATTGCTCATATGTAAGGATATGAACTCCCGCTTAGGTTTTCTTTTAGGCCTGGTAAGAGTCAGTGCAGGTCTGGAAGGTATCTCACAGGTTTTCTTTGTTTTCGTAGATGCTTGGGTGTTAGGTGAATCATCAATAATCACTACTACAAAAACACCTTTGCGAGTCGCCTCCAAATTGCCTATAGTGTCGCCTAAGAGGCGACTCTGAAGCTATCGACTCTAAAACTATTTGGAGTTTTAGAGTCGCCCCTTTAAGGCGACACATATGCTATTATGCAAGTCGCCTTTCATGTAAGAGGCGACACGAAAGATATATATTTTTTTACAAAAATAAATTAATAAACCATTATGAGTCGCCTCTGATGTTTGTAGGCGACACGAATAAAGTTTTTTGAATTATTATAAAAACTTATTGATTATACCGAGTCGCCTATTATGCATATAGGCGACACAAAAGATAAAGAACTAGTAAACCTTTACGAGTCGCCTGTAAAATATATAGGCGCCACAAAAAGTATTTTCTGTAGTATTTTTAATAATTTATTAATCATTTTGAGTCGCCTATTATATAAAAGGCGACACGAAAGATATCTTTTAAAAAATTATACAACTATTAGGAGTCGCCTGTAATAATCAGAGGCGACACCTAAAGTGTGCTTCTATAGTATTTTATTGTGCTATCGAGTCACTTGTTCGTGGAGACGACACCTAAATTTTTTTTTGATTATTTTTGCTAATATAAATTATTTCATCCCAAAAAAAAAAAATAGTAATGCAACAATCTGCATAATCCCAAAAAGTTGCCTTTATTAACTCAAAAAAGAAGTTGGTCCAACAACTCGAAAATGTTGGAGCGTATAAGTGACAACGTATCCAAAAGAATTAACCTACAAAATTTCCAAGTTCTTTATATCTAAATATTGTAAAAAAAACAATTACAAACAACTACTAATGAAATATCTACTCCATTTTTCTCGAACATTGTCAATCTCCTCTTGAGAGTACGGGTTTGAAGAAAATATCTGTACTCAAACAAAATAATGCACACTTAGTAAGTTTGAATAGAGACGCAAAGTAAAAAAAAAAAGATGAAGTTTAATAAAAAATATGCATACCTCTTCCAGATTACCAATACTTTGTAATCCAAGTAAAACTATTTGATACATGTACTTCATGACGTAATAGCCACATTCCACTTTTTCCGGATGTCGAGAACACTAAGACACAAATATAATGCCACATTAAACACTAAAGCACTAATAATAGATATATGAATAAAACAATAATAAAAATAATCATGTGCAATCTTACTAAAACTTCTTTCCATCTTAGAGACTTGCGATGTCCTTTGTTGTTGACTTGCCAAGTCCGATAAACCCTAAACATCAAAACAATAATATCATAGTTTAAGCATCAAAGTGTAATTTGCTTTTGAAGGGGAGGGGTTTCTTAGAAAATTCGGCAACACCTCCCCTATAATTGGAGATCATCCAAGTTTGATAACTTGCTCAAATACAACATTCAACTTATATAAACACTCTCCTCATAATTGGAGATCACCCAAGTCCTATAACTTGCTCAAATCCATTCTTACCTAGCTAATACAAAATGCAAGATGAAACTGAACTTTAATTTGAATCCAATACTACTATATTGCTGCAAACTATTATTCTATGCAATTGTGGTATGCAGTGGGTTTATAGAGATAGTGGTTGGCTGCAGTGGGTTTGCAAAGGTGTGGTCACGTGGTGGCTTGGTTGTTGTGTGGCCAGATATATGCAGTTTTTATTTGGGATGAAGAATAATCTAGGATCAATTCAACCTTTAAAAGAGAACATAAAGAAAATTTTATTATGATCTAAAACTTACATGGATATATGTCCTTTTACTTGCACACCATCTATTCCAACTCCTGCGGAAGCGAACAAGAAAGCTTCTCCTCTTTGAAGGCAAAGTAGTATCAACATCCAGTGACATCTTGTTCACATAATACGTATGCATTTTCAAATGAATTTTTTTGAGAGAAAAAGTTTAGATTTAAAAAATTGAGCTCAATTAACAACTTAGAACACTTACTTTTGATGGAAAGGGATGAGTATAAATTGCTTTTTGCCTATCAATTGAATTAGTGCTTTTCAAATGAATATGCTAATTAGGCCAGATGCATCTCTAATCTATATGGGAAGAGGGGTAGGACACCAAAATTACAAAACACCCATTTTACCCTCACTAATCTCTCCAAATTACAATATATCCTCTAAGACACAAAAATTTAAAAAAAAAATGAAACTAACTAATATGTTCAAAAACCAAATAAAAACAATTCAGAAAAAAAAAAAGTAGAACGTGTACAATGTAATGCAACTGCTCAACACAATCCCTAATTGTATGAGAAAACTCTAACCGCAAGTCCGCAACCACATAATCTGAAATCACTTCTTCAGTTCGTCTTCTTCTCCTTCCTCCTTTCGCATTATCTCCACTTCAATTCATCCTCTTTACAACTCACAAAAACACAAGCAATATATCCAAATCAGGTAATCAAATTGAGATAGAAAATATTGATTTGTTCATAACTTTTTTTACAATTTAATTTAGTAAACCCATCTTCATTTTTTCAGTGTAAATTTCATGCATGATATTTTTCACGAACACTCCGCAACCCTTACAAGTTACAATCAACAAATATCACAACTGTCAACCAACTATAGACAAGGTTTTCCTTATTTCTCTTGCACATTATAAGGAATTTGTTTTTTATAATTTAATGTGATAATGTTTTTTTATTCACGACAGAAGGAGAGGGCAACTAGGCAACTCTCATTCACAAACGGGGCACTGGACGAAGTTCCATCAACCAAATATCTTAAAAAAAAACTGCACTTGCAAGGTGAATCAAGAAACAAGGGAAAAGGTAGGTGTGCAAAATTGCAAATCAGTATTAATATTCAATTGCAAATCTTTTTTTTTTTGGGGCAATTTATGAAAGAACCAAAAACTATGGACTATAGAGTGTTCTTTATTAATTTTAACACAAGTTATACAATAATTTATGAAAGGAAAGAATTAAGCTAACAAAATCTACAAAATGGGAAAGTTATTTTCGACTAAAACTACAACTTCTCCCAAGAATTGAAAACCAAATTTAATTTCTCAAAACAAAAAACGTGAAAATAACAAACTTTAAAAAAAATCTGTCCATTATAAATTTACACACTTTGTTTTTTTTGTTAAAAAAAAAAATCTCCCAATAATTCATTTTAAAGATTTCTTTCCATGAAAACTATTTCATTTTTTGGGCAGAAAAAAAAACTTTACTAATTTTTTCAATTCGAAAAAACTAATTTCAGTTCGAACAAACTATAATTTTTAATGAACTTTTAATTCGAAAAAACAAATTTTTTTCATGAACCAATTTCATATATCTCCCAATAATTCATTTTAAAGATTTCTTTCCATGATAACTATTTCATTTTTTAAAAAAAAAAAACTTTACTAATTTTTTCAATTCGAAAAAACTGATTTTTTCAATTCGAAAAAACTAATTTTAGTTCGAACAAACTAAATTTTTTAATGAACTTTCAATTCGAAAAAACAAATTTTTTTCATGAACCATTTTCATATAGATCGGTTTTTAAAAACAAAAGTTTTTTTAAAGTTAACAATAATTTGAAAACAGATGAGCCGAAATTACTGTGTTTCTTCTCCAATTTATTTTTGCGTTTATGTTGCATGCAAAAAAAAAAATTGAAACTACTTCAAACTCACATGCTCAATTGCATTCGAAATTACTGTGTTTCTTCTCCAATTTATTTTTGCTCCACCTTCAATCCCCTCACTGTTTCGATTGACCTATCTCTGATTATTAAGTTTCACCTATCTCCAATTATTAAGTTTCAATGGGAAGAAGAGATGGAAATAGAACACAGATGAGCCGTGGGATGTAATTGCATATTTAGAGAGTGTGTTTGTTTGCATATTTAGAGAGAGTGATTGCATATTTAGATAGTGGATATTTAGAGAGAGAGAGAGTGAGATAAATGAGAGAGTTTGACACACAAAAGTTTTATGCTTTCAGTTTCAAAGTGGAGATAAGTTTCATTTTATGTAAGGGGGACTACAACATTAGGCAGTCAAATTATGATACGGACCCTTGAGTTTTTTTGATGGGAAGACCCTTGAGTTTTATGTAAGGGAGACTATAACATTATTACTAATAATGTTATCTCTATAATATTATGTTATTGTATTTTGGTATCATATTGTTATATTATTGAAATGTCTGCTTCACCTTCATATGTTGTACTTTTCCAAATATTATCCCTGTTTTATATGTCAAGACTCAATAGGGGTAGGACACCAAAAAAAATAGAAAACAAAGAAAAACTAAAGAGTAACTACCTACTTTACTTAAAATATTTGAAAAAGGAAAAATAAAATGACAATGATCATGGAAAATATGAAAAATTACAATTTTCAAATACAATTATCGAAAAAAACCAGTTAATAATAGAATAGTGACCTTTATACCAACCCATACAACAAGGATAGCAACAATTTTCAAAAAAGTTGTTTGTTAATACTTAACATTAATTAAGGTTAGTTTATTAGATTAAAAATATATATTTTTTCAACTATCAGCTCATTGTTAGAAACTTAGAAATTATATCACTAAATATTGTTAAATAAATTATAAGTAAAGTTATTAAACCTCACAAATATAAGTTAAGGTTTGTTCTTTTCGGCATAAAACAACTGAACTAAACTGAACTGAATCGAATTGAAATGAATAGTGATATGTGAGAGTAAAAGTATTATCCAGATGGCAGCCGAACCGAACCGAATTGAAAATAAGTTGGGGAGAATGCACTTTAGTCGAGAGATAAAAATTTATAGGTGTCTATATGTTGAAAGATAGTTATATGAAAATTTTACAACAAGGATTTCAAAAACTTTAAAAAAGTAGTTTATTAGTACTTAAACATTAATTATAGATAGATAAGTAGATTTATAAATTACATACAAAAAAAGTAACAAAATAGAATTATAAAATATAACTTACATATAAAGGGATTACTCTAAAATTAATAATAGCATTTCGTATATCTCAATAACAAAGTTAAGATTATGTTATGTAGTTTCATAAAGGATGAAAACGAAGCACAAAAAGTTCAACAACAAAGGAGGAAATGGAGTGATAGGAAAAGACGTTACCGACAATCATTCACACTCGAACAAAGAGGACATGTGAATGCAAAAAGACGATCGGAATATGCCCGTGGATGTGAAGAAAATGTCGTTGCTTCTCAAGGAAGTCGACCTCAAACAACATCTGCACAAGGCCACTGCATGATTCAAAATCGTGACGATGCTTCCAACTCTTCAGAACTTAGAAGACCCATGACAGACATTACTAACTACAATCATATTGTCAATGGAGATGGATGCGAAATACACGATTGTAAGAGCTCTAAAGTAAATAGATTAAAAGTAATAATATACAAAACACCATTTAATGTACTCATCAAATATATACCTTTTCAATCATGCAGCACGCCCCATTGGTGAACTTCGTTCAGTCGACACGCGGGCAAATGTTGAGAATCGTATTCAAATGCCCAATGAAAGTTACGGGGACTTACCAAATGGACGCAACTTGCCCAGTCGAAACTTTTGTGTAGGAGAAAGTAGTAGAACAAATGCAGATATGTTGGAACCCATAACCGATGCAAGAGACATTCCACGCTTAGCTGAGATTGAGAGAGAAAGTTGTTTGCCTGATCAATTGTTTGAAATCGGTAACACCAACAGATCCCATGCGAACAACATATCAAGTCTCATCTCTGATGATGTAAGGGTTTGGAAAGTGGGGAGACATGGTTATCGAAATTGTGCAAGAAATTACACCGAGTCACAAGGGGTGCCTATATTCAATTTACCTACAATGACAACGTGTCCACATTGTCAAGCATTAACACCGAAGCTGATTTTTGTCCAATTCTTTTTGCATGTGGTCTACATCTAGGGATGTTCAAAGACAGGGTCCGGACCGGACCGGACCTGGAATTTGGACCGGACCGGACCCGGACCAAGATTCCGGTCCCGGTCCTCGGTCCGAAGAAAATCCCGATTCCGGGTTTCCGGTCCGGTCCGGTCCAAACCCGGAAAATTCCGGTCTGGACCGGTGGACCGGAATTTCTGATTTTTTAGTAAAAAAAAAAAATTTATATGTTTAAAAAGTTAAAAAGGTAGTAAAAAGTTAGAAATTTAAAACTACTATTTATAAACTTTAGAAATATTGTTATTTATATTATTAAAATTTTAATATATCTAATTTATAAATATTTTTAAATCAAATAAAAAATATTTTTAAAAAAAAAAAAAAAAGATTCCCGGTCAACGAGTCCAAGACCGGACCGGACCGGAAAAAATCGAGTCCGAGGCCGGGACCGGACCGGAATTTTTCCGGTCCGGTCCCAGTCCAATTTTTCCTCGGATTCCAGGTCCACCGGCCCAGTTCCGGCCCGGGTCCGGTCCGGTCGTCTGGACCGGTGAACACCCCTATCTACATCTAAAGAGCTTCCGTGGTACACTATTGAACTACTAGCTTTAATTACAGATTTTGCATTTCATTTTCATATTTGTAAATGACATATTAATATTTGATCATATTTTTATCTCAATCTTAAACATAGGCCGGACATATCTTACAACAGGATTTTACTCCAGGATTTATGTTAACAAAGTAGATGACTTGACTACTTCTTTGTCTACATGGTATGCACGAGATAATTATATTAATGTGTATCCTAAATTACTATTTTTTATTGAATAATTTTATCTTCTAAATTTATAGGTATGAATCCGATAAATTAGCGAAAAAAAGGGTTGCCTGTTTTCGATCAACTCCTTTCTCCTTACAATCATCCATTGATATTTCAAATGCTCCTCGGATTCAATTAGCGACCTTTCATTCAGGTGAAAAATAAGTAATTAGACCCTTACTCCTTATTTTTTGAAACTAAAATAAACCTATTCATGAATAAATAACTTTCAATTGTTTTGCAGGTACAATATTGTCGAGTTGTTGCGAATGCGTGTCATCTTGAGCATGTTGACAACATCATATATGACGCATGTCATCGTTGTCTCAAAAAGGTTAACATTTTCCAAGGAGTTCCCAAATGCGAGTCTTGCGTTATCACAAATGTTGTAACCACTCCAAGGTATAATTTTCGATCTCATATGATCACGATCATCAAACAACCATTATTTATTTAACCTGATAAAATTTTATCTTATTTTATTAACAGATTGTTAGTTCGACTAACAATATGTGATAAAAGTGGTACTTTAAAAATCACAATGCTTCATGATCTTGCACAACTCATTTTGGGATGCCCATCTACGGACATAAAATTAATACTTCAACAGGTATTCGATCTATTACAAACTAACTCGCATTGCATTTGAATATATTGCATAATTTCGAATCCCATATCTCACCTTTGAAAATAAATGCACAGTTGTTTGCGTTACTACAGCCAAATGGACGCAAACGAGTCATGGAAATATTGTTCTCAAAACTTGGATACAAAACCTTCGCTTGGATCTTACCTCCACCAATGCAAGAGTTCAATCCGGATCTCTCTTATATTGTTAGCTATGTGATGCATGTCGACTGGGCTGAAGAGTGCATGTGGTTAACCAAGTTCTATGAAAGCAAATTCCATAGTTGAAACACCGGAGATTTCATTTACTATCTTTGTTATTATATTGTTACATTATGAATATTTTTTCTTAGGTAAAATTTTGTAAATAATTTTTTCTATAAATTAATACTAGATGTGATTACGCAACTAATTTAATTATAATAACGATTTCACACGCATATACATAAAACTCAAAACTTATATAAAAAGAGCTAGATGTAAGTATGCAATAATTTAACTTCATAAACTACTTCGCACGCATCGCGTGCATATAAGGCTAGTATCAATAATGTATACACATGTACTAATTCAAATCAAATAGTTTTAGTTCTGCATGCTCTTCGGGGTAGTGATCAGCTTTAGTATAAAATCATTGTAACTTTTTAATGGAAAATGACACTTGTATCATTCATAACATATAAAAATACAATTTAAGCATATTCACCTAATATGAGAGTGCAACTAGGAAAAGAGGGGTCACACTAAATATACATACCTCACTTATGTATGGGGCCAAAGGTAGCCAAGGATCCTACTTTATATCGGTGAGCGTGGGTAGGATGGGATCGGTATAAGCGGTAAGATAGCAATATCCTACAAAATTAAGGAAACGAGTAATTAAATATAACAATGCAACAAATCAATGCAACATATCGGTAAAATCAACCTTCCAACAATTTAATATTAATGAACGAAGAGAGTTTGTGGTATAGATATCAATAAAAAAAAAGTAAAAAATCCAACAACAAGCACATAGCATCTAACAAGACAAACTTTTCCACTAATAAGACAAACTTATAGATCATATAGTCCATAACAACAAGCACATATCATCTAACTTTTAAAATTTGAGCAGAGGACATCAATCAGTGGGTATAGTCTATATATATTGAACAAGATATTTACCACCAATAACATGAAGAGTCGAGAAATATAACTTGGCCTTGTTGATCCTTTCTTCCATGAATGGTGTGCAAGGAGTATTAGTATGACTAACCTAGTTAGGTCTAGAATACTTCTAAGCCCGACTAAGACCTAACAAAGATGCTTAACTAGTTGCAGTAGTTTCAAAATGGTATTTGTATAAATCAAATTCCCTCTGATCATGGTGTTGTATGCTATTACAATGTTTTGACTGGTGCAACAAAAAATATTCTGTCTTTTATCATCTGTATTTTTTTCTGTGTTGCCAAAATTTTCATGCGAATCGTATTATAACTGATCTTATAGATCCAATATATATTCAATAGCTGTGTTTTTACGTAAATCTTCTCGCATTTATATGTAGGATAAACTATCTAATTAATAAGTTCATCCTGTATGAATATGCACACGAGTAACATTTTCCTAAATTGCTTTCCCTCAAAGTTTTCTTGATCAATCATCATCATTGTGAGTCATCACCATAATTCAGTAAATCACCAAAAAAAAATTCAGTAAATCAGAAAGCAATAATCTGACCAGCACAAAACAAAACCCATTGACAGCAACCAACAACAGGGAAGGTGGCAGCAGCAAAACATGACAGCAGACTCTCGCACAAACAAAACACACTCGCACAAAGCAACAATTCCACACACGCAGCACAAAGCAGACAACACTACTCAAACCTTGAACCTGTTTGAGTAGTGCGGCAATCCGTAACTAGTGCTGCAATCATCCACTATTATTCTAATACAATTATAATATTCCAATATAGCTCGTCCAAAGCACAAACCGATAGAATTTGCTTTAACCAGAGATAAGTAGCTTCAAGAAGAAGAATCAGCTCCAGAATATTCTATTATCTTCAAATAAAAGATTACAATAGCTACTAAAGCCTACACCTTACAGGTCATATGAATCCTAAGATTCTAAATGGAAGAGAGCTTCTACTGCATGAAGGACCCGTTAATAGTTTTAAAAAACACTGAAAGTCAGAAAACAAATCTACTTGCAGGACAACTAAACAAAGCTGAACGGCTGTTGAACAGTATTGGAGTCATAATCCATAAGCAGACTCCAGGAAACGAGGACGGGTAAGGTGGAGGTGTCCGGCGCTTTAATTTCCCAGTCAAGGTTTTACCGCCACAGATCTAAACCCAAAACCCACACCTCAAAAGAAACCGAAAATAGGGGGTCAAAAGAAAGGTGGTTAGAACTTAACAGCATAATTGCCAAGTAATATAGACATAATGTCTAGGGATCAAGCATCATTATGCAATATCATAAAAGGAGCTTGCCAAGAAAATTTGGAATTTGAAAACAGGTTCTGTGATCTGTACAATACTTGCTTAAAACACAAACCAACAGAAGTTGCTTTAACCTGAGATAAATAGCTTCAAGAAGAAGAATCAGTGACACAAGACACAACACAAATCATCTATATGCAATTATTTCTACACCAATGTCCCAACATATACATTCTAATTCCTTTCTTCTGGGAACTTTTCACATGTTCCTTAGTACTGTTTTCGACAATTCTAGAACACTTGCACTAATTGCAATGTACTTCTAAAAATTAATAACTACTTATACAAAAGATTAACTACTTAAGAAAAAAAAAGTGCCAAAGAAACAACCTAAATACAAATTCAGTAGAATTGAAATTATTCATCAATTATTAACTGCTTATACTAATAGTAACTAATTACATTTCTATCGTTTAAATTCACATCGAACGCAACCGATGAACTCAACTAAGTACACTCAAATCCAGCACTAATTTTACTAAATTCATACGAATTCTACTTCAATTGCAATAATAAAGAAAAACCTGATTCAGATCACACACAAATTCAGCTACATTAATGCCAAACAGCAACGTAAGTGCCACAAAAACGCATATACACTTCAATTTCCACTAAATATCAAGCAAATCAACAATAAAATCACCAAAACGCGTCAAAATTACGCTATAGCACACCCTCCCCTGCTGGCTCGCCTGCCCAGCCTTCCCCGCACACTCCCCTGCACTCACCCTCGCACCTTCAGCACACTCCTATATCCTCACCATCTTCCACGCCCCTCTTTCCTTCCCCCCAGTCCTCTTCCCTCGACTCTCCTTCCCTCGAGTCACCCGCATCTCCCACATCTCCCAGCCCCGCCAATTTTAATCAAATGCCCATTTCGCCCAAATTATGAAGATAAATTAGGTTCACTAAATAATTTTTTTTTAAACAAACGCCCAATTTAATCAATTCAATTCAATATGCCCAATTTGATAAGAGATAAAAGGATAATAGCATAAACACAAAGAATTAAAGTCTAAACTTACAGATTAATAGAATACACTTCAATTTCGTAGAAATTGAACAAATCAAATAAACCCCATTGAACTTCTTGGATCAATTGAGTGACTTCTTATACTGGGCGAAAATTATGAAGATGAATTGTTCTTGTGCCGACGCTGAATCAAATGCCCAATTTGGAAGAAAATTGCTATTGATATGATAGTGAATTACTCTTGTCAGAACAGCAGGATTAACGGGCTTTTGGGAAGAAGAAGATTGTAAGGGTTTTGGGTGAAGAAGGAGATCGAAAGAGTCTTGGAAAGAAAGATCAAGATAATTTTTTTTTTTCCATAATTCTCTTTAGGAAAATCTTCATGCCGGCAATCGTGATGAAATCCCGCGGTTTTGGTTTCTTAATTTTTTCTTTCCTTTGGTTCTTTGTGTAGCTTGTACTATAAACTATGACATGTAAGGCATATGAGTCGCTTTATTTTAACAAGCGACACGTAAATTAGAATAATAAAACTTCAATTGACTCTGTAGGGAAATTTTAGTTTAAAATTAGGGAGTTTAGGTATCGTTTATTATATTGAGTGTGACACGCATAGTGTTTGAGTCGCTTTATTGTAATAGGCGACACGAATACTATGTCATTAGATTGGTAAGGAAGGAAACTGAAATTAAAATTAAAGATGTATAGGTGTCGCCTATATCTAATGTACGACATTAAAAATTTTAGAGTCACATTTTATATAACAAGTGACACGCTTGTCTTTTTAAAATATCTACAAACAACTTTACGTGTCGCCTCTATTATAAAATGGGACTTCAAAAGTTTTAGTGGCGCACATAAAAAACAGGCGACTTTTAAAGGGGGACTTATAAAGGCGTTTTTGTAGTAGTGTACCTCTATCAAAAACCCTTCTCGTTAACAACCCACAATCACATTGCATTCCAATAAGTCATTAAAGACAAACCAAAGCCCGCTAGGTCGAAAACCCATAAGGGCGACTTAGGCAAAAGTTAGGGCATCTTTTCATTCATCAACCTGAACTACGAATGGTCTGATTCTTCTAAAGAAACGTAGGCAACCAAACCAAACCTACATCATTGTCCACCCTTGCCAAAGACCTCTCCCAAATCAATGCTTAATTCATTGCAAATGGCTCCAAGCAAAATGCTCGGCCACCAGTTAAAATTGTTAAGAGCTACGACTGGCCTGATTCCATCATGGATACGTAGGCAACCTCTTTTGAGGCCCGACCATTTTAATTCAAACATATTTTTTAAGGCTCGCCTAGGCCCATGAGAAAAGTGCGATCTCCCAAATCATGAATTTTAAATGCTCATCCCTACCCTTAGAACTAGACTGGGTTTGAACCTGCATCATTAGCCTACCTTATTGCGTGAGTCAATTCATTATGGCTCCGCCTTTTTCTTATTCTTATCCCTTGCCGTTTTCTGAACTACATTATCATTTCTAAGCTAAACTTAGAACTAGACTGGGATTCGTTAGTCTTTATTTGATTTCTAATCTCTCATGACCCTTGATTGCATGATACTTGTGGCACTTGCATTGATTGTGGAACTAAGTTGGTTAGACTGTGAGATTATTTGAGCCATGGATGCCTATGTTTCATGCAGTCTTCCTTGTTTGTTGGTGATTAGTTCCTTTATTGTGATATCAATCTTGGTTTTGACCCTGTACTTTTCGAAATTTTATATGCATATATTTTGACATGATTGATGCGTTCATTTTATAGTTTCTAGCTCTAGACTTGTGATTGATTACATTATTCCATCTCTAGCCCCGTTAAGCCTTTCTAACTGTTTATGATCACTAACCTACACTACAAGCCCTTAACCTTATTCGATTCTTGTCCCAAGCCTAGCTTGGGGGAGCATCAGTAGAGTAATTGGTTTATTTTGATAGTTATTCATTCTTTTATGTGTGCTAGTTAGAAAACAAGCAAAGAAAAAAAGGAGACAAAAGGGTTGAAAAAAGATTAAGGTGAAGATTCGGAAAGAAATTAAATCAAAGAAAGTAAAAGTGGTGCTTGATTTGAGAAAAATGTGAGTGGTATTTTAGAAAAGTTGGTAGTTGGAGTTATGAAGGCGTCATTGGCCTAGTTTTGTTAGTTTATGCTCCTCCATTCTTGGTTTATCCACCACATTCCAAAATTATTTCCATACCCTTAACCTTAGCCCCATTACAATCTATAAAAGTACGTACTCATGGTCTTTATGTGTTGCATTATTGGATTGAAAGTGGGTCAAGGGGTCAAAGCTAAAGAGTAAATGTCATTTTTCAGTCGACTGAACTAGGTTGAGTGGTATATATTACCTTCTAAACACACAAGAGTTGTGAGTTAGGAAGGGACATCTGGTGGGATTGGAGAGCAACCGGGCAAATCTTTTGCCCGCCACAAAAATGAGAGGAGTGTCTCCCTTTGTGAGCACCATCTTAGTGTCTATATAACATGCGTAGTTGTAGGCTTGTATTTATTCGCCTACATTTGGATAAGCGCGTATTTGACTATCTCATTGTAAAGGTTTTGTTGAAACACGTTTTGAATCGAAGAAATCGCCAACAAGTCTTCAAAGGAAGACTCGTAAACCTAATTGGATATTGGAAAATCGTAGGGACAACTTAAGGACTTATCCAATGTAGATTTCCCCGTCATGACTCCATGAATGGTCATTGATCCAAAGATTGAGTTCGGGGGTGAGGGTACGAATAAGATCAGGAATCAAATTCAGCCATTGCTGGCCTCTACTTAATATCGATTCATGTCAAATTTTCTGCAAATAAATAACCACATAATATTTTAATGCAATGTAAAAATTACAGCTTTTTTCACCAAGTACCCCCGGAAGTTTTCGGTTTATATTCACGAGGTACCCTCGCACTTTTCAAAATACACCGGTACCCCTCGGTTTCATGATAATACATCAACGTGCCCTTAATGACTAACGGCGGTTAACACCGTTAGTCATTAACTTGTAGACACCAAATTTTGAACCCTTTTTTCGGATAAAAAAGATTTTGAAGAAATAAAAATAACGAAAATCATCATGCATCGTGGAACGCGCTCCCCCGTCAAATGCTTGTTTCGCCTCGGAGCGCGAGTTTCATTTTCGTCGTACGGTTTTTTCCATTTTTGCGTATTAATCATCTTTGTTTTCCGTGAGTCGTAGTCAATAACTACAACCACCGTTTTAATAAAATGATTCGTAGTGTAATCATGCTCGTCTTTTTTAATTTGACGAGTTTTTTCGTTAATTGTCTCAAGTTAGTCTTTCGAAACAACGAAAAAAACAAGTTGCGATTAGGCGTCGGAATTTTAGTCGTATCCCAAAACCAGTTTTAATCAGTTTTCTTGATGGTCAAGTCATTGTTCATTGGATAAAGAATAAGAATATATTCTTTATCCACTAATCACATCCTTTATCCATTAGTTAGAGAATAAGAATCAAATCCCATGTGTAAGAGGTAGGGGTGTTCACAAAAAACCGAAACCGAAAAACCGTACCGAAAAACCGGTCTAAATGGGTGGTAAACGTACCGGTAAAAAAAAGTTTTAACGGTACGGTTACCGAACCAGTAAAATTAACGGTTAAACGGTACGGTTACGGTTATGATTTTTGAGTAAACGGTTAACCGAAAAACCAAAATATTTTTTCCTCTATTTAATTAGTTTGAAACTTTTTCCAACAATTACCTTAATTCTAATATTTGTTACTAAGTAAGAACAATTACAGGAAGTATGTGATTATTTGGAAACTTTAGTACTAATATAAACACTATAATTAAGAAATGGAGTAAATTATTAGTGTTATTATGTCTTCCAATCGATTTATTATCCACTTTATAATATATTTATATTAGAGTATATATAATATTAAAGTATATGCACAAAAAATTAGAAAATATATATTTACATTAAGTAAAATATAATATTATAACTTGAATAATGGTTAATGATTAACAGAAAAACCGTACTGAAAAGAACGGTTAACCGCTAGACGGTAACCGGTCTAAACGGTTACGGTTAAGGTTCGCAAAAATAGCAAACCGAAACTTTCGATTACCGAATCGAAATATTGTTTCGGGACGGTTAACCACCCATGAACACCCCTAGTAAGAGGGGGGTATTCGGATTTTTTCCGGATGAATCAAGTGTGCGCCTAGCGCGCAACCATGCCCCTGCGCGCACGCAGCGGTGCCTTGCGCCTAGCACACGACACCGTGCCTAGCGCGCAGCTCCTGCGTTTGGCGCAGCGTTCTAATCGCCTTTGTTTTGCACGTTTTCGATGCATTTTTTTTACGTATTAGGTTGTTTAGGGAAGAATATTTTCTCGAAAATCCGATTTTGCTTCATTTATGAGAAAATCCAAAAAGAATAAGAATATTTGTGTTTCCCAAAGAGATTTGATGATGTCATTAGGGTGAGGTCATTAGAGTGATATTGTCATTAGGGTGATTAAGGATGAAGAAAATCAAATTTTTTGGGTGAAAAATCTGATTTTCTACCTCTTTGAAACCCTAGTTCACCTCCCTCATTTCTCTATAAATACCCTCCTTTTTTTTTACTTCAAAACCAAGTTGAGCTAAAACACAACTCAACTTCACTCTCATCTTCTCTACTACTCTTCTCCTACTTAATCTTTTCATCTAACCAAAAGTCTTAATAAGTAAGTAAAAGAAATTCATCAAAAGGAAAAAACACAAAAAAGAGTTTAAGTTAGTAATTAAGTGGATTTAGAAACTCACTTAGAAATTAAGAAAATCACAAAAAAAAAGGTAGAAAAATTTGCAAAAAGGAAGTGCATCATTGAGTTAGCAAGGTAAAGTTGAAACTCTTGTTAATTTTGATTATCTTCTTGATCATCTACTAACTCTCTCTTTGTTTTTTTCTTATCATTTTTTAATTTTTGGAGTGATTTGGGTATGAGGAAGTCCTAATAGGTTCCCAACCTTAAATCACCCCACCTAGAATAGTCAACTCTAATGGGGAGACTCTTAGGAAACAATGTGATTATGTGATTTTCTTTAATCAAGTTGTTGTTCATCACCAAAAAATATTTTCATAAAAAAATTCAAGACAAATTGTGCATAAATATCTCGATAAAAATAAAATGTGATGATGTAATTATTATAATCAGTTTTAATTCTGTACTTCATTTCATTTTTTCGTCTTGCATTAACTAAATAGTTGATAGGATTTGGAATTTTTCTTATGAAGTGCAAGATGTTTCCAAGAATCGGGCTTTGGAATTTCTAAAAAAATATTTTTTTATAAATATTTAAAAAATCATACAACTTTGTTGTGCAAAACCGATTTTGTCCATTACCACATAAGCTTGTCTTGTTAATAAAGTTTAAAATAAACTCATTTAGATAAAACTAAAAACATCAACTTTAAAGAAGACGTCAGTAGCTTTCGAAAAATATAAAAATCATGTTCATGTAAATTTTATACAATTTTACATCATATTTACAAAAACGTTCATGTAAATCACTAAATCTTAAAAACCGATTTTCCTTTCGCTAAGAAAATAAATAAAAAATGGTCTTAAAAGTGTCCAATTCAAGTGAAAATGAGTTCATACCAAAATTGGCTAGAATGTTCATACCAAAATTCATTTCAAAATAAGTTCAATAAGTTGGATTTCAAAGAACAACTTCAATAAATGTCCTGTTTTGACCAGTTTGAGTATAAAATTCACCATAATTTAAGTTGTTACTAAAAAGTTGTGAAATTTTGACACAACATAAAGAACTCACTGACCTATCCATAGATGTATCACATTCTCAATTTGACGCTTTTTACAGCAAGTTATGATTTTTTGCAAGTCAGTACATAAACAAAAGTGCAATCTAAAAAATGAAATAAAGTGATTAACTCAAGTTTCATAAAAAAAGGTATTTTCTTTTCACACGAAAATGTTGATTAAAAATTATAAAATTTTAAGTTTCTCTTAAAATGACTCATTTTATCATGTAAATAAAAATCAATAAAAATTGTCATAAAAAATCAAAATCAAAGAGGTCAATTAATCTCTAAATTTTCACAAGTTTACAAATAAACATGAATTCCAAAGCCCATTCAAGGAGATGAAGATCAAGGAGCATCATGGTGAAGATCAAGATTAAGGATTTGTATAGATCATAGATTTGTATATTTGTGTTGTAATAATTGTTTCTTTGTAAATAATTATTGCGTCACTCAATTAATAAAAAAACATGGAGATGTTTATGCATAATTTTCACAAATAATTCCACAACTCTTTTTTAATAAAATGAGCAACTAATGTTACAAATTTTGCATGTTGGGCCAATATGTCATAGTATATGAATTAAATGACCCAATCTCAATTAAGAGGAAAAATTGCAAATCTAACTAAGTTAAATTGTATGATGATCCATCTTACATTTTCAAAATGTGTTCTCCATATTCAAATGGATTAATCATATAATTTAACATAATTAGATTGGTAATCATGATCTCCGAATTGATTTTAGGCCGTTTTACGTGTCTCGCATTAAAAGGCCAAATTCCAATTAGTCAAACACAATCTCCAAATTTGATCTCAAATTGATCATTTTCCCTCTAAATGACTTAATAATCTTCAATCAAGATTATTTCTCAAAAAACCTTCAATTAGGAAGCAAACCTCTTCTTCTAAGACCTCTTAAAAATCATAAGTGTGATCACTAATTAAGGTGGTTATTTCAATCCTCAATTAATCGCTAATTAGGGCGATTGACTCAAACTCTTCATTTAATCACTAATTAGGGTGATTATCTTAAGCCTTGGTTAATCACTAATTAGCGTGATTAGATTAACCTTTCATCATGTTTAATCACTAATTAAGGTGATTATCCTAACCGTCCTTTTAATCGCTAATCAAGGTGATTAACTTAATCCTTTTCATATTTAATCACTAATTAGGGTGATTATCTTAAACCCTGGTTAATCATTAATTAGAGTGATTATCTTAAACCTTAATAATCGTTAATTAGGACTGTTTAGTATGCTTGTCCAGCAAGTAAGCTATGTGTTTAGCCTCCTTGTCCGGCAAGTAAACCAGTTTCCCTTAGATGTTCTTCACTTGGAGACTTGTGCAACAATGTCCGACCGCCTGTCCGAATCGAGCTTCGTTCCCGAACCCGCAAAAAGGGACCCACCCCGGAGGTTTGGGTGGTGGTTCCCCTCCGAAGCTTAAGTCGGATATCAGGAGTTTCAAGGAAAAGCGAGAGATAGAGAGAGAAAGTGAGATAGTATTTTTACGCAGTAAGTTTGCACTGTTTGCATTGAATGATCTTTCTCCTGATTTCAGGAGTATTTATAGTGTTTGTAGTATGACTGCTATCCTTAAAGGTTGCCCTAGAATAGTGGAACCTGATTGCCTAGGCAATCAAACCATGACACTTGGCAGGGCTAGGATTTGTGAGGGTTTATCAACCAATCACCTGCGACCACTTTTAAGGATTTGGGCTCGACTAACCTTTGGGCGTAAAGGTGAGTCCTTTCCCCTAAGCTGGGTACAACCCAATGGTTAAATATTTTTCCTTTATTTTCTCGAGAGGACACGTGTACGGCCCCGATGGACCCAAGTGTCTTAAAAGAAGCTCGTAGATTTTTTAGGCTACAACATTTCGCCCCTAAAAGGTGTTTTTATTGTTGGCCTATCTCGACGGTTAAGACCCTTTTACCCGAGGTGGTTAATTCAAATTCAAAAAGAGGCAAAGACGCGCCCTTTTCGGGCTTTACCGGTCATAGTCGACCGTTTTAATCTTTTTCGGTTATTCTTAACCGGTTCGAATGGTTTTTTACCTCCCTATATATATGCTTGGTGTGTCTTCATTTAATCATTTCACACCTTGAGAGAATTTTTCAAGAGAGAGAGGCTCGCATTTTTCTAGAGAGATAGAGTGATCGTCCAATCTCCGTTTTTCTTCACCGAATCGTCCAAGCGTTTCGTCGGGTATCTTTTCTTTCTTCTTTTTTTTATTTTCCTTTATTCTTTATTTTTCTTAGAAAATCAATAAAATGGAATCTTCTTCTTCGTCAAATAATCCTCGGTCGACCAAGAGCTTGTCTTGACCCCTAGAACCGAGAGTACTTCTTCTTCGGCACATTCTAGAGTTGGGCCTCTTTCGGCCGAGTATATATTTTTTATGGTTTTGGCTCTGGAAAAGTCGACGACCCAGTCTTTACCTGTGCAGGGTAATCTGGCGCACGTCAAGCAAACGGCCCGTCTAAGACGAAGAGTAATCCTCCCGACAGATAGTTCTGAAATGGAGGAATCTACTAGACGAGTTCCAGATGAGACGAGGGAGGCCCAAAGTGCTCAACCTTTGGGCGGGCTTCCTTCCCCTGACCACAGTTTTGGAGATCCTCAAATAAACCCCCGGAGGCCGGTCCTTCAGCGGGGACATCAATATGGAGGAAGCCGGTGAGGAAAATAACGGGAGTGAATCCGCATCGCCGAAGAATCGGACGAACCCTCCACTACCTCATCCGAGATTAGGAGACGCTTAGGTCCCCTTTCTGACCCTGGCTTTATCTTAGTTAATCGTAAATGGTTAGAAAAGATAGGTCCTGACCCCAGCTACTTGTCTACTTATATGCCCATGTCGGGCTTTTCTTTCGTCATTCCTAATAAGGAGGCCACAATTCTGAGTGCTCCCAAGAACCACTTTGCCGTTTATAAGCTAGCCTTGGACGGGGCCCGAGGTTCCCCCTCCACGATTTATAGATCGAGTGCTAAGGTATTACAACATCGGTCATAATCAGTTGGCGCCTAATGCCCGGCACAACGTGCCGACCTTCATAGCCGTTTGCAGCTACGCGGCTCCGGCTCTTTCTCTCCGGGCCTTCACCCACATTCATTATGCGGCTAAGGTTCCGAGGGTCGTGGACGGAACATGGCTCAGCATCTGCAACCGCCCCGACTTTCTCACTGCTTGGGGCAAGCCGTCGAAGATGCACGACTGGAAACCCGACTTCATCTTCCTACGAGAGGCCAACGACTCCGCTACTGAGGGCTACCGTTTTTATAATCGAGCCGTCACGAATACTGGGCGAAAGCAGTCTTGGTTGGAGTTGGAGGACCAGTTTGACAAAGAAGTGGTGGACTACTTTAGAATAAAGGAGTATTACAAAGTCGGGTCGGACATCCTTTAAAGGGCAGCCTAATCGGATACCCTTTAAAGAGATGTTTTATGACGATAACTTCTTGGTCGCCACCGGGTTGCGGTTTGCCGATGATAAAGGTATACATTCAAAATTTCCAAGTAAAATGCCTCGTCCATAGCCCAGATCGGACTAACCCCTTTTACTTCTTGCTGCAGATTCAGCCAGAGCACTTCTCAAACATTCTTGGACGGGAGATATCAGTATGTCCAAGTTCACTGACAACTTGTGGAAGGAGTTCGCTAAGAGTAGTGCTGAGAAAAGGGCTGAAACCCTGGTAAATAAGTTTTTTTTTTTGGACGAGGATCGTTCTGGCTCGTCAAATATCGATTTCAAATTCTTAGACGAGAATCACCCAAAGAAGGAAAGCGTCCAAGCTTGGACAGCCAAACTCTTTGGGCTCTTCTCGTCTGAGATGCTGAATGGCCTTGGACGAGGACCACTCGGGTTCGTCCAAATTGATTTCTAATCCTTGGACGAAAATCACCCGAAGAAGGAAGGCGTCCAAACTTGGACGTCCACCTTCTTTGGGCTCTTCTCGTCTGAGATGCTGAATGGCCTTGGACGAGGACCATTCGGGGTTCGTCCAAATTGATTTCCAATCCTTGGACGAAAATCATCCGAAGAAGGAAATCGTCCAATCTTGGACGGCCACCTTCTTTGGGCCCTTCTCGTCTGAGCGATTTTGATGGCCTTGGACGAGGATCATTCTGGTCCGTCGATTTTTGGACGGCTTCCTGCTTTGCACCACTCTCGTCTGGTCATGAAAAATACTTTGGACGAGGTTCCCTTAGGTAAGAGGTTGTCCATACTTGGACGCCTTCCTTCCTGGGGTGATTCTCGTCCGGAGCTCAATAGTTAATTATAGCCTTTGTTCTTTGGACGATCCGGTTAATAACTTGTTTATTTTTGCAGAAAAATGCCCCTACCAACAAGCCCCCGCCTGGGAAGTCTTCTTCGGCCAAGAAGAGACCTATAGCGGTCGTGGATCAGCCTCCAACCAAAAAGACTAAGGGGCTTTACCAAGAAAGAAAACGGAGAAGACTACTCCGTCCGGCAAGGGAGTTGGGGAGAAAGCCATGCTTCCTCCAAAGGACAAGGTTCTAAAGGAGGAGCCGTCCGTTGCTTCCCAATTGTGGAGGAGAAGGGTTATGTTCCTGCCGACCAATTAGATGTAATTCCAGCTAATCCTACTAACGTCGGACCATACTCGGCTCTGGCACTGGTTATTCCAGAGCCGGAGACGGCTACAGACACCCCACCCGGCTTCAGCGGCTCGGTAGCAAAGCTGGTCTCTCAGATGCCGTTATCCATTAGGTCGGCATCTTTATCTTCGGGTGAGTCCTATTATCCTAATAGAGTTAGGACGGTGCGGGTCGGCGGACGGTCAATGAGTCCGTCCAACAGACAAGCAATAGTCATTCCTATCAAGAGAACTGATTCCCCCCCTCTTTCAGATAAGGGCAAAGAACCAGCTTCATCTGCGGCCATTCCCACAGTAGACTCGGACGAGGAGTCTTCCTCGCTTTTGCCAAGATGTCCAAAGCCGAGCGAGCCAAGCTCAGCCGGAGCCGTTTAAATGCTACCCTGAATCCAATATAAAGGGGTTGAGGGGAGCATCAGCTGGGCATGTGGGATACATGTCACAACTTGCTGCTGAGGTACAGTTTATTGCCGCTGTTGTTTTGTACTTGTACAATTCTTTTTTTTATAACTCGTCTAATGACTTGTTTTCTTTTCGTTGTTCCAGCTTCTGGCCCGCAGTATTTTGACTGAGGAGTGGGCGAGGGAGCATAGGAAGGAGAATAAGCAGCTCGTCCATCTGGCTACAACAGCCAGCGACAAGGCCATTTATGACATTGAGATGGCGGAGACTCTTCACCGTCAATCAAGGGATGCTTGGGAGAAACATTCGGCCAAGCGGAGGCTAACAACCAGCAGTATCTCATCACCATCAACAAACTGTACAAGGAACAAGACCAATTGAAATTGGCCTTGGACACCGTCTCAGCCGAGTTGAAAGGCGAGAGAGATACTACTCTCTTGGCTGTTGTTCAACTGAGGAGGGAAAATATCCTTCTAAGGGCGAGGAATGCTCGTCTGACCAAGGAAGCAGCCCAGGCCTTTGATGATGCTAAGGAAGGTCTCAATCAGGTTATTGAGACTTCTAAAGGTTGGGCTGTCAAGGCCTTTGAAATGCTGGCAGAGCCTCATGAGGTCCCCAGCTTTGTTCGGTGTCTCGATTTCCAGGAGAGCGTTCACAATGCAATGGTGGCCCGATGAAGAGCCTCCTGAATTCTTGGAATCGGATGAAGAGGTCTGCGGACGAGGACCGGATCTCCTGAGGACGACCAAGAAACTCCTGCTGAATGAGATGCCTAGTTTTAGGTTTATTTTTCTAGGTTTCTTGGCTTGTTTACCGTCGTAGCTTTGTCTCTTCTTTTTGTTTTATACTAAGCTGTAAGTTATTTTGACAAGTATATAAAGAGATGACCTTTTGCCAATTGCTTGTCCTTTCTTTTATTGCACTTAAATTTTCATCAAGTATAACTGAGACTCGTCTATCTCTTCTTGGAAGTCTTTGCAACTTAATGAAGCTATTAAGATGCCCCTTGTCAATGCTTTAGACGGCCTTTAAACATTCCGCAAATTAGTGCAAGTACAGATGAGACTCGTCTCACTTGTCTTTGGGCTCATCCTGACTTTTGAGCGGACTTTAAGCTCTGCTACGGAAAGGGTTAGCATCATCCTTGTCTTTGGACGATCATCAAACTTCCCAGAATGTAGCCGAGTATAAATTGAGACTCGTCCTGACTTTTGGACGGTCTGCGGGGTTTGCAAAGGAAAGGGTATCATCCTTGTATTTGGACGATCATCAAACTTTCCTAAATGAAGCCAAGTATAATTGGTACTCGTCCTTCAAACTTGGCTCGTCCTAGAAGTTCCGAGGTTATCCCCCCTTCTTGGACTTAGCGCATCCTTGTATTCTGGACGAGCCTTGTCCCAAGAAGGAAAACGGCCAATATTGGCCGAGCAACCCTAACTTTGCTTTGTTCGGGGACGAGCTTAGTTTCTTGTGGACGATTTATGTATTGCGGTTTACGGACGAGCCGTGCTATAGCCGGCTTCGTTGAGGAGGCAACCTTCATCCTGAAGTAGCGAACCCTTACTAGGGCTTTTACTTCTTAGTTCGTCCTGGCCTTTGGACGACCTTTGACTTCCCTCAAATGAGGCCAAGGATAACTGTGGCTCGTCCTACAGACTTGACTCGTCCTAGTAAATTTCATGGTGTATAGCGTTATCCCCCCCTTCTTGGGCTTAGCTCAACCTTGTAATATGGACGAGCCATGCACCAAGAAGGAGAGCGGCCAACATTGGCCGGAGCCTCGTTGAAATTGTTTGGGACGAGCCTTGGATTAATGGACGAACCATGTTTTGGCCGGCTTTCTTGAGGGAGCAACACTCGTCTTGAAGTAGCGGACCCTTACTAGGGTCTTTACTACTGAGCTGTCCGTGTATTCGAAAGTAAGATTCCTTTACTAAGGGTTGCTTACTTCAGGTCAGCTTTCTCTTAGAGACCTTGACGTTTCTCTTACTAGAGATTTTTGTCAATTTGCTGACCATATATGTGATCTAACCTTTAGGTTTATTACACTTTGGCCGGTCTCTTTGAGGGAGTGATGTTCGGCAGAGAAGTGAGCATTTTTTACGCTCTATTGTTCTTTGTAATTTTGTCCAAGGTACCGTCACTTTTAGACTACGAACTGGTTAAATACCCCAAAGTGAATCAACTTGGTAAAAAATAAACAAAGATGAGAAGGAAGTAGAGATTGTATTATATGAATTTTGCTTGACTAAATGTCAAGATACATGTTTACAATTCCTTTTCCCTTGTTTGTGCCATGGCACTTTTGAGTGATTACAAACTACTTGCCGTTTTTTCTGGCGATTAACTGAGTTAGACGTGGTACTTCTTCAAAGTGTCTAAGTTTCAAGTGCGATGTATTGGTCGTCCATCCATATCTTGGAGACGAAAGGTTCCGCTTCACACCTCTTGGACAATCAGATAGGGTCCTTCCCAATTTGGTGTTAGTTTCCCCAGCTCCTTAGCTCGTCCAACTGCCTCCATCTTCCTTAGGACCAGGTCCCCTACCTTGAGTGGTCGTCTAGCGACTCTCTTTTTGAAGTCCCGAGCATTTCGCAACTTGTACAATTGCATTCTCAGTAAAGCATTGCCCCTGACTTCTGGTACTTGATCCAAAGCTGTGCGCAATGCAGCCCAGTTGGCATCTTCCCTGTAACACATGACTCGTAGGGTGGGTTCTTCAATCTCAATGGGCAAGAAGGCTTCGGTGCCATAGACTAACATGAAGGGTGTCTCCCCTGTAGAGTTTTTGACGGTGGTTCTGATGGACCATAACACCCGTTTGTAGTTCTTGACCCATTGTCCCTTAGCATTATCCAACTTTCTTTTGATTCCATTGGATAGAATCTTGTTGAAGGACTCTACTTGCCCATTGGCTTGTGGGTGGGCGACTGCAGTGAAGTGGGCTTTGATTTCTCTTTCTCCCAACCAATCTTTCAGCTTAGGCATTTCAAACTGTGGACCATTATCAAAGACGATGGACTGCGGCATACCAAAACGAGTTATAACGCTCTTCCAAATAAAGCCTTTGACGTCAATCGTTGTTATACCCCGCATGGCTTCAACCTCTATCCATTTAGTGAAATAGTCCACAACTACAATTACAAACTTCTTTTGCCCAGCGGCTATAGGGAAACGTCCCAGAATATCCATGCCCCATTTGGCAAAGGCGGAGGGAACAAGATAGGAGTTAAGTAATTGGACGGCTTCGTGCGGATTTAAGTGCTTCGACAACTTGTCGCACTTCTTTGCATAAGCGAGAGCATCCTCCTTTAAGGTAGGCCGGTAATACCCCGTCCTTAAAGCCTTTTCTCCCAATGCTCTTTCCCCGATGTGAGATGCCTAGCTCCTTCATGGAGTTCCTTTGGAACCTCAAGACCATCTTCCCTGGTGATGCACTTGAGAAGAGGACGATTGAATGACTTCTTGTAAAGGGTCTCATCCCACAGTTCAAACCATTTGTCTCGTGCTTTCACATACTTTGCCTCTACAGGGTCAGCAGGCAGTCGTCCTGTATTATAGGATCCATCAAGCGCCCCTCGGCTAAGAAACATGATTTGTTCTTTGTCGATGCTCTTCTTTGGTTTAACTTCCCAAAACACTTGTTCTTGGCGCATCACCTTCAGTAGGGCGGCCAATTTTGAGAGCGTACGCTGATGATTTTTCGACCTTGGTACTTGGTTGAGAACAAATCGTTTCAAAGGCTCAATCTACATCCTTGATCGACGCATATATTTGCTCATTGATGCTTCTTTACATTCGAAGTCTCCATTGACTTGAGCGACGACCAAGAGAGAGTCGATTTGGCCTCAATCTCCGAGCTCCGGTCGCCTTACACATTTTGATCCCGGCCCGGAAGTGCTTCATATTCGGCTTCGTTATTGGACGCTTGGAATTGGAACCTTAGCGCATATTCAAACTTGTCTCCTTACGGAGATTGACAAATAATTCTGCCCCACATCCGTTGACGGTGGACGATCCATCAACCATGAGCGTCCAATGCTTCCTTCCTTCGTTGGATCAGTATTGGTTCTATAGTTGGTAGAGTAAGCTCGACTATAAAATCTGCTAAAGCTTGCCCCTTAATGGCTTTCCTTGGTTCAAATGATATATCGAACATGTTAAGTTCAACAACCCATTTCGGCATGCGGCGGCTTCCATCTTTTTGTAAAACTTGCTTGAGGGTTGGTCGGTGTAGACGATTACCTTTGTGGCCGAGAAATAGGGCCTTAACTTCTGTGGCCATGGCGAGTGCCGGTCCAACTTCTCGGCCGGAGTATACCTACTTTCCGCGTCCTTGAGTACATGACTCACGAAGTATATTGGGACTTGCGTGGACTCTCTTTCGGCCGGCGAACGGCACTCACGGCTGAGTGGACACGGTTAAGTATACAAGCGGTTTTTCCCCCTCGTTTGGGCCTGACCAATCTAGGGAGGCGATGAAGGTGATCTTTGACTTGCTGAAGTGCTTGCTCGACTTCTGTTGTCCACTCGAACTTGTCCTTCTTCTTGATAGTAGCGAAAAAGTGATGGCACTTGTCGCCAGGCTTAAACGAGAAACATCCAAGGGCGGCTAAGCACCGTCGATCGTTGAACTTCCTTTATCTTTGACGGAGATTTCATGTCTAGAATAGCTTGGATCTTCTCGGGGTTGGCTTCTATTCCCCTACGATCTACTAAGAAGCCTAAGAACTTCCCAGACAAGACGCCAAGACACATTTCTTTGGGGTTCGATTTCGGTTTGTACTTTACGAGAGTTTCGAAAATTTCTCTCAAATCACCAACATGACCTTCCTCTTTGACTCTTGACTATCATATTATCGATATATGCTTCCATGTTTCTTCCCAATTGTGGCTGAAAGACGGTATTAATCCAATCTTTGAAAGGTGGCCGGCGCATTACGGAGGCCGAAAGGCATCCTCGGCCCGGCCATACAATCCTTTTTCGGTAATGAAGGGCGTTTTGTCTGATCCTCGACCACATGGGGATTTGATGAAAGCTTTGAATATGCGTCCATGAAGCTTAACAAAGCATGGCCGTAGTGGAGTCCACCGGTCAATCCCGACTTAGGCGAGGGAAGCTGTCCTTGGGGACAAGCCTTGTTGAGATCGGTGTAGTCACACGCATCCTCCAGTGCCATTAGGCTTTGGCATCATGACCACATTAGTTATACATTACGGATAATAAGTCTCTCGATAAATTTTGATTCCAACAACTTCACGAACTTCCCGGACGGCCCGCCGGTTTCTGGCCAGGTCTAAATGCCTTTTCTTCGACGAACGGGTTTTAAACTTGGATCAACATTCGGTCGGTGGACGGCTATCTCTGGATCAATTCCGAGGCATTTCTTGACCCAATAAGCAAACACGTCTTGAAATTCTTTTAGCGAGGTTGATTAAAAGGCTCCTCAAACCGGGGAGAGAGTGAAGACCCGATTTTCAAGGTTCTTTACGGGCGGGCTTCATCCAAACGGGACATCTTACGGGGCTTCCATTCGCTCACCGGACGTTCTAGTGCCGGCCTCATGATGGCCATCACTTCTCCGGGACGAGGGTGGCTCTTCCTTGGCGGGTTCATACTTCCTTTTCTTCTTTGGGAAGATGCTCGGGCGTTTTCCTTGAGGGAGCAACGGCGTGCGAGGACTCTCATTGCCGTTCTCGGTGAGGCGCATGGTCCTTTACCGGCTCGGACGCCTTCCTTTCACCGGCGACCTTCGGCTTATCTTTTCCAAATTCGGACGGGTTCCTTCGCGGCTGATCTTCGTGCTGGTCTTCATTGTCGGCTATCCGCGATGACGACTTCGGAGTAGTTAGGTAACATTCCACTAGCCGCTTGTTGATCTCCATACGAGCCGATTTGGCCACCATTGCATTGAACTTCATAAGCATCGAGTGAGTTACTATTACGGCTTTAACATGATTCGAGTTGGCCGTCCAAGTATGACATTATAAATTTGTCCAAATCTCGGACGACCAAGAACTTGATAAACAAAGTCCGCGAGGCATCCTTCTCTCAACCCGGACGGGCAAGGTAAGCTGTTCCCATAGGATGAATGATTCCTCCCCCAAACCCTATGATGGGATGGTGGACGGGGACCAAGTTCTTCTCATCGAACTTCAATCTAGGCAAGCGATCTGCGCTAATGATGTCTGTCGAGCTTAGGTGTCAATCGGGAATTCTTATTACTCTTAAGTTTGCTATCTTCATTTTCTGACAAAGGGTCATCATGGGGAGTCCTCGGCTTCCCCGATCTTGCTCACTAACCACCACCTTTGGGAAGGGCTCGATCTTTGTACGATCGGTTAGCAAGACTTGGCCGAGCTCCCCGAGATAGTTTTTGTGCCCTCCATTGGTTGGTCCTCCGGCGGAAACCCTCCGAGATAACAAGGACGACATCCTCGTCGGTGCTTTCCCTCTCCTTCTTCTTGCTCTAACGATCATCTCTCTTAGAAACTTCTTTCCATCTTGGGGTAAGTATGAGTTCATCTTTCCTTTTCGAGTTAGATCCTCCAAAGCCCTCTTAAGGTGTTTACATTCATTGGTCTCGTGACCACGGTCCTTGTGAAAGTGACGAGTATTTGCTCGTGTCTCTGTTTCGTAAGGAGTCTTCATTTTAATTTGGAGTCTTGACTCGTATCCTTTATCTCCATAAGAATGGAGTATTGGTTCTTCTTGAATTCGATATGGTTGGTGAAGGCTCGGATTCCTTTCTCTTGCTTCTTACGGGCCGAAGTAGTGGTTGAGGTAATTGCCCGAGTCTCG
The DNA here is from genome assembly GCA_947648045.1 of Beta corolliflora. NCBI lineage: Eukaryota > Viridiplantae > Streptophyta > Magnoliopsida > Caryophyllales > Amaranthaceae > Beta > Beta corolliflora. Next base: position 344,940 of record CANSZD010003710.1, read on the forward strand.
GCCTTTTTGGGGTTGCTCTTCTTTGGTTGAGCGACCTCTTGGGCTTCTTGGACTCGGGGTGCTTTGCCTCGGCCACGTACTTCGATGGCGTGTATAAACGCTTCGGCTTCCTTTAAAGCTTCGGCGAGAGTGGTGATTTTCTTCTTCACCGGGTCAAACTTAAAACTTCCTGGCCTTAGTCCCACGATAAAGGCGTCAAAGGCCACACCGGCATTGAGATCTTGAATGCGAAGGGCTTCTAGCTTAAATCTTTTAACAAAACTTCGAGGGCTTCCTTGGGTCCTTGGACGACCTTACCCAGTGCATGCTTGTTTTCTGTTCTTATCGATTGGCAACAAAGTGACTAGTGAATAGGTAAGCGAGCTCGGTAAAATTGTTGGTGAATTAGGGGGAGATTGTTAAACCACTTCAAGCTACTCCTTTCGAGTAGTAGGGAAATTCTTACACCCAGTAGCATCGTCCTTTGCTTGGACGTACATTGATGCTTATAAGCGGATAGGTGATACGTACGGATCGGTAGTTCCATCAAAGGGCTCTACGGTAGGGAGTTTCACCTTTGGGAAGGGGGCGCCTCCATGATCTGGCGAGAATGGGGTCGGCCGGTTGATCCGGAGTGCTCCCGGTTGTCCCTCAATGGGTATGAACTCCTTTACGTGTTCTTTCAACACGGGGTTAGATGAAGTGTTTGCGGGGGATGGACGCCTATAAACCATTGGGTGAACCCACCGTTTTCTCTTGTCTTGGACGAATAAGAGAAGGGCCCGGACTTCTTCCTTACATTACGGACGGTATCCTCAAAGGAGGGTCTCTCGAGCACGGTGTAGACCATGTGGCCGACCGTTGTAATGCGATAGCTTTCTTTGCCTCTAGGTACTCCCTGGCATCGGTTTCCATTCGGTGCCCAATTGGACGAACATTATCCACGGGTCCTAACCACCGGGTTCTAGTCCATCTTCCTTCGTTGCTCATTAACTTCTCATTTGCTTTTCTCTTGTTTGTTCTCTAGAGGGTTCCTGACGAGCGGGTCGACTTGGACTAGACGGTTCTCCGGGAACGCCCCCTAAGAGGAATTGGATTGTTAGGCTGGCGACTCGGATTTATATGAAAAAACGGCATGTTGTTCTTGATACATTCTGGACGGCGCAACCATCTTAGTACGAAAATCATTCAAGACGTTCTCAAGATGGGCGGCGATCCTTTGGGACGTTCTAGATTCTCTGAATAACGGGTTGTTGGCTTTGTCCAGGGACATTGATGATGGATGGAAGTATATCCCTTCCTCGAGGCGGTCTCTCATGATCTACTGTATCTTCGACATTGATCTGAAAACTTCAATTTCTAGCCACATTGGACGATTGTGATCGGTCATAGTTGCGTCTCCCCACGACGGCGCCGAATGTTTAGTATGCTTGTCCGGCAAGTAAGCTATGTGTTTAGCCTCCTTGTCCAGGCAAGTAAACCGGTTTCCCTTAGATGTTCTTCACTTGGAGACTTGTGCGGCAATGTGTGAATGCGCACTGTCCGAACTCGAGCTTCGTTCCCGAACTTGCAAAAGGGACCCACCCACGGAGGTTTGGGTGGTGGTTCCCCCTCCCGAAGCTTAAGTCGGATATCGGGAGTTTGAAGGAAAAAGTAGAGATATAGAGAGAAAGTGAGAGAGTATTTTTCGGAGTAAGTTTGCCTTTGTTTGAATTGAATGATCTTTCTCTTGATTTCAGGGGTATTTATAGTGTTTGTAGTATGATTGCTATCCTTAAAGGTTGCCCTAGAATAGTGGCACCTGATTGGCTAGGCAATTAAACCATGACACTTGGCAGGCTAGGATTTGTGTGGGTTTATCAACCGATCACCTGTGACCACCTTTAAGGATTTGGGCTCGACTAACCTTTGGGCGAGAAAGGTGAGTCCTTTCCCCCAACTGGGTACAACCCAATGGTTAAATCTTTTTCCTTTATTTTCTTTGAGAGGACACGTGTACGGTCCTGATGGACCCAAGTGTCTTAAAAGAAGCCGTAGATTTTTTAGGCTACAACAAGGACGATTATTTTTCTCATTTAATCACTAATTAGGGTGATTATCTTAAACCCTAGTTAATCATTAATTAGAGTGATTATCTTAAACCTTAATAATCGTTAATTAGGACGATTATTTTTCTCATTTAATCACTAATTAGAGTGATTATCTTAAACCTTAATAATCGTTAATTAGGATGATTATGTTTCTCATTTAATCACGAATTAGAGTGATTATCTTAAACCTTAATGATCGTTAATTAGGACGATTATTTTCCTCATTTAATCACTAATTAGAGTGATTATCTTAAGCCTTGAATAATCACTAATTAGGGTGATTATCTTAACCTCTATTTTTAATCGCTAATTAAGGTGATTATCTTGATCCTCCTTCATATTTAGTCACTAATTAAAGTGATTATCTTACCCCATTTTAATCACTAATTGGAGTGATTACCTCATTTTCCAATAGATTTGTTTAATTCTAAAGGTGAGTTATTCATAATCTATCCCCTTTTTCTTCCAGAATGGAATTGACCATTTAGGGTGAGACGTATGCTCGAACTACGACGGTTTTGATCCATGAGTAGATTCCAATCCCGTGATGATTGGTACGTAGTGCAACTCGGTGCTCAAACCTACCATGTACAAATGATATATTGGTCCTAAATAAAAATGGTTGATGTGTATATGTGCAAACTATGTGATTTTCTTTCTTTTGAATAGCCATGATTACTTTAAAATGGAAAATAACGCATTAGTAAGAGCCAGTTACGTAGAACGGAAGAGGGAAGGCGAGTTCCGGACGTTCGCACCTCTTAACCTAAACCCGAGAACCCTATCTCATGGTATGAAAGACCAAATTTCAAAAAAGCCTTATCCATATGAAGTCATCATCATTTTAAATGATATTTCTCGAAATTGATTTAAAAATAATTTATTAAATAAATATGTCCCTATTCGAGATATTAATAGGGTGGCGACTTCAAAATTTTCTAAAACTCATAGTCCGATGAGAGACTTTCGTGGGATTCGAGCACCGTTAAATAAGGCAGTCGAAAATCGGATACCGCGTTGGCGACTTCATGGGGATTATACTTCCGGTTGAAGTATATGAGGTTTAAACTTTGAACAATGCGTTATTTTCCATATGTATATATAATAAAAGAAGTTAATCATGGCTATTCACAATTTAATTTTTGTATATAGCATGCTTATGTGAAAATTACGTGTGCTTGGTAGTTTATCGATCCATACACGTGCACTCTTTTTAACCATTTTCTTATTAGGTCTGATACCTCTGTCTATTGGCAAGGATCAGAATTTTAGAATGACAAATTAATGAATTAAGGGCGTAAAACCGCATCGCGAGCTATTGCGACGAGGCTCTGTCGGGAGCGTCCACCCTCGATGGACACAATGGAAGTGACTCGAGGCCACTTTAACATAATCTCTCCTTAAATGAATCACCTTTTAGTTGACTTCTAGGACACAAGGATCAATGCACAAATGTCCTTTATTTATTTCGGTTATTGAATAATGTGAAAAAATTTCAAAAAATTCCTCGATGCTGTTTCGGTCGGTTGATACTTCGATTAATCATTCACTTTGTAGTTGAATTCTTTGCCGAAATGATTCTTGAAATATTAAGAGTATTCTTGTTTATTTATCACAAGTGTTATGTAAAAAAAAAAGTGTGTGCTCACCCATTTTCAAAAAAAAAAACTCACATTTACTTCAAAATTCTTTTCATTCAAATTGGTTTTTCCAAAAACAAATTTGATTTTTAAAAGAAAAAAAATCCCGTTTTGAAAATAAAACAAAAAAATTTTTGAAAAATGAAAAATGAAAAAGAGTCATAATCACGAGTTCATAACGTGCCATGTTTAGGAATTAGAATGTAATTAAAACATATAGTCTAAAACACGAGAAGTCTAGTCTAAAAAAGACAAAAATATTTTGTCAAAAGGGATAATTGTTTTTTAAAAAAAAAAAAGGAAAAAAATAAAAAAAATTTGTCAAAAGGGATAATTGTTTTTAAAAAATAAAAAAAAATTGTATCAAAAGGGATAATTATTTCAAAAAAAAGGGGGAAAAATTCTTCCATTTCTGCTTAAAAACATATATAAAGAAAAGTCATTGACTAACATTGTTAGTGTGTACATTTCGGTACTTCAAATTAGTCTAATCCTAAGAGGTGGAACAGGCGTATTCAAACGAGGAGAATACATGGGTGGCGCCTAGCAAAGCGAATTCGGAAAAAGGTTGAGAAGAACCCGAGTACTTCACATTAGTCTAATTCTAAGAGGTGGAACGAGATGTATTCAAACGGGGAGAATACATGGCATGGCGCCGCGGGCGAAATACGAAAAGTTTGAGAAGTACCGATCAATTATTTGCTTTTATATATTGTACTTTGTAGGTAGAGCTACGTGCGGCTTGATCCCCAAAAAAAATGATAAAGAAAAAAAAATCTAATGTTGTATGCATCTATCTTAGTTTCTCTTCTATATAATGTACTAAAAGGGGTACGTAGGCAACTCATTTTACGAGTGCGATTGCAAAAAAAAAAAAATTAAAAAGAAGAAGAAAATTATATATCGGAACTACGTTGGGCACGATTCTCCATTCAAAAAAATCATCACAAGAAACATTTCTTCCCCAAATCCAAATCCACTTATGGAGATACGTAGGCGGCCTTCGGGTGCGGCCCCTTTGCATTTTTATATTTTCTTTTCGGTTTTGAGCTTAGAAGCAATCAATACATGCGAGATCACTACAAAGAATAACGATATACGGGGCATTATAATTTGCCAAAATGAGGACACGAGGCCTCGTTTTACCTCTTTCTCTTATTTCTATAGTAGCGAGGAAATGGAAGGATATTATCAAATTGATTTTTGAAAAATGTTTGTGTATTATCCCGAAAAAATATGAGTCTAAAAAGTGGAAGTTAAAAATGTAAATAAAAAGGTCCAAGTCTAAAAAAATGATAACAAATCAAAAAATGTAATGAAAAATCCAAAACAAATGATAAAGTCGAGGTTTCACACCTTTTAATAAATGATAAGCTGAAATTGGGGTTAAAAGAAAAAATAATTTTCAAAGATATCATTTCTTTCATTCCACTGCACCAAAAAAAAAAGAGAAAAAGAAAAGAAGAAACAAACTCGGACAAACTTACGTGCTAACTCTTCATCTCATTTCACGGGAACTACGCTTGGGCCGCTCGGGATCTAGGCTAATTCGCCGAAGTTCGACCATAGTGAACGTTCTCTGTCGATATCTTGTCATCCTTGTCTACACGGTTGTATTCTCTGCTACACGTCTCGGCGACATGTCCGAAATTCCAAACAACGAGCACCAACAAAACTCTACCCCTCCACGGATCCAATGGCCGAGCTCACGGGGACTTGTCCGAGCTATGCTTGGCCAAAGCGGGATAGTATTGAAAAAAAGCGTGTTGGGCATAATGCGACAAAGCGCCTAGATGCCTCCTCTCCTCCGACTCCGGATTTTCACCTTGAGCCTCTGAACAATGAGAGAGAAATTCCCACTAAGCTCGAGGAAGAAGTAGTCGAAGCTCAAAGAAGTTTTAAAAGGCATGACTAAATTTGAACCATGGATGGACATACATGGGTTAACACTTTTCCCAAAGGCACGATTACCTCATGGTTTCAAGATGCCTAATCGATAAAGTTTGATGGGACGGTATCCCCACCAATTTCTCGAAAATGTATGTAGGGGCAATGAGTCCCTGGGAGTGGAAGAGTCTCTAATGGCTCGACTCTTTCAACATTATTTAGATGGTGCGGCGGCGCATTGGTTCCTCGACCTTGAAAATACAAAGAAATCCACTTGGGCTGATATAGTCGAGAGAGTTCTCAAACCAATACAAATATAATGAAGAAATTGATGTTACTAGAAGGGTGCGGGAGACCACTTCTCAAAACCTTAACGAGACATTTTCTTCATTCATCACTCGGTGGAGAAAGCAAGGCTTCCAAAATAATGAGTAGGCCTAATGAAGAGAAAGCAGTTGCAAATGGTTGTGAAGAACCTTCTTCTGTCTATCGAAGCATATGGCATACCAATATTTCCCGACCTTGAAAGCTTTGATTGCTACGGGAACTCTAGTTGAGGGCATTTGTGAAAAGGGGAGACATCAAGAAAGATGAACCTATTGGCAACGCCACTTATAATGCAAAGTTTGGAAATAACAAAAGAGCCCCGAGCAATGATTCGCGGCTCTAAGACAACTAATGCGATCCATGCCATTGGCGCATCGTCGCATTCCGATTGCGACCACAAAGGAACTTTACTCCTTTGAACATGACTTATTCCCAAGCTCTCTCCAAGCTAAAAAAGGCCGATCTCATTCAACCTTTGAATCCACGTCCACCTCCTAAAAATCCGACCCTGGTTATGACCCGAGCCAAAGCTGTGAATATCATCAGGCTTGGGGCATAATCTTGAATGTTGCACGGCTCTAAAGCATCAAATTCAAAACCTTGTGGATGATGTAAAACTCTCTTTAGGATCCACTTCCAATAAACCAAGCGACTCTTAGCTTGACATCACAAAAAACCCCTTCCTAATCATAAGCTCTCATTTGCCATTAATGCCATCTCTGCTTGCCGGATGGATGCGATCCGACCCGGTTAATCCGTAAGACAACTCCCCCAAATGTATGAAATGCCGATAGCCGTAGGTTACGGGTGCACAGTCTATGACTATTCCACTCAGAAAAAGTCGAAATGATGCCTTGTAAAGACCCGACTTCACTCTCGACAAAGATCCGTTCTCGACATGTGTGGAACTTTGGATTATGATGGTGCCTTCTTCATTTTAGACTCGATCTTTGATGAAGATGCCTCTTCGGTCTTGACAATTGTGGAGAAAAACACTAGAGGACATTCCACCACTCAGAAATACATACAGGCGCCCCCATACGCCTCGATGATCTTAGTAATGAGGAGTACGTGGATATATCCCATTTGACTAGAGCGGTCGCCATTTTAAACCATCCCATTTGGAGGATGAAAATCCTTTGGAGGTATTGAGAAGGAAGGAAAAGGGGAAGGAACCGGTGACGAGAGGATAGCAATAAAGGAAGATGATGCTTATCAGCGCATGAAAGAAGTAAATGCTAATGTTTCCATCTGGAAATTGCTAATGCATTTGACCTCATAGGGCGGTTGTCCTAAAACATATCAATGAAGCCTCTGTAAGCTCTTCCATAACACACGACCAAATGGTGGGGCTCATTCACGGTGTAGATCGAACTCTCGTGTTCACGAGACAATGATCTCCCGACAATATCAACCCGCGACCATTCGTTGCACATCACTATACGTTGTAATGGATGGGAGATACCAAGAGTATTGATTGATAATGGATCCCTTAATCAACGTTTGCCCTCTACGTGTGCTAACGAGACTTGGGTATTCAAAAGAAGATATGGTACCATCCAGCAAGGTGGTTAGAGCATATGATAATGCCGAGAGGGAAATCTTGGGTTAAATCGGCCTCCGCATTGAATGTGGTCTCGTGGGAGGAAGGTGGAATTCATGGTCATTGACATTGAAGCATGTTTCAACCTTTTATTAGGAAGGCGTGTTTGCATTAAAATAGAGTAGTAGCCTCTACTCTACATCGAGAAGGTAAAGCTTCTCAGCGATCGGGGTGTTGTGACTATTTACGGTGATCCGAGAAATTGTGACTATCTCCAACTAGGAAAATTGGTATTGTATGCGAACGAGGTAGAGGGCACTAGGTTGGATGGCTATACTATCCCTTTGTATTCTAGCAACACTGAAAATTCATGGATGAATGAGGTTCATGTGCCACACACGATGTAAGTCTTGAAGAAACGAACCAAAATATAGTGAGGATGACGAGGAAGAAGTGGGAGTTCCAAGCATTGACACTCATGATACAACGGTTGAAGCAGGAGGAATCTTATATCGGCGATCCTCGAGACAATGATGATAATGACTCAAAGAAGAGACCTAGGGCGACGATTTTGACCGGACTTTAATATAGTGGGCCCGGTCAGAGGTTCACGCTGAGTCACTGATTCTCTTTCCCGGATATCAACACGAGGATCATTATCGTGAGTTACCACGGTTCGAGGAAATTTAACGGGGCGGTAATCCTTTTGTCCACTTAGTTGGATTTGTGAATGCCTTGCATTCATGGGGCATTGAGAGGAAGATTACCCCTGTCTTTGTTTTGACAAGAGTTTAGAAGGACCGGCTTTGGTGGTACTACTCTTTGGATTATGTGGATAGAAGCAAGTTGGGAAAATGCTAGCCGGGCCTTTGTTAATTGGGCTCTCGAGCATAAACAGGCCCGATGTCGAAGGGTGAAGCTAGTTACTTTGCGTCAAGCACCTTGGAAACTTTCTCGCACTTTTGTTCAAGAAGCGCTTATATCGCACATCTTCGTTTCCCTATTGCGATCGAGTTCATGCTCATATTCTTTGCGGAACTTGAATGATTTCTATTATCGTCACATGGTTACTATCAAATACACCTCCCTTAGCCACATGAAACAACATGGCTTTGACATCGATGCTACGAAATTGCAAGAAAAAGCGACCTCGGGAAGATCTTGAAACTCCCGACACAAATCCAAGGGTGTATCTTTAAGATAGACGAACCATTGAGTATGGTGTATGATCGTCTTCGGAGGCAAGGGAATACTTCAAATCCCGGCGCATGTGCCTTTATTTACCCCTTCTGGAGCAGGACATGAGCAAACTCTGCGCTTATTGTCGTCAATTTGGGCATGAGCGATCGATGCCATGATCTTTACTAGAAGTTCAAAACCTGGTTCCGAGGGCATCATTAGTCCAACCCATAAGGAAGTGCCCATAAGGAAAGTGTCGGCGCGTCCTCGGCCTCGATCCCAAGTTGATATCTTCCGCAAATTAGTCGAGCGAGGTCGGATACATCTACTTCCTAGACGCCCGGGGGCAAGTCCCGTAGAGTCGGATCTCCACAATCTTGCCAATATCATCGGTTGCATGGTCACGGTACAAACCAATGTCATGCTCTCGGCTATCGCATCAAGCAAATGACCGACATAACTCTTGTCTACCGCAAAGCTACTTGATCATCTCACAGAAGGGAAAAAAATCTTCGGTAAAAATCCTGTAGAGAGTTATCCCATAACAAAAATAAAAAAAAAAAAAGAAAAAAATCTCTCAGTATCAGAGAACTACGTGCAGCTTGAATCCCCATTATCATGTACACTTGCACTGTGAGATCATTCCACCTATGTAACACCTGGGGTACGTAGGTAGCTCAATATGAGTGCAGCTGCTTTATTAAATAAAAAACTTTAGTTCTTGCTAAAATAATGAACTACGTTGAGTCTGATTCCCCATAAAATGCACTTGGAGCAATGGGGATATGTAGGCAGCCTTCGGGTTCGACTCAAATGTATTAACCATTGTATTTCAGGCAATGTGATCAGAACTCGAGATGCCAGTCATCACGGGAGCAATTTCGAGAATCTTTGAATTGACGCATCGATGGGGATACAAGCCCTAATCTTTATATTTTATTTGTCTTTGTTCAAATATTAAGCATGGAATGGAAGAATGAAAAATATGTTTTCAACCCCAATGATGATAAAATCGTTCAAAAGAAGTCGAATAATAAAAAAATAATAATAAAAAAACAAAATTGTAAAGGTGGACCATTCCAGTCAAAATATAGCAAAATTGTTTTCGAAAATTTCCTTTATTCTGCAATATGTAGCTTTTTTCTCTTTTCTTTTAATTCTTTTTTCTCTACCTTTAGGTCCAAAAGAAGAAATTTGTCCCTTCTCTAAGGATGACCGATTACCATCGAGAAAACAAAAGTCTCGGCCATATCCACAAATGCGGTCAAAGAGCCTGTAGGGTTTGCCATGTAACCTCTTGTCCAAGGATTTCAAATCATGATGAAGATGGGTTACACTCAAGGAGCCGGATTAGGGCATGATGGTAGAGGGATAAAGCGACCAATCCCCATAGTAGACAAGCAAAACCGAGCATGGGTTGGGATATGATCCAGGGCACACTTCTCGCAACATCGAAAAACTTTCTTTTACCCTCAACGGCCGGTTCATCTTGCATGGAGATACTAAGTTGTACTATGAATTTCAGAACTCGGCTTAGTAGGAAGGAGCAGGAAGATTTTACCTGGATTGGAGATATTTTTCAATGAGGCTAGAAATCTGGACTTAATCAAAAATTGGTTTGTCCAAAAATAAAAAATGAAAAAAGAAAATGGTCGGGTGGATAATCGGGAACATGGATTCCTTAGGAAACTTTTCACTTACGAGTCCTGCGAGGAAGAGGATTTTGACCGGTGTCTTTGATGATACCTTTTGGCGAAAGCATTGAACATAAGTGGAGTATTGAGTGTAAGGCAAAGACGGGCCTATAGAATTTAAAATGTTTTTAGGAAACCATCCTCCACATCCATCTCATGAAAATACCTTTTCACCCCTTTCGAGATGGATATCATACCGATAGCTCATCTTCCGGCCAATCTACCTTGCATACCCGGTCGGGAGGCTACGATAGTGAGGAAATTGAATGTGAACCTTTATCTAAATACATTTGCATGCAAGATGTTATTTACGACAGTGAATTTAATAATGATGAATCACTTGATACAAGTTGAAACATATATAAAACCCATGGAAGAGTCCATTGTAATTAATATTGAGTACGAGGAAAATGTTGTAAAAGAAGTCAAAATAGGTTCATCCTTCTCCCCCAATTGAGCGAGTATGTGTTTATTGCATTGTTAAAAGAGTATGTAGATGTGTTTGCATGGTCTTATTTTGATATGCACAGCGTTAATAGAGAAATTGCGGAACATCGCATTCCGTTACATCTGAAAGAAAGACTAGCGGCAAGCTCGGCGAATGAAACGGAGATTAGTACGAAAGTGAAAGAAGAAATCCGAGAAACGGCTTGATGCCAAATTCATCAGTTGTAAATCATCCGAGTTGGCTCGCTGATATAGTGGTCGTACCTAAAAAGGATGGAAGAGTTCGGGTGTGCATTGATTTTCGTAATTTGAATCTTTGCGTCACCAAAGATTGCTTTCCTCTACCCCGCATCGATGTTCTCGTGGATAGTACGGCCGGTCGTACAATGTTTCCCTTCATGGATGGATTTTCGGGGTATAATCAAATACTCATGGCTCAAGAAGATATGACAAAGACATCTTTCATCACTCAAGTGGGGCACCTTACATTTTACCGAGTTATGCCTTTCGGTCTCGAGAATGCAGGAGCCACGTATCGAAGGACAATGCGACCACTATCCTTCATGACCTCATCCATGACATTGTGGAGGTCTATGTAGATGACATGATTGTGAAAAGTGAAGATCGTGAGGGGCGTATTCCTGCACTAAGGTCCTTCTTTGAAAGAATCGGGAAGTACATTCTAAGGCCAAACCTCGAAAGTGTGTATTTGGCGTCACTGGGGAAGTTGTTGGGATTAATTGTCGGTCAAGACGACATCAAAGTGGACTCCGAAAAGGTAAAAAGTTATTCAAGGGTTACCTCCTCCAAAAACAGAAAAAGAAGTAAGAGGATTTCTTGGCGAGAATTCAATATATCGGCGAGTTCATCTCCTGACTCACTATGAGATATGAACTATATTTAAATTTGCTCGGAAAGGGGCATCCCATGAGTGGAGCGAGGAATGTCGGGAAGCTTTTGATTCCATGAAAGAGTATATTTCAAATCCACCTATTCTAATGCCGCCTAGACCGGGGGAACCTCTAATTTTGTACCTTACTTATTACGAAACGGCTATGGGAGCTCTCTTTGCTTTGATATCAAGAAGGAACAAAGAAGGAAGTTGGCATATACTATCTCGGCAAGAAATTCTGGAGTATGAGACAAGATATTCCCCACTAGAAAAGCATGTGTTTTCTTGGTATATGCCCTAAAGAAGTTGAGGCATCACCTCCAAGCTCATACCACCTATCTAATCTCGAGACTTGATCCAATCAAGTATACATTCCCAAAAACCTACTCTTAGTGAAAGATTGGCGAGATGGCATGCTATGCTTTCGAGTTTGATATTCAATGTGTCGGTCGAAATACATTAAAGGAAGAGTTATATACGAGGCCTTAGCGGAAGGACCAATGTCGGGAGATGAGTATGATGATGCATTCCCACGATAAGTACTTATGCTTCATTAACAATCCATAATGGTGCATGTATTTTGATGGAGCTTCTAATAGAAGAGGTAATGGAGCGGGGGGTTTTGTTAGTAGATCCTGATGGAGTCCATATTCCATTTCTTTGTCAAGTGGATTTCCCAACAATAAACAATCTGGTTGAGTATGAAGCCTGTATATATGGAGTAAAGGCCGCTTTGGTAGCGGGCGCAAGACATCTCCTTTGTGTATGGAGATTCTAATCTCATCATATCTCGAGACAATAGGAATTTGGAGGGTTAGAGATGAGAGACTTGACTCTACCAGAGTACCTTCAAGAATTGATCCCTTATTTTGATGACATCAGTTTTAGACATCTTCCTCGGGAACAAAATAGTTTCAGCGATGCTTTAGCCAATCTCATTGTTAATTTAACATGGGAAAATGGTACAAAAATCCGATGCTGTTTTAATTGAACAGTTGACGGTAGCCCAAGTTGTCTCCACGTGGCTCGACAAGATGATGATGATGATGATGTACGGTATAAGGATATCCAAGACTTTCCCGGAAACTATGCAATATCCGAGGGAAGTGGCGAGAAGGACCGCATAGCTATCGGAAGGCTAGTTTGCTCATTTTCTCATTCTAAAAAGCGAGACTATATCACAAAGGGTTTTGATGGTACTTCTGCAACTCTGTGTGAATGACAACGAAAAGCAGGGCCATCATGGAAGAAGTTCATGAAGGAGAATGTGGACCCCATATGAATAGAATGATCTTTGGCTCGTAATATTTTACGAGCGAGGTTTCTATTGGAGTACTCTTGAAGGTGATTGCATCGGCTTTGTCGCCCGACAAGCAATGTCATATATTTGCTAACCTCGATCATATGCCACCTGTGTCACTACATAATATGACCTCTCCTTGGCCATTTTCGAGTTGGGGCATAGGCATAATCAGACAAATTCATCCAAAGGCTTCAAATGGGCATCGATATATTCTTGTAGCAATTGATTACTTCTCGAAGTGGGTTGAGTTTTGCATCATTTTCAAAGCTAGGGGCAAAGCAAGTCTCGAAATTTGTAATTAACAACATTATACGTCGGTATGGCATCCCTTTTGAAATCATCTCCGATAGTGGATCACAATTTGAGGGTCATACGAGAGACAACTCTCCCCAAAATATGCAATCGAAGCATCGTCGGTCCTCGCCTTATCGTCCCCAGACAAATGGAGCGGTGGAAGCGGCCAATAAGACAATCAAGACTATTGTTGCCAAGATGACCGAAAAGACTAGGGAATGGCATGACAAACTCCCATATGCCCTTTGGGGATATAGAATATCAATTAGGACTCCAACGGGAACAACCCTAGTATTCTTTGGTTTATGGGATGGAACCGGTCCTACTTAGGTTGAGGTGGGGATACTGATCTCTCGGGGTCATAGCGAAAGTGAAATCTCCTTAGACCAATGGTATAAAACTCGTTATGATGAGCTTGCATTTGCAGATGAGCGCCGACTTCTAAGTTTGCATAACATTCAACTCTATCGGCCTTAAGCTGATGCGGACCATTCCTAGTCGAGCATGTCACCACAATTTGGAAGCGGTAAAGCTAATTGATTTTGATGGGAATGAATTCACCCATTTCACTAATCTTGATCAATTGAAGAAATATTACGCTTAGGCATCAAAGTAATTGTAATTGTCATGGTCAAGTAACCAAGCAATTTGTGGATTTTTGTATCGTATCTAGTTTATTCTCAATAAACATGCCATGTGTTCGAAGATATTTATAGAGTGTATGCGAAAAAAAATTAAAAAAAAATAATAATTAAAAAAAGAAAAAATAAGAGAAAAAAAAGAAGAAAAAAGAGATAAAGAAAAATGATGAAACATGCAAGGATGTTTGTGTTTTTTAAGGTTTATATGTTATGCTTTTATGTGTCATATGATTGATTAATTATGATTTGCATGTCATATTTAATGTTAAAGTGTGCACGTGTTTAGAATTGTACATTGAATTTCTCCAAGTGAGGCAATTCTCACAAACATATCTTTTTTATTCATCCCAACTGGGGTACTTCATTTCATACATAAAAAGACATAAAGCCTTCATTTCCTATAAACTCAAAAAAAAAAAAAAGAGAAAAAAAACTAAAAAAAGAAAAAACAACATGATATTTCTCTCGAACCCTTCTCCTCTTCATGGTAGGCCCGTCTGAATCATTGTCTTGACCAATATCCGCCAGAAGCCATTGAAAGTAATCTTCATCAATCGGTGGTAAGTGAGGTTCGAGGTAGCGGCGATATAATTTTGCTCCCTCGCCATATAGTAGGCATTCTCTGAATACCACTCATATTAGCCTCATAAGTGGTACATGTTGGAAGAGTACGGAGGGTAGGAATATGTTCTTTGCTTCCAACCAATTTGCCTAAGACACCTCCATGGAAGGTAGATAGTGACTTGGAAGCTTGGGTAATTGTACACCTCTGCGACAGATTGCAATATACAATTGCACTAATGCCAAGGTGGCTTGTAACCTACTTTATGTCTCGATGTAGAAAAAAATCCTCCCACCCACCATTTTTGCTAAGTTGATAAAAAGAAAGGAAGAAGACCTCTCTCCGGACATGATTAGTTTTGTAAGTAAGACTCTTGTGAGGTTTCATGAGAGAAAATTTTTCCAATAACCATTAATAAAGGAGCTAAGGACATCCCTTCACAAAGCTTTGAGAGTTTCTTTTGAGTTCATCTAAGCGAGGAACATTTCCCCCAAAATAAGTGGTCCAAGAGCGACCCCCGCTAACAATTTGAGGAATAAGTGAAAGACACTTAGAACATGACATGTGTTTAAAGACCATTTAGTGAGGGTACTTCCCAAAATCATAAGAATGCAAACATTTTCTCTAGCGATCCTATAGTTGGCATTATTAGAGAATTGCCAAGTGCCAAATTGAAAAGTCGACAATAAGTTGAGAAGAAATACCTCACCATATTGTAGGTAGTTGCTATGAAGATTTTCGGGAAGATATAAAATCGTTGATAAATCTCCGAGATCCTTGTAGGAGATCCAGGTGTAATAATCGGGACCATTGGATGATAAGCCTAGCAAACCCTCAATTTCTTCAACAAGAGGCACAATCTCCCGGTCTCCAAAGCGGAAGACATGGCAGAGTTCATCCCAAAATTGGGAAGCGAGCATGAATCATGTCATAACGAGATGGAAAGAAAAAGCAAGGCATGAGAGCCTTAGTGAGGTGGGAAGAAGAAAAGATTGCCTTGGTTGCTCCAAATTCTTTGTGACCCCCAAGAGTTGTTTTCTCCCGACTCCGCATTTCATTAGCTTATTCATAAGTAAGAACCATTTTGTGAAAGAAAAATTAGAGAAAAGATTGGAGTAGTGGAAGTGGTGCATTTGGAAATGAAGAACCATGGCCCTTTTATAGAAGGGAAAAGATGATCATCCATGATTCATGCCATGGATAATAAGTTTGAGTATTGTCCATAGGATAATAAGGAGCATCCTTCACTGTGGCTAATAACCAAGCATTTGTGGAATGACAATTTTTGTTAAAAGACCGAACAAAAAAAAGAAAGCTCGTGTCAATGATGAATCGAGAACATTGATACAATTTTCTTTTCCTAACGATCATCCAAAATAAGTAGCCGCCCCTGATCAATCTAATTTTATATAGTGATCATCATTTACCGATAAAGCGAATAAACATTATGCATGAAAAAATTTCCGAAAGATTTTTGGAAAAAGCGAGATAAAAAATTTGCCATATGAGATTTGGTCCACCCACCAGGTTTATCTAGAGGGTAACAACCTTTGGTCGACCCTTTAGGTGACATGACGACAATGTCCTAATTTAAGGTAACATGATAACACATGGAGTCATAAAAGTAGGTAATGGTAACTTGACAACTTGTTTGTCATCAAGGTCATGAAAAAGCGCCAAAAAAAAAACCCCAGAGTCGACTGTTAATTGTCGAAGTCGCTCACATTAACAAAAGACAAATTCATAAAACTAAAAAAGTGGACGGTAAAGTCGCATCCAAAATTTTAGAAAATTAATTGGGATTTTCTACTTAAGACGACAATAAAGTCGCATTTTTGAAATTTAGATTTTCTATCTGTGGCGACAATAAAATTCGCATGTTTAAATTTTAGAAAATTAATATGGATTTTTCTACTTGAACTAGAGACGGACGATAAAGTGGCATTTTCAATTTTAGAAAATTAATTGGGATTTTTTTTTATCTAAGACGACGTCGAAGTCCGCATCTCTATTTGAGAAAATTAACTGGAATTTTTCTACTTAATGCGTCGACATAAGTTGCAAATCATGTTTTCCAAATAGCACGATGATAACTATTTTCTATGGAGAATATGTTATCTCAAAGAAATTACTACATCAAAATTTGTGTCTTTTTAACATTGGTCATCATTTGTTCCAAAATTCGACCAATGTTGGGCATTCTATAGACACCAAATTTTGAACCCTTACCCGGACAAAAGATTTTGAAGAAATAAAAATAACGTGATCATGCATGTCGTGGGTGGCGCCCAGTCGAATGCATTTCGCCCCACGGATAGCTAGTTTCTAATTCAGGTAAATCTGGTTTTCCATTTTGCGTATTAATCATGCGGTTTTAAGGTAGTCGTAGTCAATAACTACAACCACCATTTTTATAAAATGATTCGTAGTGTAATCGTACTCGTGTTTTTTTAATTTCCGGAGTTTTCGTTGTCTCAAGTTAGTCTTTTGAAAAACGAAAAAAACAGAGTCGCGAATTAGGCGTCGGGTTTTAGTCGTATCCCCAAATAGTTTAATCAATTTCTTGATGAATTAAATCATTGTTCATTGGATAAAGAATAAGAATATATTCTTTATCCATTAATCCCATCCTTTATCCATTAGTTAGAGAATAAGAATCATGAAAAGATGTGAGAATAAGAATCAAATCCCATGTGTAGAGGGGGACTCAGGATTTTTCGGGAAGAATCAAGTGTGCGCCTAGCGCACAACCGTGCCACCTGCGCCGAGGCGCGGTGCCTTAGCACCCCCAGACGCACGGCCAATGCCTAGCGCGAGCTCTGCGTTTAGCGCATCGTTCTAATCGGCTTTATTTGCACATTTTCGATGCCTTTTTTACGTATTATGTTGTTTAGGGAAGAATATTTTCTAAAAATCCGATTTTGCTTCATTTATGAGAAAATCCAAAAAGAATAAGAATATTTGTGTTTCCAAGAGATTTCATTAGGGTGAGGTCATTGATGATGTCATTAGGGTGAGATCATTAGAGTGATGTCATTGAGGTGATTAAGGATGAAGAAAATCAGATTTTTGGGTGAAAATCGGATTTCCTTAGATGCTTTCAAGCGCAAGTTCCTTCGCCGTTTCTCTATAAATACCCTCCTTTTTTACTTCAAAATAGAGTTGAGCTAAAACATGACTCAACCCGCTCTCATCGCCTACCACTACTCTTCTCCTCCTTAATCTTTCCATCTAAGCAAGAATTCTTAATAAGTAAGTAAAGCTCATCAAAAGGAAAAAACACAAAAAAGAGTTTAAGTTAGTAATTAAGTGGATTTAGAAACTCACTTAGAAATTAAAGAAAATCACAAAAAAAGGTAGAAAAATTTGCAAAAGGAAGTACATCATTGAGCTAGCAAGGTAAGTTGAAACTCTTGTTAATTTTGATTATCTTCTTGATCATCTACTAACTCTCTCTCTCTTTGTTTTTCTTATCATTTTTTATTTTTGGAGTGATTTGGGTATGAGGAAGTCTGGTAATAGGTTCCCAACCTTAAATCACCCCACCTAGAATAGTCAACTCTAATGGGAGACTCTTAGGAAACAATGTGATTATGTGATTTTCTTTAATCAGAGTTGTTGTTCATCACCAAAAATGTTTTCATAAAAAATTTTAAGACGAATTGTGCATAAATATCTCCAAAATAAAATATGATCTTGTAATTATAATCGGTTTTTTAATTACGTACTTCATTTCATTTTCGTCTACATTAACTAAATAGTTGATAGGATTTGGAATTTTCCTTATGAAGTGCAAGATGTTTCCAGCAAGTTGGGCTTTGGAATTTCTAAAAAAATAATTTTGTATAAATAATTAAAATTTACAACTTTGTTGTGCAAAAGCCCGATTTTGTCGATTACTGCATAAGCTTGTCTTGTTAATAAAGTTTAAAATAAACTCATTTAGATAAAACTAAAAACATCAACTTTAAATAAGACATCCGTAGCTTTCCAAATATATAAAAATCATGTTCATGTAAGTTCAATAAGTTGGATTTCAAAGAACAACTTCAATAAAGGTCTGTTTTTGACCAGGTTTGAGTATAAAATTCACCATAATTCAAGTTGTCACTAAAAACTTGTGAAATTTTGACACAACATAAAGAACTCATGACCTATCCATAGATCTATCATATTCTCAATTTAACGCTTTCTGACAGAATTATGATTTTTGCAAGTCGGTACAAAAACAAAAGTGCAATGCGAAAAATGAAATAAAGTGATTAACTCCAAGTTTCATAAAAAAAAGGTGTTTTTCTTTTCACGAAAATGTTGATTAAAAATTATGAAATTTTAAGTGTCTCTTAAAATGACTCGTTTTATCATGTAAATAAAAATTGTCATAAAAATCAAAACCAAAGAGGTTAATTAATCTCTAATTTTTCACAAGTTTTACAATAAACATGAATTCCAAAGCCCATTCAAGGAGATGAAGATCGAAGCATCATGGTGAAGATCAAGATTGAGGATTTGTATAGATCATAGATTTGTATATTTGTGTTGTAATAATAGTTTCTTTGTAAATAATTATTGCATCACTCAATTATAATAAAAACATGGAGATGTTTATGCATAATTTTCATAAATAATTCCACAACTCTTTTAATAAAATGAGCAACCAATGTTACAAATTTTGCATGCTGGGGTAATATGTTAGAGTATGAATTAAATGACCCGATCTCAATTAAGAGGAAAAATTACAAATCTAACTAAGTTAAATTGTATGATGATCCATCTTACATTTTTAAAAATGTGTTCTCCATATATGCAAATGGATTAATCATATAATTTGACATAATTATATTGGTAATTATGATATCGAATTGATTTTAAGTAGTTTTAGGTATGTAGCATGACAGCCAAATTCCAATTAGCCAAACACAATCTCCAAATTTGATCTCAAATTGATCATTTCCCTCTAAATGACTTAATAATCTTCAATCCAAGATTATTTCTCAAAAGCAACTTCCAGTAGGAAGCAAACCTCTTCCTTAAGACCTCTTAAAAATCATAAAGTGTGATCACTAATTAAGGTGGTTATTTCAATCCTTGATTAATCGCTAATTAGGGTGATTGACTCCAAACTCTTCATTTAATCACTAATTAGGAGTGATTATCTTAAACCTTAGTTAATCACTAATTAGGGTGATTAAACTAAGCTTTCATCATGTTTAATCACTAATTAAGGTGATTATCTAGCAATCCACTGTCGCTAACGAGGTGATTAACTTAATCTTTTCATATTTAATCACTAGTAAATTTGATTATCTTAAACCCTGGTTAATTATTAATTAGAGTGATTATCTTAAACCTTAATAATGCGTTAATTAGGGCGATTATTTTCTCATTTAATCACTAATTAGGGTGCTTATCTTAAACCACGGTTAATCATTAGTGAAGTGATTATCTTAAACATATGTCGTTAATTATGACGATTATTTTCTCGTCTAATCACTAATTAGAGTGATTATCTTAAACCTTAATAATCATTAATTAGGATGATTATTTTTCTCGATTAATCACTAATTAGAGTGATTATCTTAAACCTTAATGATGATTAATTAGGACGATTATTTTCATCATTTAATCACTAATTAAGTGATTATCTTAAGCCTTGAATAATCAGCTAATCGGGGTGATTATCTTAATATTTTTATTAGCTAATTAAGGTGATTATCTTGATCCTCCTTCATATTTAGTCACTAATTTAAGTGATTATCTTACCCCATTTAATCACTAATTGGAGTGATTACCTCTCGTTTTCAATAGATTTGTTTAATTCTAAAGGTGAGTTATTCATAATCTATCCCACTTTCTCCCTAGAGATGGAGTGACCATTTAGGGTGAGACATATACTCGAGCTTCTAAGGTTTTGATCCATGAGTGGTTCAATCCGCAGTGATTGAGTACGTAGTGCAACTTCGGTGCTCAAACCTACCATGTCCTGAGAATGATATATTGGTCCTAAATAAAAATGGTTGATGTGTATATGTGCAAACTATGTGATTTTTCTTTCTTTTGAATAGCCATGATTACTTTAAAATGGAAAATAACGCATTTAGTAAGAGCAGGATTACGTAGAGCGGAAGAGGAGACGAGTTCCAGACGTTCGCACCTCTTAACCTAAACCCCGAACCTATCTCTCATGGTATAAAAAGACCAAATTTCAAAAAAGCCTTATCCATAAAAGTCATCATCATTTTAAATGATATTTCTCGAAATTGATTTTAAAATAATTTATTAAATAAA